>JAPVLO010000712.1:0-513662 GCA_027257055.1 Cephalopachus bancanus | reverse complement strand
TTCAAAACTCAGAGTTTGTAAAAAAATAATTTATAAAACAAAGCAAAATGCTACTCAGCTATTTTCTGTTTATAAGAAACTCACTTGAAGCATGACATAGGCAGGTTAACAGTAAAAGGATAGATTAAGAAATATTATGGTGACTTTTTTTTTTTTTGAGTTGGAGTCTCACTCTGTCACCCAGACTGGAGTGCAGTCTCGACCTTCTGGGCTCCAGCGATTCTTTCACCTCAGCCTTACAAGTAGCTGGAACTACAGGCGCGCGCTACCATGGCCGGCTAATTTTTGATTTATTGTAGAGATGAGGTCTTGCCACATTGCCCAGGTGGGTCTCGAACCCGCGGGCTCAGGCAATTCACTCGCCTCGACCTCTAAAAGTGCTGGGTTTACAGGCTGAGCCACCAAGTCCAGCCCAATGACATTTCTTAAAAAGTAAAAAAGTAAGAACTGCTATTGCAATATCAGATACAGTGACCTCAAAGTCAAGAAAATTACTAGGTACATACCAGAAGAGTCCTGTAACCATTCAAGGAATTGAATTTCCAAATTTAAAATTTCTGAAATAGAAATCTCCAGACCCAGATTGCATAATGAGACAATCTTACCAAACATTTTAAGAATGATTAACACGAGTTTTCCAAAAACTTTGTTTTCCAAAAAAATCAAAAGAGGAAGTAAGATGTCCCGTCTAATTTTGTAAAATCAGTATTACAATCAGGGCGAAAACATTTTTAAAAAATAAAAAGAAACAAAGAAGAAGGAAAGAATGAGAAAGGAAAAAAATGCAGAAAAATATCTTTCGTGAATATAGATGAGAATCTTCAATGAATGTAGTACATTGACTCCAACAATATATAAAAGAAATTATACCCTAAAATTAACTGAAATTTATTTCAAGTAATTAACTCTGGATCAATATTTTAAAAAAATATTCAATTCAATTTACCATACCAACAGGCTAAGAAAAAAATTAATACCATCAACTGAGGCAGAATAAACTTTTGACAAAATTCAATATTCATTCATTATAAAATTTTTAAGATGAACAGAAATAGAGGACTATGTCTATATACAGAATCTTCATAAAATCAACAGTTCATATATTTAATTGTGAAAGACCTAATGTTTATCTCTGAGACTGGGACCAAGACAAGATTTTCCATATTCTCCATGCTTATTATACATTTTGAAGCACAAAAATGGAGATGTAGGAAACAATGATTCATTTTAGAAATAAAAAGTACCATATTTGAAAAAATATACTGGGTTTACAATAAAAGGAACACTAGAAAGAGTTAGTCAAATTGAGAAAAGATTCATAAGAATTATCAAATATGTTGGGGGAAAGTACACAATACTTTAACTAGAAGAAAGGTCTAACAGGCATTCCATTGTAGAAAAGAGATGAGATTGGTGCAGGAAACATAATTCAAGGAAATAATATCTCAAATATTTGGCTAAGATGTAAATTGAGAGATTTAAGAAGCAAAACTCAAATTGGATTAACCCAAAGTTGTTTCTACACATATTTTTAAAATCTGCTGAATTTGCAAGATAGAGAAGAAATATTTATGGTACTTTTCAACCCAGTGTATGTAAAAGAGTAAGGATTTTAATAACTGCAGATTTTCTATCAGAAGCCATGAAGAGAGAAGACAGTGTCACGTCTTTAAAGCACAGATATGTGCTGCCTAATGACATTTTGGTCAATATCAGACTGCATTCATGATTGTATATATCAAATTATAACAGAGTGGAAATATTTCTATTGCCTAGTGACATTGTAGATGTTACAGATTTGTAGCACACATTTTTCTCATGTGTTTGTAGTGGTGTGCTGCCAATCATTTAAAATTATAGGAGATAAAAGTATGTGCACTACATAACACTTAATGATGATCATAAATGACTATGTTAATGGTTTATGTATTTACTATACTCTTTGTAAATATTTTAGAAAATGCTCTACTTATATAAAAAATTAACTGTAAAACAATGTTAGCAGTTTCTTCAAAGTATTCGAGAAAAAGGCATTGCTATCATAGAAGATGACAGCTTCATGCATGTTAATTGCCCCCGAAGAACTCCCATTGGGACAAGATACAGAGGAGGAAGATAGTGATATTGATGATCTTGACCCTATGTAAGACTAGGCTGATATGTGTGATTGTGTCTTAAGTTTTAATACAAAGTTTAAAAAGTAAAAAAAAAAAAAACCCAATAATAATAATTAGAAATAGGGAAAAAGCTTATAGAAAAGGGATATAAAGATAGAAAATGCAAACAAATTGTACAGGTGTTTGTGGTTTAAGATAAGTATTACAAGAGTTAGAAAATTAAAAAATTAAATTTAAAACAAGCAGTAGGCTAAAGATTATTTATATTGAAGAAAGCAAAGTTTTTAATAATTTTAGTGTAGCCTAAGTCTACAGTGTTTATAAAGTCTCAGTAGTGTACAATAATATCCTAGGGCTTGAATGAATGAATGAATATTCTTGACTCATTCACTGACTCATCCAAAGCAAAGTTGCATCATTCATGGTAAGTACTTTATATAAGTGTACCACTATTAATCTTAATAACATTTTTACTGTACCTTTTTAATGTTAAAGTATGTTTAGATGCACAAATACTTAGCATTGCGTTGCAATTTCCTACAGTATTCAGTACAGTAACATGCAGTTCAGGTTTGTACCCTGGAGCCAATAGACTGTGCTATACTGCCAGGTTGTGTAGTAGGCTCTGGTATCTATGTTTTTGTAAGTACATTCCATGATGTTTGCACAATGATGAGATCACCTAATAATGCATTTCTGAGAAGGTATCCTTGTGATTAAGATACACATGACTGTGTTTAAATGAGAGTACTTCCAACATTGTATTGTATGCTCAGCAAAAAATATCTTTCAATATTAACATTAAATAGGCATTTTCCAATGAAGGAAACCTAAGAGAACTGGTCACCAGTAGAGCTGCTCTTAAAAGGAAAAAAATGCCAAATAAAGTTTTTGAGGCTGTATAAAAATTATACCAAAGAAAATTTTAGTATATTAGCAAAGAAGGAAGAGCAATAGAAATGATCAGTATTTTGATAAATATATACTGGAGTATTTTTCTTAAGTTTTAAAAATATGCATGACCACAAAAAGCACTAATTGGTGGCTCAGCCTGTAATCCCGCGCCTTTGGGAGGCTGAGGTGAGTGGATTGCCTGAGCCCACGGGTTCGAGACCTGCCTGGGCAGCGAGACCTCATCTCTACAATAAATCAAAAAATCAGCCGGGCATGGTAGCACATGCCTGTAATTTCAGCTACTTAGAAGGCTGAGGCGGAAGGATCGCGGGAGCCCAGCAGGTCGAGGCTGCGGTGGCCAGGAGCGGCCACTGCACTCCAGTCTGGGCGACAGAGTGAGACTCCAACTCAAAAAGAAAAAAAAAGCACAAATTGTAAAGTTGCTCAGTGAGGGGACATGCAGTGTATAAAGATAAAATCTATTAGACAGTTATACATATAATTGAAGTAGGCTTTAGGGATAATTTGAAAAGATAAAATAGCATTACCTCCAAAAAACCGTGAAAAGATGCATATATCTTTAATTTGCATCTAGTTACAAATGGATAAAGCTATCTAGATTTACAGATAGTATACATTTATGTATCTATTTCCATGTATATGCATGCATGTTGGAGGACATTCCAAAAAATCATAATTATTTTTTGGAGGCAGAGGCCCCTTGTAGTACATTCAGAATTTGTTTCTCTGGATCAAATGGTAAAACAATGTTTTTTTCCCAGAAATTTTGATGTTTGTATTACACTTTGCAGAAGAAACATCCCAAGTAGTGGCAAATGGTGGCTAGTTTTTCAAATATGACAACATACCTACGCAAACCATGCTGATGTTCAAGCAATTTTTGACCAAAATAGGCATGAACACTGTGGCCCACCCACACTCACCTTGTCTCTCCCTTTGGGACTTTTTTCACTTCCCTGCCTAAGAAAATCCTTAAAGGAAAATATTTTACAGATGTGAAAGTGGTGAAACAAAAAACAGGCAGAAGAACTAAAAGGCATAAAAATTGAAAAGTTAAATAAAAATTGAAAAGGCATAAAAATTGAAAAGTTTGAGGAGTTATAAAGTATCTTGACAGGTATATTGCATCCAATGGAGAATACTTTGAAGATGACTGAAGTTTAAATATGTAAAAATAAATAGTTGTTTAAAAATAAATTCCAATTTTGAGGGTCCCTCATGTATGTATTTATATTAATATCCAAAGCAATCACTAAAATTTAACACAAGGAGACATGGCAAAAATTCCAGTGGTTATCTTTAAATGAACTACTAAAATACTTTCAAATTGTTTTTGAAGGACAGAAAAACAAGGCAAAAAAAAAAAAAAGAAAAAAGAAAAAAAGTATTTAGGGCAAACAGAAATAGAAAAATAGACCCCAATTCAAACATGTCAATAATTATAATAAACATAGATAGCTGAAGCACACCAATTAAAAGACAGAATTTGTCAACTTGGATTTTAAAAAGAACTATTTCTATTCTGACAAAAAATGAAATTCATATTTAATATATTTAACATAATCTGTCTCTTTCTGTTCAAGATGCTGTAACAAATATTATGGACTTGGTATATAAACAATAGTTTATTTCTCATGGTTCCAGAGGCTGGGAAGTACAAGATCAAGGTTCTTCAGATTCTGCATCTGGTGAGAGTGTGTTCCTCGTAGATGGCAGCTTCTTTTTATAACTTCATATGCTGCTTCAAGCACAGTTGTCTCTGTTATCCACAGTTTCTTGTTCTGTGGTTTCAGTTTTAAGTTGCATGCCATTCTGAGTAACGTGATAAACTCTTCTGCCAGAAACTTGATTTATCCCTGTGTTCAGCATCTTCAACTTGTCGATGGTGTCCACCCATTAATTACTTAGCAGTCATCTGTTTTATCAGACTGTCATGCTAGTGATTGTGTCCACATAACCCTTATTTAATTCGTACTAGCCACAAAATGCAAGAAGAGTGATGCTGGCAACTTGGATATGCCAAAGAAGTGCCTTAAAGTGCTTTAAGTTAAAAGACAGAATTTCTCAACTTAACAAGACAAAAGATAATTGTATACTGAGGTTGCAGTCTTGTATCTCTGAAATTGTGGAGAAGGGAAGGGAAATTTGTACTAGCTTTCTGTAAACCTCAAGCTGCAAAAGGATATATAGGGTTTAGTGCTTTTATACTATCAGGCAATTGTATTCTCTTTAAATAAGGGGGGGTGCTACTTAGTGAAAGTGAACAATGAAGTGCTTCAGGCTGTAAACAAATTATATCAGAGGAGAATGTAGTAAGTCAGCAATGAAGGAAGAGCAATGCTAACACACATCATATGTAAATTAAATATACTAGATTGCCTAAGTTTAATTCGCTAGTAATACAAATGATGATTATATAGCTTACTGTATATATTCAGTATTTGGGTGAATATATACTGGATTATTTTTCTTCTCTTCAGTATATAAAAATACAGAAATGTAAAAAGCAAACATTGTTTGTGGTTGAAGGGAAATTTACTCCATTTGGCCTCTTTTATAAAGGCACTAATTCCACTTAGGAGGGCAATGAAAGGCTCTTCTGAATTCATCTGATTCACTTCAATACATGTATTTTCAGTGGACAGAAACATTCAGAATAGAAAAATCTGCCCCAGTTCCATCAAAGTTTTGCCCCTTTCACACGTAAAATACATACATTGTATTGCAATAGCTTTAAAAGTCTATGTTTGTTTCTGCATTAACATTTCAATTGTAGTCCAAAGTCTCATCTAAACCATATATGAGACAGACTCATCCAAAGATTCATCCTGAGACAAAGTGTTCTGACATGTTGTGTGCTTCCAAAATATAATGGTGGGGCAGGAATTGAAGAGACATCCCATTCCCAAAAGGGAGAAACAGGAAAGAAGGAGAAGTGGCAGACCTCAAGCAAATCCAAAACTCAACAAAGCAAGCACCATTAAATCTTAAGAATCTAGAATAACTTACATTCACTCAATGATTTGTACTCTAGACACACTGGTCTGGGGATTAAGCCCCCATTGTTCTGAGAAGGCATGCTCTCATGACTTTGGGCAGGTTTTTCGTGGTGGCACTCTTTCCTAGTTTTCAGTGGTTGCCAACAATTCTTGGTGTTCCTTGGCCTATAGATGCATCACACCAGTCTCTGCTTCTATCTTCACATGGCCTTCACCTTATGTGTCTGCCTGTGCCTTCACATTTTCTCTCCCTTGTGCATGCCTCTATATACAAAATATTCCTCTTTTTCAAAGGACACCAGTCACTGAATTAGGGTCCATTATAGTAAGCCACTATGACCTCACTTTCACTTCATTACATCTGCAAACACCAGATTAAAAAAAAAAATGTTACACTTATAGGAACTGGGGATTAAAACTTGAACATTTCTTTGATAATGAGACAGTTCAACTCACAATAGTGGGAAACTGGGTGGAACAAAAACAAAGTTCACTATAGTCCTGAAAATAACACACCCATATTTTTTCCCCCAGTTTTTAAAATTTTTTGGAATCAAAGGGATTTCTTTGCACTTCAGAATTCAGTGTCCTTGTCTGTAGAAGTAAGAATGTAATCACATAATTTCTGGGGTCATTTTTACAAAATTCCATGATTCTTTAATACAATGTTATTGGCAATTTTCTATCAGAGTGTTGAAAATATAAAAATATATAAATATAAGATTAAATAATGGTTTCAATGTTAGTTACATTTATAAATTCTAGAGAAACTTTCAAATTAATTCTGCTTGAATTGTAGTTACAAAACCACTAGCCATTATAGAGTTTTATCACATTGTAGTTATCTAATAAATTATACCAGTTACTCAAAAAATTGTGTTATTATATAATAATAGGAGCTGGGCTTGGTGGCTCATCCTGTAGTCCCGCGCCTATGGGAGGCTGAGGTGAGTGGATTGCCTGAGCCCGCGGGTTCGAGACCCACCTGGGCAGCAAGACCTCATCTCTACAATAAATCAAAAAATCAGCCAGGCGTGGTAGCGTGCACCTATAGTTCCAGCTACTTGGAAGGCTAAGGCGGAAGGATCACCAGAGCCCAGCAGGTCGAGGCTGCAGTGGCCAGGAGCGGCCACTGCACTCCAGTCTGGGCGACAGAGTGAGACTCCAACTCAAAAACAAAAAATAAATAAAATACATAAATAAATAATACTAGGGCAAGTTTTTAAGAAAAATTTCACAAAAAATAGCTATAGATAGATTATTTCTCACTATTGCTTTTAAACAAATTATTATTTCAATCATTAATCTCTGATAAATCATGTAAAGAACAAAATATTTGTCTATCTTGACAAAATCTAAATCCCTTGTTGCGTTTTAGCTGTCTGTAGAGTATAATCAACATTCTCAATTATTGTTGATTCTATTGTGTTTTTGTTGTCGGAGAATCAAAGTATGCCTTCAAGAATTTTGCACTAAATTTCTCCTCTATTCATTATACTTACTTTAAGCACTATATACACTCACCCACATAACTTTTAGAAAACATTTGATTTTTAAAAATATGTATAATGTATATAATGCCTTGGTTGTAATATTTGTCAAGCACTTTTCTTAAATTTATTTTATAGAAAATAAAAAAATTGACATATATTACATATTTGTAGGCTATAAACTCTGCTCATACACTGTCCTATGATTTTTAGGATTTGTGTGTGTGTGTGTGTGTGTGTGTGTGTGTGTGTGTGTGTGTGTTAGGAAAAATTACTTAGATGAAGCAGCAGTCATTTTAGTCAGGTTATGTTGTTCTGCATGTGAGAGAAAATGAGTTTAGATTACAGTGATGTACCTTGGATTTTATAGCATCTGAATAATTCCTTTATGTACTTTTTTTCTGTGACTATTTAAATCTGAACAGAAAAACAACTTAGAAAAAAAAATACAAAAAAAAGAAAAAAGACTAAAAATGATTGAATGGGAGTTGCTGACAGAACATTTTAATTCATAATAAAGACATTAAATTCACACACACAAAAAACCCAGAGAAAGATTTTATTGGTGAGGTCTTTCTGTGTTGCAAGTGATGAAAACCCAATTCAAACAGTCTGAAGGAAACAAAACCAAAACTTTCACTGAGAATTATGAGACTCAGCCACAATGGGTTTCATTGTAATGTTGGAGCTAGGGGTCCAGATGAGTTTGAGACTCTCTCATTCTCTCCCTCTCTCTATATATATCTTTTTCTCTCTCACTGTTTGTGTGGTGTGTTTGTGTGTCTCTTTCTCCTTTTCTTATCAATACTTAAGAAAATTTGGTTCAACAATAGCAATGGAAAGACTTGCAATTAATTGTTTCACTATTCCTGGTGGAAACAACATGTTTCTTTCCTGAGAACTCTGAAAAAAATTCCAAATTGATTCTAGTTTGCCAGGCATAGAATTGTGTAGCTGCTTCTGGAGCCAGATAAAGAGCTCATACATCTTGAACCATAATAGGTAATATTAAATGAATTATATCTTCATTTAATACATAAAGACATTACTAAAATTAAAATGACCATCATGTAAATTCACACGATCGGCCTGGGTACTCAAATTCAAGTTTTCCAATTCTAAAACTTATCCTTTTTTTTGGGACCCAGGAAGGAAATAAAGAATAAACTATTTTTAAAAATTGAAAGAAAGCGTGGGTGTTAGTCTATTCCTGGACAGTTAACCTGGCTGATATTATGTCATTCTGAGTATGAATAAATAAATCAGCATTATTTATTGACTATGGAGAAACTATTAAAGTACAAACAGAAACAAAAAATAAGTCCATGAATTCATTTAACAATATTGGGATACGCTTTAAACATTTTCAACAAATACATATATAAGAAGTGCCAAATGATTCACAGAGAAGAGAAATGACATAACACTTCAGAGGAGCAGGGAGACAACAAAGATTTGGGGCAATTGTGAAAGTTTTCTCAGAAGTGGTAACATTATATGAGTTTGATTAATATATAAAACTAGTCTAGGATAAGTAGCATTAGAATATATTCTAGGTGATGGAAAATGGATAGTGTGATTAAAGTTGGTTGAAAGTGATGACCAAAGAAATACTGGGCCACAAGACTTCTCTGAGATTTTTTTCATGTGACATTGTACAGGTTATTTCAGCTCTCTTGCTAACACACATCATATGTAAATTAAATATACTAGATTGCCTAAGTTTAATTCGCTAGTAATACAAATGATGATTATATAGCTTACGATGTGTAATTCCCTGATTTATAATTTTATGTAGATGAATTTATTTAATCTTCACAATAACCCCGTTGTTCATTCATCGACAGTATCAGTATTTTAAAGTTACAACTTTACTTGATTTTAAATCAGTCCACTCTTTTTTTTTTCTTTTTTTAAAATTTATTTATGTTATTTTAAAGATGTGGGGTACATTTCAGGATTAGGTATACAAGTAGTCATCACAGAGGTAAAATTCTGGGCATGCCTTTGGTCCCCACCTTGCCTGATTTGAGATCAGTTACCCTTATTGATGTGTCCCTCCTCTCCCAATACTGCCAATCCCTTTTTTATAGTATTATGGTAAATGTTCAGTGTCCACTTATGAGTGAGTACATGTGGTACTCTGTTCTTTGTTTCTGAGATAGATCACTGAGTATGATAGACTCTAAATCCATCCAAGTTGCTGCAAAATTCATATGTTTGTCCTTCTTTATAGCTGTACAATATTCCATTGTGTATATGTACCAGATTTTTTTAGCCAGTCCAGTTTTGATGGACAGAATTGTTGCTTCCATGTTTTTGCTATTGTGAATAGTGCTATAATAAACATGTGTGTGCAGGTATCTTTTTTGTAGAATGATTTGAGTTCTTCTGGGTATATTTCCAGTAGGGGGATTGCTGGGCCATATAGAAGGTCACTGTCTAGTTCTTTTAGAAATCACCACACTGTTTTCCATAGAGGTTGAACTAATTTGCATTCCCACCAGCAGTGTAGAAGCATTCCCTTTTCTCTGCATCCTTGCCAACATCTGTTGTTGTTTGTCTTATCAATGATGGTCATTCTTGCTGGGGTTAGATAGTATGTCAATGTGGTTTTGATTTGCATTTCTGTGATGATTAGTGAGAGTGAGCACTTTTTCTTTTTTTTTTTTTTTTTGTTGGAGTCTCACTCTGTAGCCCAGACTGGAGTGCAGTGGCCGCTCTCAGCCACCACAGCCTCCACCTGCTGGGCTCCGGCGATCCTTCCGCCTCAGTCTTCCAAGTAGCCGGAATTACAGGCATGCGCTACCATGCCTGGCTGATTTTCTGATTTATTGTAGAGATGAGGTCTCGCTGCCCAGGCGGGTCTCGAACCCGCCGGCTCAGGCAATCCACTCACCTCAGCCTCCCAAAGGCGTGGGATTACAGGCTGAGCCATCAAGCCTAACTGAGCATTTTTTCAATGCATCTGTTGGCTGCCCATATACCTTCCTTTGAGAACTGTCTACTTATGTCTTTTACCCACTTTTTAGTGGGGCTGTTTGTTTTTTTCCTTTCCACACATTTGAGTTCCTTATGGATCCTGTATGTTAGGCCTTTGTCAGATATACAGTTGGCAAATATTTTTTCCCATTCTGTGAGCTGTCTCCTCACTCTCTTGATGGTTTCTTTTGCTTTGCAGAAGCTTTTCAGTTTGATAAGTTCCCACTTGTCTATCTTATCTGTTATGGCATGGCTATCTGGGGTTTTGATCAGGATTTGGTTGCCAGTTTCAATTTCCATAAGGATGTCTCCTGCATTTTCTAAAGTTCTTGTAGTCTGAGTTTTACATTTTAGATCTTTGATCCATTTAGAGTTGATTTTTGTGTACAGTGATAAGTTAGGGTCCTGTTTCAATCTTCTGCATGTGAGTAGCCAGTTTTCCCAGCACAATATACTGAATAGGTCCTCTTCTCCCCAGTGGTGATTGGTAGAAGCTTTGTTGAAGATGAATTGGCTGAAAAATTGAGGTTTTGCTTCCAGAATCTCTATCCTTTTCCATTGATCCATATGCCTGTTCTTGTACCAATACCAGGCTGTTTTAATTTTTGTAGCCTTATAGTAAAGTTTAAAGCCTGGAAGTGTGATACCTCCTTTGCTCTTTTGCTGAGAATTATTTTGGCTATTTGTGATCATTTATGTTTTTATATGAATTTCTGAATTGTCATTTCCAGGTCAGAGAAGAATGATGTTGGTAATTTAATGGATATTACGTTAAATTTGTGGATGGCTTTTGGTAGGATGGACATCTTAACAGTGTTGATTCTTCCTATCAAAGAGCATGGAATATTTTTCTATTTGTTAGTGTCTTCTTGGATTTCTTTGAGCAGTGTTTTGTAGTTTTCATTATAAAGGTCTTTCACTTCTCTAATTAGGAAAATGCTGAGGTATTTCATTTTTTTGTGGCTATTGTGAATGGGATTGTGATTTTTATTTGATT
The DNA here is from genome assembly GCA_027257055.1 of Cephalopachus bancanus. Taxonomy (NCBI): domain Eukaryota; kingdom Metazoa; phylum Chordata; class Mammalia; order Primates; family Tarsiidae; genus Cephalopachus; species Cephalopachus bancanus. The sequence goes on along the minus strand of JAPVLO010000712.1, from coordinate 502,162 downwards.
ATCTGGCAGCTTGTTGTTGGTGTATAAGAATGCAACGGTCTTTTGCACATTTATTTTGTACCCCGAGATTTGCCAAAGTCCTTCATCAGTTCCAGATTTTTGACATATTCTCTTGGATTTTTGAGGTATAGGATCATATAGCCAGCAAAGAGGGATAACTTAACATCCTCTATTCCTATTTGGATGCCCCTGATTTCCTTCACTTGTTTAATTGCTTTAGCTAGGGCTTCAACACAACGTTGAACAAGAGGAGTGAGAGTGGGCAGCCTTGTCTTGTTTCAGTTTTCAGGGGAAATGTTTCCAGTTTCTCTTCATTTTGCAATATGCTGGCTGTGGATTTATTGTAGATGGAAGTTACTATTTTGAGGCATGTTCCTTCTATGCCTAGGTGTTTGAAGAAGTGATGCTGAATTTTATGAAAAAGCTTTTTCTGCATCTAATGATATAATCATATGGTTCTTGTTTTTACATCTGTTGATGTATTTAATACATGTATGATCTGCGGATGTTGAATCAGCCCTGCATAACAGAGATGAAGCCTACTTGATTAGGCGGATGATATTTGAGATGTGTTTTTGGATCCAATTTGCTAGAATCTTTTTGAGAATTTTTGCATCTATGTTCATTAGAAATATTGGCCTGTAGTTCTCTTTTTTTGTTGGATGTTTACCCAGTTTAGGTATTAGTGTGACATTAGCTTCATAAAATGATTTGGGGAGAATTCCATCTTTCTCAATTGCCTGGAATACTTTCAATAAGATTGGTATAATCTCCTCCATGTACATTGTGTAGAATTCCACTAGAAAGCTTTTTTTTTTTTCTGTAGGTAGTTTTCTTATAACAAAATCAGTTTCCTGGGTTGTTATTGGTCTATTTATTGTCTCATTGTCTTCTTGTTTCAACCTCGGGAGATTGTGTGATGTCAGAATATCCTCTATCTTATTAAGATTATCTAGTTTGTTTTCTTACAGGTGTGCCTAGTAATCTCTGGTAATCTTTTGTATTTCTTCAGGTTCATTTGTGATTCGATCTTTTGCATTTCTGATTGTGTTTATTTGTTTTTTTTCTATTTTAGTTGGTCTTTCTGGCTAAGGATCCTTCAATGTTGTTTATTCTTTCAAAGAACCAGCTTTTTGTTTTGTTGATTTTTTTCTATGATATTTTTGTCTCCTATGTCTCATATTTGGGCTTTTACTTTGGTGATCTGTGTTCTTCTGCTAAAGTTAGGATTTTGTTGGTCTGTCTTTTCAGTTCACTTAGGTGATTTATTAGGCTGTTTGTGATCTTTCTTTTTCTTGAAATGTGTTCATAAAGATATAAATTCCCTTCTTAGAACTTCTTTCATGGCATTCCAGAGGTTTTAGTAGGATGTTTCTTCATTTTCATTTGTTTCCAGGAATCTTTTAATTTCTGTTTTGATTTCTGTGTTGACTCAGTAGTCGTTCAGTATCATGCTGTTTAGTGTCCATGTCTTTGTGGTTTTGGGAGGAATTTTGTGTTGATATTTATTTTTATTCCACTGTGGTCTGAGAAGGTGCATGGCAGTATTTCAGTCTTATAAAATTTGTTTATTCTTGATTTATGACTGAGGTTGTGACCAGTCTTGGAGTACATTCCATGTGGTGATGAGTAGAACGTATATTCTGTGGTTTTCAGATGGAGTATTCTGCAGTTATCTATTAAGTCCATTTGGTCGAGTGTCACTTGGGGTTCTGAATCTTTATGTTGATTTTTTGCCTTGATGCTCTATCTAGGGTTGTTAGTAAGGTATTTAAGTCCCCAGCTATAATAGTGTTAGAGTCATTTTTTTTTTTTTAGTTTGCTTAGTAGTTGCTTTATAAACGCTGGTGTTCCTGTGATGGATGCATATATTTTTAGAATGGATATTTCTTGTTGCTGGATTGAACATTTTATCATTATGCAGTGTCCTATATCTTTTTAATTTTTTGATAGCTTAACGGTTGTTTTGTCTGATTTAAGATGATGACCCCTGCCTTGTTTTGTGATCTATTCACCTGAAAACTCATTTTTCACCCTCTGACTTTGAGTTGGTGTGTGTCCCTTGCTGTGAGATGAGTTTCCTGTATTTAGCAAATTATTGGGTCATGGGTTTTTATCCAGTTTTCCATTCTGTCTCTTTTCAGTGGTGCATTTAATCCATTGACATTCAGGCTGTTTATTGAAATAATATTTTTTATCCCTGTCATGAGATTCTTATAAAGTTTTTCTTTGTTTTATTTTAGCTTTTGGGTTGATGTTTGTGTGTGTTTTCAAGTTTGCAGTCACAACATAGTCTCTGTTGATTCTGTGTTCTGCTGTTCTCTTGGGAAGTGCATGGTAATTCTTTTTTTCTTCTTCTTCTTCTTCTGTGCTTAATACCTTTTTAAGTGTCTCCTGTAGAGCTTGTCTGGAAGATGCATAATCTCTTAAGGATTGGATGTCTGGGAAGGATTGTAATTCTTCATTGCTAATGAAGTTGAACATGACTGGGTAGGAAATTATTGGTTGAAGTAGTTTATCTTTGAGGACTTTGAATATTGGACTCCAGTCCCTTCTAGCTTATAGTGTTTCTGCCAGTAGGTCTGCTGCTATTCTTATTGGCTTTCCCCAGTAGGTAGTCTGATCTCTCTTGCTGCATTTTTGAATTTTTTCTTTTGTGCCTACTTGGTGTAGGCAAATTACTATGTGTCTGGGGGTTGGCCTTCTCATTTGATGTCTTGCAGGAGTTCTCTGTATCTCTTGTGTTGGATGTCACATCTCTAGTGAGATGGGGAAAGTTTTCTTGTATAACCTCCTGGAATACTTGCTCCAAGGTGTTCCCCATTTCCCTTTCTTCTTCTGGAATACCAATTAGGCACAGGCTTGGTCTCTGGGTATAATCACACATCTCTTGGAAGCTTTGTTCTTTCTTTCTGAGTTCTCTCTCTCTCTCTCTCTCTCTCTCTCTCTCTCTCTCTCTCTCTCCTTCTTCTTCTTTTTTCCAGATTCCATGTTTGGTTTTCAAGTTCTGAGAGTCTTTCTTCTCCTTGGTTAATTCTGCTTTCCATGCATGTTATCTTGTCATTTATTTCCTGGATGAAATGTCTTATGGTCAAAATCTCTGTTACAAGTTCTTTCAGTGTTGAATCATGTCTTTCTTGAGTCTTATTCACTCTTTCCATTCATTCCCTACATTTTTGTGTACTCTGTGGCAGTCATTGTTGACTTTTCATTGTTTGATTTCTCAGGCATAAAGTCTGATTTCTCAGGCATTTTCTTTTTGTTACACTGGGAACTACCTGTGGTCTTCTGTCGATTTTTCCTCGATTGTGACGTCTTTCTTTTCTCTTTAGTTCCATTATTCAGTGAAGTGGGAGAGGCTTTCACTTCTGATGTTTCCTCTGCCCTCTTTTCTTCCCTGATCAGGGCTCTGAATTTGTTCTATTTTGAAACAGGGCTGTGGGTGGGAAACTTTACTATCTCTTATAGTTTTGAGAGTCAAATAAAGTGGAGGATGAGGTGCACTGATCTCTTTGGAGGTCTTCCTCATCCTTTTCTGGACACACCATTTGTCCTGTCACTGAATCAAGATTCAGGGTTGGGTACCTGAGACTCAGTACTTGTGTTGTCTCTCTGGAGTTTGTGCTTTCAGGATATTCCCTCTGGGTCATGATCAATCCCTGAGTAGTTAATCTGCCAGTTACAAAGATTGGGTCAAGTCTGTGGCTCAGTGGTGAGCAATCTGGAACACTTTTCTGCCCAGTTTTCAAGATGATGGCAGGGTGCCTCTTGCATCTTCTTCAGTGGAGCTCTGCCTCAGGGCTGCCTTGCTGTTCTTTCTCCACAGCCCTTGCTGCCAAGTGCTGCAGTGGTGAGGCAGAGTCTGGAACCAGTAGTCTTTCCTGACAGCTTCTGAGAAGGACTTTGTAGATCTTTGTAAAGTGGTACTCAGCTTCTGTACCCCAGGGAGTGCTAGCAACCAAGCAGAGCAGCTGTGGCACCAGCCACTTCACTAGGATAATCCTGGCCACTTGCTCCTGAATACCCTCTCAGTCAACTACTCACATGCCCACTTTCTCACCAAAATGTAAACAAAATTTTCCATTCACTCACTCACTCACACTGGGACTCACATAATCTGACTGCCTCTACTGCTATCTTCTCCAGTCCCTCCGAATCAGTTCACCTTAATTCAAATCTCCCTACATTTAGTCCTCCTTTCCTTTAAGTGTTTATCACTCATTGATTAATGGAGTCTTTTCATCATAGCAGGGCAGTAGGATGTGCCATTTGAATGATGCCTGGCCATACATTTTTAAGACTCCTTCCCTTTGAAGTGAGGTTCATCACTAATGCATTGTTTCATAGTTTATTTTCTTTCTCTTTCCTAGAAATTCAGGGTCTCTGTGTGGTTTTTTTTTTTTTTTTTTGAGTTGGAGTCTCACTCTGTCGCCCAGACCAGAGTGCAGTGGCCACTCCTGGTCACCGCAGCCTCGACCTGCTGGGCTCCAGTGATCCTTCCGCCTCAGCCTTCCGAGTAGCCAGAATTACAGGCGTGCACTACCATGCCTGGGTAATTTTTTTGATTTATTGTAGAGATGAGGTCTCGCTTGCCCAGGAAGGTCTCAAACCCGCGGGCTCAGGTAATCCACTCACCTCAGCCTCCCAAAGGCGCAGGGTTACAGGCTGAGCCACTGAACCCGGCCTCTGTGTTTCTTATCTGTTTTTATAATTAATACTTCAGAGTACCAAATCAAATAAGAGTTTTGAGAAAACGTAAATTTTTCTAGAGGTTCTCCTTTTTTTGCTACTGCATCTGCATTGATAGAAAATGTAAAAATGGCTTTGGCTGTGAGTTCTTTGTTAGCTGGGCCTGGAGTTCCTGATCTCTGGACATGCATTGTTCACTCAATAGTAAAGTAGAAACAAAGTTTCCATTTTGCTCATCACAACCCATTCCTGAGCAGTACTCTAAAACTTTGCTATCTCTATGACACATCAAAACAAATTGGCAACAAGGAGTTCTTGTGAAAATGTTGTGATGATTTGTAATATTTAGCTTTGATTTCATGACCTCAAATTATTTAGAAGAGGAAACTATATTCTACAGAAATGTAACTTTGTAGAGAACAGGTATGGTGAAAGGCAGTGATTTGGAAAATGTGCTGAGTACTGAGAGTAAGGACATTGGTCTCACCATACTGCACCACTCACTAGATGTTTGACTTTGTCACTTTAATGACTATAAACATCAGTTTCTCAAATTAAAAAATATATATAAAAATGAAAGATACTAACTATACTTACTGTATATAGTTGTTACTAGGTTTAAATAAAATGACCTAAAGTCAACTGGATCCCTGCAAGAATTTATTAAATGTTAATGATCCTTATTATTATCATCTCCTAGGGAACTCTGAACAATAGGTACACTCCTTGAATAGGTGTTATTCAAACCAACTCAATTCTTCATCAGATAAATGGGATGAAGAAAGAAGGAAAGAGCAGTATGAAATTGAAGCAGAGATACTGAAATGCAATACTACAGAGTCAAAAGAACTACTGCAACAGCAAGTGCAGCATGGGACAATAACCTCATACTCCAGAGCGTATACCCATTAAAATTGCATTGTTTGCTCTTGTGCTGCAGTGAATTCTTATGGCTAAAGGCATTTGCAAGTACATATTTTCTTAGAATTATACTTTATTGTCATGTAATATTTTGCTTTACAGAATGATGTCATTTTCACCAAAACTTTTAATTTGTATCTGGCATGCAGGAACACAACTGATTATCTAATGTTTTTATATACATGGTACTTTTTGTAATCCAATTTTTTCAATATATTTGTAGAATTTTTATGGAAGTATTCATATATTATCCATGAATATTAATTGTTTTTCCTAATCTGAAATTTATATTGTCTGTTCATTGTAATGTATCAAACTGGTCAGAGGATTCAAAGTGTGGAAGAGGAGTGACCACAGAAATCTTTATTGCACTCTTGAATTTTACAGAGTTTCTCCTACCAGTTCACAGTTAACTTAATTTCCATATTTCTTTTCTAGACTTCCTTATCACATCAAGGGATTTCCTTTCTATTCTTAGTTAGCTTAGTGATTTAAACCAAGAATCAGTACTGAATTGGAACAAGTGATTTTTCTTTACATAGGGATGCGTCATTCTCCATTAATTTCTCAGTGTCATAATGCATTACTTTTTTTTTTTAGTATTTTTAAATTGTCACCTCTGTGGTTTTTACCTTGTATATTTTTTATGAAAAGTCTGTTGACATTTTTTTTATAATGTTATAATGGGATCAGAAATGATCCCATCTTGGATATTAATATTATCATTTTAAACATATTTCTGGATTCAGCATGATAGATATTTTATTAGAACTTTAGCTTCTATGTTCTATGTGTGTAAATATCAATTTTCCTGTTTCATATTCTCCTCTAATTCTTTATAAAAAGTTATTGTATTCTTATTTTTCATGAATAATTTGAATCTTACTAATGACTAATAATGTCAAACATTTTTCTTTTTTTGTGTGTTTATCTTTAACCCACAACTCTTCTTTCGTAAATTATCTGTAAAAATCTTTGCCCACTTTTTATAAAGATTTTTTTAAAAAATTATATAGACTGTGTTTACATGTAATGAATTCCAGTTCTTTTCTTCTGAGTTTTTTTTTTTTTTTTAAGTATCTTTTTGGAAACTAAATTGTTTTAATTTTGATGCCATCAATTTTTATATGTTTTTAATTTTTAAAAAATTCTACCATAGAAATTTTACCTTTCCTGGGTTTTCAGTGTATTCTCTAAAAACATTGTATCTTTAGAGTGTAAATCTATGACTGAAGTAGATTTTTGGGGTGTATAAGATTAAAAATAGGGGCAAGGTATATTAATAAGATGTCCAGTGTTCCTAACACCATATGGTGCAGAGACCAAAATCTCTTTAGAGATCAAACGTTGGATCAATTTCTGGATTCTATTTTCTCTATTTATCTACATTTCCAGCCTTTCTCTGTCAAATTAGATCACTTTTTTCTAAGCTTATTAAGCTGGAAACTTAGAGTTTGATTTCTATACACCTTTTAAGTCTAAAAACTGCTTGAGCTTTCTCCCACATAGTTTATATTTTGTTTCTATTTGTTCAATTACAAATAATTCCTGAATTATCTTGTGATCTTTTTTGACATGTGGTTTATTGAAAAATATGTTGTTCGATACTTGGAAATTTTAATATACTTTTTGATTATTGATTTCTCCTTTAAATTCATAGTAATCAAGCAATATACTTTGCATTGTTTGAATATATGAAAATATATTTACATCTATTTTATGGCCCAAAGTATGGTCTATCCTGCAAATGATTCATGTATACTTTTAAAAGTGTTTAAAAGTGTGTATGCTATTGTCAAACAGGGTATTTTCTAAATTATATCAACCTCATTGATAGTGTTTTTCAAGTCTTCTATGTAATTACTATATTGTTGCTCAACTTGTTCTGTCAGTTATTGGCAGGGGAAGGATGAAGTTTGCTTCAATAATTGTGGGTATCTCATCCTCTTTTATTTCTATCAGTTAGTGTTTTTATATGTTTTCAAGATTTGTTGTTTTATGCACACTTTTAGGATTGGTAATCTTCCCTGAGGAATTTACCACATTGCCATTACATAAGTTTTTCATTATAAATTATGTTATTATTTTTCTGAAGTATATATTCTTTCTTTCCTTTGTTATTCCTTTCTTTCTTTTTGGAGAATTATTTTCACTCTGTTGCAGAGGCTGGAGTGCAGTGACAAGATCATAATTTACCATAACCTCAAATTTCAGGTCTCAAACAACCTTCATGACTTGGCCTCCCAAGCAGTTGAGGCTATAGGTAACAACAAACAAGCCCAGCAAATTTTTCTATTTTTTTTGTAGAGATGGTATCTCTTTTGTTGCCTAGGTTTGTCTTGACTTTCTTGCCTCCAGCAATGCACACATCTTGGCCTAACAAAGTGCTGAGATTACAGGTGTGAGCACTGTGCCCACACTACTAATTTCAATTTCTTCTCATCTACTGGGTATTACTGTTTCTGCCTTTTTTGGAATCCTGAAAATTCTGAAATTTCTACCACCTAGCTTGTTTTGTGAGTATAATGCACAGATACTGCTCATCTCTGATATAAAACAACTGTCCTGATAACATCGTCATCTTGAGCTCGCAAAAGGAAATAAATGTAATAAATACAATTTCTTCTAAATCTATGTCTTTGTGGTACATATGTCTTATGTCCTGGGGTGTTCAAGGCTTTGTATTCTCTTTAAATAAGGACTAACCTCACTTTTAACTCTGAATGAAATCAACTTTACTATATCTTTTTACACAGTTCAATATAGGATTTCTGCTTAGTTCATGCTGAATATGATCACAGCTACTTTTTGAACATAATCTTAAATTTCATTGGTTCTTTTAATAAGTTTTTGAGATGAGAACTATTATGAATCTATTTCACAAAGGAGGAAACTGAGGTTTAGTGGACTTAGATAATTTGGTTAGGTACAACAATAGCAAACTTTAGGCCTGGTCTTCGGAATCATTTTTTTTTTTCATTCAAGAAAACATACTGATCCTCTACCAAATGCTAGATACTGTTCTCTTATATGATGTATGGTTATATTCAGGGAATATATCAGTGAAAAAAAATTATCTTTTAGTTTGGGGTCTGAGATGAACAAAAATTAGCAAATATATAAACACAAATATAAACATAAATAAAAAGTAAATGGGTAAAATAAAAAGTATATAGGATAAGTACTAGAAAGAAATGGAATGCAGAAAAGGGGGATAAAGAAGGTTAATTGCTGGAGGGAGGTTTCACTTTGTAATCATAGTGACATAGTGAAGGTGAAATTTAGGAAAAAACATAAAAGGATTCTAAGAAACAGCAGTGTGCATATCTGGGTAATTCATGTTTCAGGCAGAGGAAACAGATGGGAAAGGCATGAGGCAAAAACATCCACATGGTATTCAGAAAACAGAGCCTTAGTGTGTTGGGGAAGAAGAGGCTTAGTGAGGTGAGGAAAGGAGAAGACAATGAAATCAGAAAGAAAATGGAGGGCTCAGATTCTTAGGGATTTGGAGGCATTTTTAGACTTTTGACTTTTGCATAGTGTAATCCATTGAAGAGGGTTGAATAATATGATCTGACATGTTTTGGGAAAAGATCTTCTGAATGTCTTGCTGAGTAGAGACGACGAGAGTAAGGACAAAATTGAGAAAACAAATAATTGATTCAAATAATTGATTTACTCAAGACCTTTATGAGAACTACAAAACACTGCTCAAAGAAATCAAAGATGACACCAAAAAATGGAAAAACATCTCTTGCTTATGGTTTGAAAGAATCAGTATTGTCAAGATGTCCATCCTATCCAAGACAATCTACAGACTCAATACAATACCCATCAATTACCAACATCATTTTTCTCCAACCTGGATATGACAATACAGAAATTCATTTGGAAATAAAAAAGAGTATTAATAGCTAAAACTTTCCTAAGCAGGAAGAACAAAGTGGAAGGCATCAACTTCCAGAGTTTTAACATTATTACAAGGCTACAGTATCTAAAGAAGTCTGGTATTGGTACAAGAATAGACATGTAGACCAATGGAACAGGACAGAGATTCTGGAAGCCAAAACATGGACTCTCAGCCAGTTCATCTTTGAGAAAGTCACCTATAACAATCACTGGGAAAAGAAGACCATATTTAGAAAATAGAACTGGAAAAACTAACTGACTACATGCTTCTGCATGTAAATAATACTGGAAGCTTCTTATCACTATATACAAAAATCATCTCAAAATGGACAAATGACGTAAATGCAAAATCTCAAAATATAAGAATCCTAGAAGAAAACATAGCAAACACTCTTATGTACATCAAAGTAGGCAACAAATTTTTCTCCAAGTCCCCAAAAATGAATGCCATAAAACCTAATATAAAGTGGGACCTCATCAAATTGAGAACCCTTTACACAGTGAAAGAAACCATCAAAGGAGTGGAGAGACAACCATATACAGGAAAAAATATTTGCTAACTGTTTATCTGACAAAGACCTAACATCCAGGATCTACAAAACCAAATGTACTGAAAGAAACAAAAAGCCTATTAAAAAATGGGCACAGGCCATGAATAGACATTTTTCAAAAGAAGATATAGAAGCAGCTGATACATGAAAACATGCTCAGCCTCACTAATCATCTGAGAAATGCAAATCAAAATTACAGTGAGATGCTACCTAACTTCAATAAGGATGGCCATCATTAATCAATCAAAAAACAACAGCTGTTAGAAGGGTGTGGAGAAAAAGGAACACTTCTACACTGTTGGTGGGAGTGCAACCTAGTTCAACCTCTATGGAAAGCAGTGTGGCGATTCCTAAAATAACTAAATATCGACCTGCCATAGGATTCAGCAATCCTTCTGCTAGAAATATATCTGAAGAAACTTAAGTTGTTCTACAAAAAAGACACCTCACACACATATTTCCAGCTGTTGTATTTACAGTAGAAAAATCATGAAACCAAACCTGCCCATCGAAAGTAGACTGGATAAAAAAATGTGGTACAAATACATGATGGAGTTTTATACAGTCATAAAGAAGAACAAAATAATAAACTTTGCGGCAAATTGGGTGGAGTCGGAGAGCATTATACTTAGTGATCTATCACAGAAACAAAGAATTGAATACCACAAGTTCTCACTTATAAGAGGGACCTGAAAATTAATCACATTAGCTAAAAAGAGGGATTGGCAACTGTTGGGTACTGCCAAGGAAAGGAGGGATAGAAGGAGGGAGGGTGGCATGTAACAACACAAATGGTATGTGGTGCCAACCAGATGAAGTGAGGGTCAGTTGGAGGCTCAAACTTCACCTGCGTGCCACTTACTTGTGTAGTTATCTGCACTTGTACTTCACACCTCTATAATAAAATAAAATTTTTAAATTGATTTACTCAAAGCTGTTAGATCAGAGAATGGCAAGGATAGGCCCACAGATCATTTTGTATGACCTATGAACTAAGAATGATTCTTATTTGGTACCATTTGAGGGAAAAGCAAGGGGAGGAAAGGAAAAACAGGGATGAGAAGGAAGGGAAGGAGCTACAGACACTGTATATGGACCACACAGTCAAAAATCTAAAAATCTGGAAAATATTTGCCAAAATCTGAAGTATAGCATCTGGCTGAAAGTAGACCCTCAACAAAATCCAAAGGAAAAAAATACACGAGTGAATTAGCTGCTGAATATATTGTAGAGTGTTAGGTGTTGAGAAATATCTATGTCTTCATTCCCAAGCTGCACAAAAAAAGACCATTCTTTTCCACTGAGTTATTGAAAAAAATAGTCTGGCTTCTAAAACAGTAAAACAAAAGGCACTAACATGAACAATAGTATTAAACACTATATAGCAACAAGAAAAAAAATACAAAATAACACAAAACATTTTAATAGCACTTAAACATTCATGCCAATTACTGAATTTAAATCAACTACATGTGATAGGTATAATTTCCCCTTTAGAAATTGCCATATTCTCAATCCTTAGTGATTGATTGCTCAAGTAATAAGATGACTGTGATTTAATGTTTTCAAATAGTCTGAGATGTGATCAAGTGTTTTCAGAGTTCCTATTGTAAATCTGAGTCCAACATTTGTTCCAGCTGTTTTTGTCTTCAAACAAACAAAATCAAGAGATGATCCCTTATTGAAATCTCCTCAAATGGTACCAAGGAACTATTGTTAAATGTCATGATTTTAAACCATTTCTGCTCCTGGAAAGGTTAGAAAGTTCTTTAAGCTTTATTATGTTATGTCTCCTCTTTTCAAATAGGATTTGGATCTGAGCAAATAGGATTTGGATCTGAGCAAAACTTTTTGTGTCTTGACAACTTCAGCCTTGTTGGGGATGGAAGTCCAAATCCTCTCTGACATACTGTTAAAGAAATATTGTGAGTATATGGCTATCAACAATTGTGTAGTATGTCAATTATGTCAATGTCATTGTTAAATAGAAATTTTAAAAAGTAAAAAAATATGTAAAAATATTTTTACTGATCTCTGACTCATGATCTTTGACTCTTGGCTTTGCATATCATTTGTCTGGTAAACAACATCAGGCCAAGAGAGAAAAAGAAGCCAATGAAATAACCTAGAGAAACAAGATTTAAACTAGAGGAAGACATGTAGAGGATGTCCAACTCCTAGGAGAATGATACATGTTTTCCTTGCCTTGACACCCAAGAGTTAATGTTTCTTTTTTTGGTTATAAGAATATGAAGACTTATATTTAGTCAACAATAATGTGTAGGCAAAAGTGGACCTAGATGGCAAGCTCACAGTGACCAAATTGTTTTGATTATATTTTCATTCAGTGCATTGCTCTACTATTAACTTGCAAATAAATGATGTATTTGCTTTCTAGATATATTGCAGGAAGGCCAAAGAAACTGGCTTCTTATCCATACAGATTAATCCACCAGTGAATTTCTGTCAGGATAGACCAAAATGGATTTAGAATATTATATATATTATATTTATATCCTTCAAAGTAGACGAAATAGAAAATCTGGACTGCAAGGTTGAATGAGAAAAGAAATGTGGTGTGATGCTGACAGTTGGTGGTTTCCACCATATAGTTTCTGAGGAGACTGGCTTAGGAGTTGAAGTGAAAACCTCCTCCTAGGCATTTATGAGCTCATCGTAAATATGTCACTGAGCTAAGTATGCAAAAGACTACAGAAAAAATAAACAAATAAATAGCACATGATGAGTACCTGATAAGGAGGCACATAGGCCAGAACAAGAGCTCAGGAATCACACAGCCAGGGTCCAAAGCCTGACTAGACCTCTACCATGTATATCACCGGAGGAACATAGTAAAGCTTAAATGATTTTACTCAATTTGTAAAAAGAAATGAAACAGCCCTGCCTTATGGGGAGGGATGTCATAGGATGCATAACCCAGTCAGTTCTGACAATAGCATTATCTCCTCGGAAACCTTCGCAGCCGAACCTGTGACTCTCACAACCAGGACGGCCGTGGAGATGAGAGAGGTCCTAGAGGAGCCTGGCAGGCCATGGGTTACTATCCGGCTGAGCTTGAGCAGGCTTTAGCCCTGGGATCCGGAGAAAAGGGCCAGTGACACACAGTCACTGAGTGTCCACGACGAGCAGTCCCCACCTATCCCCACAGAGTGGCACACCTAGTGCCAGTCATCTGAAAGCGGCAGCAGGAAGTCCCCAGGCATTAGGATGCCCACGTGAGCCAGCAGTTGGCAGGTCCTAGCGCGTTACTGGTTGTCGCCTCTTCTTGGCGTACTCAGCTGCGCTCACGCGCCCACCCTGGTGTGCCCTGTCTCTGTCACGAATCCCATTGAGACGTCACAGGTGCGTAGCTGGCCCGTGTGTGCTTGACTGAGAGAGGAGTGTATCCCTGTCGTCTTTTCTCGCAATCGCAGGCCGCACAACCAGTTCTTACAGTACAACTTGCTAAATTGGCTTTCCCGTCCCACCACAGGCTCCCACCCGTTCCCTTGTTCCGTGAGGCTCCGTCTCCTGGTCTGGGCCACCTCGCAGCTCCTTTGCAGGCCCTAGTCCTGTCCCTCATTCTGTTCCTGAGTGCCACAGGCTGCTCAACCTGCATCTCGATCCTGTGCCTCCACCACCAAGCCTTTTCATCACCACAGGCCACGGGCTCCTCTCTGGGGACCCTTTGACCAGTATCCTGGGGTCAAGCCCCCCAAAAGAAACCAGCGCTGTGAGCACTAAACTCCCTCATGCATGGATCTTGAGCTCCACATGGATCCCTCCTCTCAGCTGCAAGTATACCCTCTTGCCTTTCTCCCCTGACCAGGTAGTCAGTCTTATGAATACCTGATACCATCCAGGCTCCACAAGGAGAGCATGGGGAGGGCCCAAAAAGGTTATGAAAGTGACGGCTCAGGTTGAGACAAAGGAGCAGGAGGTCAAAAAAAGGGCCCATCCTAGCAAGGAGGAAGTGTCATTGACATCTAGACCCCTCGACAGCCAGGGAGAATTCACTTCCTTTGGGGGCAGTCTTGGGCTTCTGGAGAGAAACCTCCCTCGTTCATACTCAAAAAACTTGAGTGAGAAGGCCCATCTCCAATGAGTTCCTTCTGGGAAAAACATACCTATCCCAATGCACACAACTCTGCTGGAGATGTCCCGCCTCTTGGAATAGATCCAACCATGCTTCTGGGACCCAGCTCCAAGCTTCTCCTTGCCTCTGGAGAAGTCCACCAAGGAAATTCAGGGTCTCCAGATTTCTAGGCTTGCTGATGTTGTTGATGCTACATAAAGGAGTTGCAGGAAACAGGCTATGAGACATTCCACTAAGTAGGCTCTTCACCCAAAGCTGCCAGTCACAGGCCCTGCCAAAGGATAATATCTATGCCACTACTACTGCTGTCACTGTCTCTAATGCAACTGTTGTGGGATAGAGGTTCACTGCCCCCACATATTAAATGTCCCTATATGGCTATATAGAAAGATTTGGGTTATTTGTGGAAGAACATTTTGTCTAAAAGACGTAGCAAAGTCTTGCAGGATAAGACAAAATAAAACACAAACCATGGCAAATTGTAGCCCCTCACAGCCTGTCTTTTATTTCTTCTAACATGGTGGGAAGACCACAGATTCCCTGGTTGTGATCACTTACACTTTATAGGACCCAGCTCCTCCTGGCACCACTGACATGGCTGGGCTGGCTGCCACCTCTTCTAACCTGATTGATCCTCTATTCCTACCCCTGTACTCTTCTCAAAGTCTCACTCCTGAGGAGTAAGTCTCGGACATCCATGCATCTAGATTCTCATACTTCTTTTTCCTTCCTCACCCCTCATCCAGTCCATTCCACAATAACCCGTTACCTCTGGCAAGTCTATCAATTCTCCAAGAGTTTCGTTTTCTCGTTGTTGTTTTTTTTTGTTTGTTTGTTTTGAGCCAGAGTCTCACTCTGTTGCCCAGGCTGGAGTGCAGTGGCGTGCTCACAGCCACTGCAGCCTCATCCTGCAGTGCTGAAGCTATCCTTCAGCCTCAGCCTTCCAAGTAGCTGGAACTACAGGCATGCTCCACCATGCCCGGCTAATTTTTTTGATTTACTGTAGAACGAAGTCTCACAAGTTGCCCAGGCTGGTCTCAAACCCCTGGACACAGGCAATCCTCTCGCATCCACCTCCCAAAGTGCTGAGATTACAGGCTTGAGCCACCATGCCCAGCAAGAGTTATTTCTAACATCTCAACTAACACATCTTCTCACTTGTACCTCACAGCCCACATCAGACCCTGGGGTCATTACACCAACACTACTCCTCTTTTTAAGGCTGTTACTTTCAGATTCACTCCCAGCTTTTGGATGAGCACACTTCTATTTTCTCAGTCTAAATATGTATACCATGTTGTAGCACACTGAAAAGTCATTGTCTGCATCTGCTTACCTTCATTTATTTTCCACTGTCCCACTGCAACTTTCAACCATCCCTTAGGCTTCAAACTAGCCAGTAGTCCAAATTTAGGACACCCAATGGGCAACTGGTCCCTGTTTTGACAAGACTTCCTATCATGGTTCCTCCAGTGTCTTCCACTCCAGTGAGCCATAAATTGGCAATATTATTATGTGTGCCAACCTTGACTCAAGTGCTATTGGTACCTGCCCTCCTTCCAGTGCTATCAGCTTCCAGTCTCTTCCCGTATCCAGGAATGATCCCCCATTCACACAGAGCACCTGAGGCCCCATTGTTATACATGGGTGGTGCAATGAAAAGCAGCATGATGGATTTGTAGGAAGCCCTTTGGTCACCCTTTGAGTAAAAACAACAGTGAACCACCCAGCCACATTGTTCCTTGTGACTTTAGCATAGCCAGCATTATTGATAAAATATTTGTATTTGGAGACTCCTAGTCAGAACAACAGTACCTGTGATAGAAGGATGAAAAGCAGCCACTGGGGCACCCTCGCAGCTGCTAAGAGCTTCAGGAGCCAACAATTCATGAATGACTCCTCTCAAGGATCTCATTAAATAATGAGAAAATCTCTCTCAACATATGGTTTACATGAAATGACATTAGTTCATGAGAAAATACTCAGTAGTTCCTTTAATATAAAATTAACCTGCTGCAATTGCATTAGTAAGAGGCCCAAAACCTCAAGAGCTCTGTGTGTACATATGTATGACTGTGTGTGTGGTTGTGTGTGTGTGTGTGACCGTAGGACAGACCAGTTCATTTACAAGACACTTTGTGAGACACTTCACCATGAGGAGTACAGGAGACCAGCATGTACTGTAAGTCTTGCCCTCCCTTGTTTGACTGTTAACTAGGATGACACTAGCTCTGGGCCAGATCTCTCTAGTCTTGAGATAAAGAAAATAGTCACTGCTATTTCCAGGTGCTCCTCTTCCCTTTAAGGATTTGACTCAGTGGTCCTTTATCTTTTTCAGATGCCATATGTACAAAACTTTTGTTCTTGTTCATCTGCCTTTGCTCGCAGGTTTTTGTTTTGTTTTGTTTTGTTTTTGAGTTGAAGTCTCACTCAGTTGCCCAGAGTGGAGTGCAGTGGCCACTCCCGGCCACCTCAGCCTCGACCTGCTGGGCTCCGGCGATCCTTCCGCCTCAGCCTTCCGAGTAGCTGGAATTACAGGCATGCACTACCACGCCTGGCTGATTTTTTGATTTATTGTAGAAATGAGGTCGCGCTGCCCAGGTGGGTCTCGAATCTGCTGGCTCAGGTAATTCTCTCACCTCAGCCTCCCAAAGGCGCGGGATTACAGGCTGAGCCACCGAGCCCGGCATGTTTTTGTTTTTTGACTCAACTGTGGAGGAAGAATTGACATGTGTGAGGGCTGATGTGTTTAGAATCAGACTTTATGCAAAATATTCTGAGTCCCAGGGACTATGATGTGGAAGTAGCTACCATTATGAATTCACATGATGAGTCTTCAAGTCTCCATGTGAAATCAGTGTCAGAGATGAGAACCTAGTGTAAACCAAAAATAAAATTCTAAGCTCCCCAACTGAACAGACTATCCCTTTGGCTAAGGGAACCTCAGAGAAACCCAAAACACTAAATTCCAGACCATGATAGAAAAGGAGTCAGATATGCCTCACTATCCTCATTATATTCCCTCTCTTTTGTAGTTTACCTCAACTGACTAGCATTAAAATTAAAATAGAGATCGAAAGACTGACAAAACAGACTTCTTTGAAATAAGCTGTCAAATTTTAACTTGACTCTAGTATCCCATTACATGCTCTCTCAGGGTTGCCACCCATGAAGTGTCATCTACATAATAAGGACCTTGAATTCCACAAGCCTGTTATTTTAGTTCAAGCTTTTATTTCTACTGAATTTTTAAACTCTGAAATTTCTTAAAACCAAATTCTAAGCCCACTACCTCAGGCACACTTTCTCAGGATCTCTTGAGACTGCTGTACCTTGGGCCAGGGTCATTCATATCAACTCAGAACAAACCTCTTTACATATTTTACTGATTTGGGTTTTATCATCAGTACCAGTATGAAATGAGTTCCGATGGATGAAAGACCAGGTGACACACTTGCATCTTCCTTCTATTCTGCTTTCCAACCACTCTGATCTTGTTGTAGACTATATCCTCGCAGCTGTGTGTTAGGAAACTGCACTTGCTGATTTAGTTTTTTAAAATGTTTAAATGTCTTGTTGTTATATTTAACTTAGGCCAGTCATCTTCTCAGATTCCCACCTCAACCAAAGAGTCTGGATTTGGCATCTGTCTTCTTGCAACTCTCTCAATTATGTTTGCTTTCATTTATCTATTCTGTGAACATTTACATTTTGTCATGGAATTGCAGCAAAGCACTCCATATTTTAACTATATATTTACTCTGAGCTACCTGGGAGTGGTGCACTCAGAAGTCTCAAGAGAGAAGAGTCATCTTCAGATGTATGTTTTTTTTTTTTTTTTGAGTTGCGGCGATCCTTCCGCCTCAGCCTTCCAAGTAGCCGGAATTACAGGCATGCGCTACCACACCCGGCTGATTTTTTTTTAATTTATTGTAGAGATGAGGTCTTGCTGCCCAGGCGGGTCTGGAACCCACGGGCTCAGGCAATCCACTCACCTCAGCCTCCCAAAGGCGCGGGATTACAGGCTGAGTCACCGAGCCCGGCTCAGATATATGTTTTATCAAAGAAAATAGAAACTCATGAAATCCATCAGCTTTTAAGTATTACAGGCATGATACAGATCTTCAGGACACATTGGGCTCTAAGAAATTTCTCCAAGAGTGAGGTGGGAACCAAGATGTTCAGTGCCATTATGTGCTAACAGTCACATGGATGAACTAGGCTTGTGTTGGCACCTAGTGACAAAAATGAGGCAGCGGTGGATTCCCAGAAACATGAGGTAAGCCACACCATGCAGGGGCACATAGGGAAGTACTAGTGTCGGGCAGGAGGCAGAAGGAGAAAGTGAGGCCTAAGAAAAATCCTGTATTGTGTTTTCTGTCTCCTGAAGATCCACTGTTGTCACTGTCAGGTGTTCAAAGTGCTGGGGCCCTACATTTAGAGGGAGAAGCAGGATGTTCAGTAGCACTAGGGGTGGGCAGTAATGTGAATAAGTTTAGATGATCAGGGTGATTCTAGGCATTGATGCCTGTCTGGCATTCAGAAAGGCCTAATACATAGCAGTCAGTATTGACTTCATTCATCAGCCACACGAGTAATGTCAGATGCTCTTCAAATGACAATTGTTTTATGTAGACTAAAAAGATGTAAATATCGTCTATATACGCCAAATTTTAGAAACTGACTTTGCATATCACATTTCATGAAAATCATAGCATGTATTCAATGTCAAAACTCCATATTTGCCAGGAGGAAAGAGGCTGAGGGAGAGGTTAGGGGAACTTCTTTTATCTTACTCAGAAAGTAGTAGGACCAGGAGAGAAATTGGGTATGACTGCTATAAAACTTCCGTCTTTGCATTTGATGCAGCAGTGCATGTATAAAAGAGAATCACAGAGTTTTAGTACATATGTCACTTGTAGGCATATTATTTGGCTGGAGGTAGTTTTAACATGTAACAGTTAATCAGCATATTTAATATACTATACCGCTCCTTTCTCCACTTAGAACAGTTAAATATTAGGGGTTGAATTAATAAAACAAAATAGTTTAGGGAAAAACTTACTGACCTCGAATGATAATTTTTAAAAGTACTTTGGATCACTTATTAAAGGTACAATAGTAATCTCTCATATCCCTTGAAATGCTGGTTTTACTACTCAGTATGCTAATCTCATATTTGTTTCTACTAAAAAGTTATACATATACAATTTTCACATTATACTGGTAACATTTATGACTATTATAGAATAAGGGTTAACAGCAGCTTCTTAAATATAGTGCTCTGTTTACTCATAAAGTCAAAATAAGTTATATATTATCAAATATATATATAAACATATTTGTTTTTAAAATATACTTCAACCATTTGCATGGACCAATTGGGAATTAAGCAAACTGGTTTACTTTAAAGAGTCATAATAAGACAACAGGTAGCTTCATGTACTTTTGTTTTTTCCTCACACACCATTGATGTTTATTTCATTTAACTGTGCAGGTCCATTAGCGTGGTATCATAGGGAGCAAAGGAGAAGACAGATGAGACTAACAGGCAAAAAAGTTAGACCCATAAAGATAAATGGAAACTTTCTGAGGTTTTTTAAAGACACCTTTTAAAGACAACTTTGGAGATTTCTGAATATTTGTTAATATTAATTGAGGATATTTGAAAATAGACATGGGAATTTGTGAGTTAAAAAATATAACTTTTGAGATTCTTCACCTGCTGTACAATACTAGCCAATGTAAGATAAAACTATTTAGAAATATATGTGGGGTTTTTTTTGTTGTTGTTGTTCTGATCAAGAAAGGTAACAGGGTATATACTTATCTTCCAACACAATTTAACCTTTTTTTTAAACAATAAAAATAGCAAACAAAGCATATGGACCAATGATTTTCAAAGCATTGTAAATCAGGAAATGAAGGGTTTGATTTCCAGGAAATGTAAAAACAAATAATTTCTCTACCACAATCCAGCTAAAGGAAATCCAAACAAACACTGATACACTCCCTGGGTTGAAGACATGGAGCTGGGAGTACTGAAAGAATATATGGAATCATTAAAATAACTCAAATTATCCTAAAAACAATGCCATAAAAAGAAAAAAGTGAACAAGAGCATATAGAAAAATATGGCATATATAACAATTGCTAGAATAAATTCAATGATATCTATAATTAAAGTATTTATAAATGACATAAACACACCAATTAAAAGGCAGAAAAAAATAAGATTTGATGAAAATAAAACCCAGTGTTATCACCCTACTAGCATTAGTCTCGGGGTACAAATTGAATGTGCAAAAGACAGTTGCATTTCTATACTCCAGCAACAGAGTACCAAATAAAAAGCACAATCTTATTCATAATAGCCACACAAAAACTATTAATACTTTGACATCCATCTAACTAGAGAAGTGAAAGACCTTTACAATGAGAACTACAAAATGCTGGTCAATCTGCAAATTCAATGCCATACCCAACAAATTACCAACATCATTCTTTTCAGACCTGGAAATTTAAAAAAAACAGAAATTCATAAGGAAACAAAAAAGAGCAAGACTAGCCAAAACGATCCTCAGCAAAAGGAATAAAGCAGGAGGTATCACACTTTCAGTTTTTAAACTTTACTACTAGGCTACAGTAACCAAAACAACCTGATATTGATACAAGAATAGACATATTGACCAATGGAAGAAGACAGATATTATGGAAGCAAAAATTTGATCTCGCAACCAATTTATCTTTCACAAAGCCACTGATAACAACCACTGGAGAAAGTCCATATTAAGCAAATGGTGCTGGGAAAACTTCTCACATGCAGAAGAATGAAGCAAGACCCCATCTATTGACATATACAAAAATCAACTCTAGATGATCAAATATCTAAACATCAAAGTATAAGAATCCTAGAAAAAAAAGTAGGAAACACTCTTATGTGCATTGGAGTAGGCAAACAATTCTTGATCAAATCTCCAAAAGCAAATGCCGTAAAATGTAAGACAAACAGGTGGCTAATCATTAAACTGAAAAACTTTTGCAATGTAGAAAAATCCATCAAGAGAGTGGGAGCACAACCCACAGAATGGGGAAAAAAAAATCTTAGTTAATTATGTATCTGACAAAGGTCTGATATCCAGGATCTACAAGGAACTCAAACATTTTGTAAGAAAAAAATACAATCCTATCAAAAAGTAGGCAAAATACATGAAAAGACACTTCTCAAAAGAAGATATACAAGCAGCCAACAGATACATGAATAAATGCTCTAACATCAGAGAAATTCAAATCAAAAGTACAATGAAAGACCAATAAGGATGACCCTCATCAATAAATCAAAAAACAACAGATGCTAGTGAGGGTGTGGAGAAAAGGAAATAAGAGAATGCTTTTTAAAAAATATATTTTATTTATGGTCTGAAGCTCAGCGGCTTAGCCTATAATCCCAGGACTTTGGAAGGCCAAGGTGAGTGGATTGCGGAGCCTGCGGGTTTGAGACCAGCCTGGGCAACTTGGTGAGACTTCACCTCTAAAATATATATATAAAATTAGCTGAGTGTGGTAGGGCATGCCTGTAGTTCCAGCTACTTGGAAGGCTGAGGTAGAAGGCTTGCCTGAGCCCAGCAGGTTGAGGCTGCAGTAGCTGTGAGCATGCCATTCACTCCATTCCAGTCTGGGCGACAGAGTGAGGCTCTGACTAAATATATATATATATATATATATGTATGTACACACACACAACACACACACACACACACACACACACACATACACACATAATTTTAAAGATGTCGAATACAAGAGTACAATTCAGAATTGGGTATACAAGTAGACATCGTACAGGTATACAGGTAAAGTTTGGGCCTCCTTTTGGATCCCACTTTGCCTGATTTGAGATCAGTTACACTTATTAGTGTTGGGTTCCCCATCCCCTCAACCCTTGCAGTATTCTACTACTGCCAATCCCTTTCTTATAGTTTTATGGTAAATGTTCAGGATCCCCTTATGAGTGAGAACATGTGGTATTCTGTTCTTTGTTTCTGTGATAAATCACTGAGTATGATAGACTCTAAATACATCTAAGTTGCTGCGAAGTCCATATGTTTGTCCTTTTTTTATGGTTGTGTAATATTCCATTGTGTATATGCACCACATTGTTTTTACTCAGTTCAGTTTTGATGGGCAACATGGTTGGTTCCATGTTTTTCCTATTGTGAATAGTGCTGCAATCGACATGTGTGTGTAGGTATGTTTTTTGTAGAATGTTTTGAGTTCCTCCAGGTATATTCCCAGTAGGGGGATTGCTGGGTAGCCATTGACTACATTTGAACCTAGTCTTATAGAAAATGTCAAAAAGTATTTGTTTAATTGACCTATAGTGTTCATGCACTAGTTTAAAAGATCATTTACTTATTTTCCATTTTTTATTCTTAGCTTTAGAGGTCCTGCTGGTACGAAGTGAGCAGGTCTGACCATTAGTTATTTGGAACATTCCATCTCAGCACCATTTCTCCAGTGACTTGTAACAGGCTGGACTATTTGAAAGAAAACCACTTCTACTGCCCCAATTCGTGTCAATCAAAGACCAAGGGATGGATCCTAATATCTTTTAAAAATGTTTTCATTTGAGCCGGGCTTGGTGGCTCAGCCTGTAATCCCGCGCCTTTGGGAGGCTGAGGTGAGCGGATTGCCTGAGTCCACGGGTTTGAGACCCGTGTGGGCAGCGACACCTCGTCTCTACAATAAATCAAAAAAATCAGCCGTGCGTGGTAGCGCGCCTGTAGTTACAGCTACTTGGAAGGCTGAGGCGGAAGGATCGCCGGAGCCCAGTAGGTCGAAGCTGCAGTGGCCGGGAGCAGCCTCTGCGCTCCAGTCTGGGCGACAGAGTGAGACTGCAACTCAAAAAAAGTAAAATAAAATAAAATAAAATGTTTTCATTTATCTTGGAGTTTAGTTGTCATAAAAACCGTATGTTTAATGTGTCTGTTGGGTGTAAACGGTTCCATAAACTCTTGTAACTGAGTGACATGTGATAATGAAAGTACCTTTACAAAGAACAACAAAATAGATCTCTCTTTTTTTATTGTAATCATCAAATAGTGTGCCCCAAGGTATTGACTGAATTATACATAAACTTGATATGGAGCTATAAAAAGGAAGACAGCATGCTGGTTCAAAACAAACCACAAACAGATTAGTCTTGAAAAATAACCTTAATTCTAACAACATCCATAACCTTCACTGGGTGAATCACAAAACAAAAAGGCGCCAAAAGGAAAAAAAAAAACTAACAGCCCTATTAAAAAATGGGCCAAAGATATGAATAGACACTTCTCAGAAGACATATGAGCAGCCAACAGATGCATGAAAAAATGCTCAATCTCACTAATCATCAAAGACATGCAAACTAGAACCACACTGAGATACTACCTAACTCTAATCAGGATGGCCATCATCAGCAATTCAAAAAACAACAGATACTGGAGAGGATGTGGGAAAAGGGAACACTTCTACACTATTGGTGGGTGTGTAAACTAATACAACCTCTATGGAAGACACGATGGCTTTAAAATAAAAAATAAAATAAAAACATTTATCCCCAGGCTAAAAAAAAGAAGAGAAAAACAAAATTGATAGAACACTAGTTAAATTAATTAATGAGAGGAAAGATGGTTCAAATTAGCTCACTCAAAAATAAAAATGGTGCCGGGCTAGGTGACTCAGTCTGTAATCCCGTGCCTTTGGGAGGCTGAGGTGAATGGATTGCCTGAGTCCACGGGTTCGAGACTAACCTGGGCAGGTGAGACCTCATCTCTACAATAAATCAAAAAATCAGCCGGGCATGGTAGCGCGCGCCTGTAATTCCGGCTACTCGGAAGGCTGAGGAGGAAGGATAGTCAGCCCAGCAGGTCGAGGCTACAGTGGCTGGGAGTGGCCACTGCACTCCAGTCTGGGCGACAGAGTAAGACTCCAACTAAAAAAAAATAATAATTATAAAAAAATAAAATAAAATAAAAATGGTGACGTTACATCTGAGATTATTATGAATATCTCTGTGAAAACAAAATGTATAATCTAGAGGAAATGGATAAATTATCAGGAGAATGCAATACACCAACCATAAATCAGAAAGAAATATAATCCAAGATAGACCAATAACGAGTTGCGAGATTGAATCAGTAATTTGAAGTCCCTCAATAAAAGAGTCCAGGATCTGACAGATCCACAGCAGTATTCTATGCAATAACTATTTTTTAAAACTTTATTTTCTTAATATAAATTGCCAGAAACAGGCCAGAAAGTAGGAATATTGATAAAATCGATATAGGTCAAGTTACATGTATCTGTATCTACATATAGTATTGTGTTTAAGTTTCATTTTTTAAATTAGTGATGAGGTGAAATATTTTTCTATATTTTTGACAGCTGCTCCTGTTATCCTTGTCAATTTGCCTATTACTAAAAAAAAAAAAAAAAAATACCTACCAAACATTTCTGAATCCTGTTAATGGACAAAGCTTAAGTTGCAGCCTGGGCTCCTGATGACACACTGCTATTAGACATAAGATAGAGTACCTCTAAAAGTAGATAGTTCTCCATATCTGTTTCACATGATCTACCATGTGTGGAAGGCTGTTGTGCATAGGGTTCAAGTGAACCCCATTAATAATGTTCCTGGTATCCTGGGTCCCCTGTTCTCTTGGCAGAAGGAAATGCTTTAACCAGGCACACCTGAACTTTCCATTGGCTTCAGGAAAGGGACCTCACTCCCTTTTGCTCTTTCTTTTAATGGGAGATCATTAGAACAGCCTTTGTAGCAGAGGATGTACAGATTACTTCAGTCCCAAGCGCTTTGACCTTTGACTTCACACATCAGCTGTTAGCCCCTGCTGACCTTGAGGGAAAGCTGGTCTGTACACAGCTTGTCCTGCTTGGAAAGAGTGCAAGACCCATCATATTTTTTGTCAGGTTTTTCAGGTAGAGTTTCCAGGGTGCAGAGGGGGTCATTCATTGGATAATAAGCTTGTATATTCACAAGACTCAAATGAGATAAGGCACTTGTTGCCATTATGAAATACAAGACACTAGACAAGGACAAGGTCTGAGTGACTCTCAATGTGAGCATTTCTCAACTAACAAGGGTGTTGGAATGGTGGTTTTAAGAATCTTTTCTTCCGGGCTCGGTGGCTCAGCCTGTAATCCCGCGCCTTTGGGAGGCTGAGGTCAGTGGATTGCCTGAGCCCGCGGGTTCGAGACCCACCTGGGCAGCGAGACTTCATCTCTACAATAAATCAAAAAATCAGCTGGGCTATGATAGCGCCTGCCTGTAATTCCGGCTACTTGGAAGGCTGAGGCGGAAGGATCGCCGGAGCCTAGCAGGTTGAGGCTGCGGTGGCCGGGAGCGGCCACTGCACTCCAGTCTGGGCGACAGAGTGAGACTCCAACTCAAATAAAAAAAAGTCTTTTCTAATTTAACCTGTGAGTATGACAAGCCTTGTGGTTGGGGAGGAAAGAGAGAGAGAAAGAAAGAGAGAGAGAGGGAGAGACAGAGCAGTCACTTTAGAGATAGCAAGTTCAGAAGGCTGGTGAGTCATATTATAATTACAAAAAAGAAAACATTATCTATTACCCATTCCAATTGTATTAGTATATTAGATAACTGCATTACTTCTTTTAAAGATTGAAAACTTGAGTTTTAATATGGCAATAATCACTCCTGCCAATTTAATAGTTTTCCATTTCAAATATTACTCAACTGCTCTAATGTGATACACACTCTTAATTTTCTTACCTGCATTTCTTTTCTATGCAGAGTATGTGTCGAATCAATCGACCAAAACTTTAAAATGAAACCTTTCTCTTTTGAAATATTTTACTTTAAAGGCAATTACTTTTTCTCCTTTGGTTTCAAAGGTAAATTTTCTACTGAAGTTTAATATAGATGCAAAAAAGTATGCATATATGTGCATCCCTATCTCCATGAAGTGAACACGCATGTGTAACTAGCATTAGATGAAGAAATCAAAGTTAACCTGCCCCCAACAAAGGTCACCACCATCCTCTGGTAGATGGATTAGTTCTGCTTGTTTGTGCAATTATAAAATGGAACAATGTAATATGTACTCTTTTATGTTTGGTTTCAAAATGTAATTAAATTTTGTAAAGAAATCTCTGTATGCAATAAGATGTATTTCACTATTACTTTTTGCAGTAATATTCTTTTGCAATTATGTAAATCAGGCATGATTATTACAGTAAATTTGTAAAGTATAGAAAAGTAGAAAAAAGAAAAAAACAAAGATCATTTGTAATCCTGTCATCCAAAGACAACTACTGTGGCATGTTGCCTTCTAGTATTTTATCTATATATTCATTACCTGATAAATTTAAGCAACAAGTACTTGTGGAACATTCACCACATGTAGGCACTATATTAGGCACAAGAAAAACATCACCAAACATAGCTGTTTTTTTACATAGTTATAATGAAACACTTTGACAACTCTTATATCATACCTTTTTTCTTAACTTGTAGTAGGCCCCATGCACTTCCATACTGGCTGGTTAAAACAAGGAAAGAGGGAGGAGAACCCACAGTTGTGTGGCAGCTGTCAGGTCATCAATATGTTAAGTTTGATTTCATCATTTCTCAGAAAGAGCAGGCTTTCTCGTGACCCTCCTGGTGGAGGGTGTGGAAGGAGATGAGATGGGAGAGAATTTGGAAGAGGTTCCTGGGATAGAGTAACAGCTTCCTGCACCATGATGCTGGACATAAAAGAATGGGTTGGGTTGGTGATAGGTAAGTAAGTGAATAAGGACTTTGTGTCTTCAAAGCTAGAGAGAATCCAGGGGTCCAGAAATCTAGAAATTAGGAAAGCCGCTGGGGACAGCTTAAGAGTGGCAAATTGTTACTCAAGGAAGGCAGTCAACTAATCTTAGAAGTAGATGCAAGGAAGATAGAGTATTCATAATCTCAGGACAAGAAAGAAGCAGCAGAGAGAAGAAAAAGTAAGTGCTGTGGTCTAAATATTTCTCCCCAAATTTCATATGTTGAAGATGAACCTTTATTATAAAGCATTAGGAAGTGGGGAACTTTAGGAGATCATTAACACATAAGCATAGCTCTCGTGAATGGGATTAGTGCCTTTATAAGAGAGTCCCAGGGGAGCTTGTTTTTCCCTTCCCCATGTGAGAACATGGCAAGATGCCACCATCTATGGGGAGCAGAGCCCTCACAAGACATTGAATCTGCTGGCACCTTGATCTGGGACTTCCCGGGCTTCAGAGCTATAAGCAACACATTTCTGTAGTGTATGAACTACCCAGTCTAAGATGTTTTGTTGTAAGAACCCAACCAGCCTAAGATGGTAAGAAAAGTGAAGTGGTTCTACATCAGGGGCTTGAGTAGCTCTGGATCAGTGGAGGAGCCTGAATCTTAAAGGATAGGTTGCAAGTTTCAGGTATGTCAATCCAACCAGGAAAGAAAGAAAGGAGCTGTTGAGGAGGGACATTATTGTGGAGAGATGAAGAGGAGAGAGGACAATAAACTAGCTGACAGATGCACCTGAGATTTTTAGGCCTAAAGATGAGAATTACAGAGGCTGCCACTTTGATAAGAAAATCCTCATTTTATTTACATGCATGTTACCTTTGAATAATATCAATTCAGGTAGAAATAGAACTTTTGACACTAGTTAACTCTTTAAATAATACCTTTAACAATTCAGCTCGAGAATCATTAATAATAGCTATTGTTTTGTTGGTTAAATGTATTAAGGGCCTTGCAGTATTGGACTTAATGAACCTTAATCTTTACAAAGACTATACAACATAAGCAAGTCTGCTTCCCTTTACAAGCTGATGAAACTGAGCTTCAATATGGCTAAGTGCTTTGTTCAATAGATTCAGCAAATACAAGACAGAGAATCTACATGCCATCTTATCTTTCTACTAAGAATTATGAAAACAAAAACTTTCTCTCTTTAAGGAGATCTCCATCCAGAAGACTCTGCCAATGGCAATCACTTCTACGCATATAAGGAAAGGTGGGAGTGTGTGTCACGGGCACTCCCTTACTCCCTCATTGACTGACCCATGTTCACAAGGGTATGTGCAATTAGGACCCCCCGGGTTCAGCAGGCAGCCCCAGAATAGGTGTTTGTTTTGTTACTAAAAGGAAGACCAAGGTGCTGATACTGTAGATGCATAGCAAAAACTCTAGAAAGGCAGGGATTTGGGATTCAGAATGACAAGAATGACAACAAAAGTCTTTTCCCCAGTGCAGGTGCCAACTTCTTGCATGTGCATTGCAAGTATCTTCAAAGAGAGAGTTTTGTCAGGCTCCAGGCGGCATCCCCTGGCTTGTCAAGTTCAAAACCTGATTCCCTATTCCCAGCTGAGTTTACTTTTTAATGTGGTGAGAATGTATCCCTTTTAAAAAGTCTTCATGGGCATGATAAATATTTTAAAACATTTAGAATGGCAGGAGAACTTTAAAGCTCTCTGTTCGTCCTAGGATGATTTTGCTTTGGGTTTTTGTGAGGTTACCACTGTTGTGTTGTCTTTTCCAGGCCATCTCTAGAGAAGAGCTTCTGATCTTTTCATGAGAATATTTGTATGGCATTCTGGGGTATGCTGAAGGGGATTTAAGAAGTTTCTGTAGGGCTTGGTTAAAATAGTCATTACTTTTTATTTTTATTATATAAGAACAATAAACACAAAAATCAAAGAAAACAGTAAATATTAAATATATAATTCCAGATTAATTATTTTCATTTTATTGAGAAAACTGAGTTTTCTTCCATGAATATAAATTTTTAAAACAAATGTTAATGCATCAGATGACTACATACAATTTCCGATCAAGAGTTTTTAACAATTTCTTCAGATTCTTGATTGTCTCCATTGACAAACTATTCCACAAATGGCTTTACAAAAAAATTTAAAATGATTTTTGCAATTCTACAATTTTCAACAGCTGACATTATACTTAAGGAACTAGCAGCTAGCCCTTTGTTTTCTTTCATGGACCAATGTTGATATTTCTTGTGATAATGTGAAAATATTCAAAGCTGATTGAACTTTTTCATATCAAGTATTTAGAAATAATGTTGGAGTTCTAATTTGTGGAACATGCCTGCGTTGTCAGAGCTGTCACAGTGCAGATAGTGTGGATGCTATTAAAAGGGCACATAAGCCAGGCGTGGTGGCTCACACCTATAATCCCAGCATTTCAGGAGACTGAGGTGAGAGGACTGTCTGAACCCAAGGGATGGAGACCGGTCTGGGCAACTTGGCTAGACCTCATTTTCTGCAATAAATAAAAAAACTAGCCAGGCATGGTGGCGTGCACCTGTGGTTCCAGATACTTGGAAGGCTGAGGTGGAAGGATCACCTGAGCCCAGCAAGTGAAGGCTGTGGTAGCTGTGAGTGTGCCACTGCACTCCAACCTGGACCACAGAGTGAGACACCCACTCAAAAAAAAAAGGAAAAAGAAAAAGGCACATGGGTTGCAGATTGACAGAAGTTTCAACAAATATGAAGGCAGGAATTCAGGGTGCTGCCGGACACACCAGGCACTTGTGCCCCTCCATCTCAAACTGGCCACACCCTGGGCTGGATTTCTAGTACTCCTTGACCACTTACAACATGACACCTTCTAGAAACTTTGTTGGCTCTTCTCCCATTTCCACAACAGTGCTATGCTTTGCAGCTGGTTTCTGAAGTGTGTTGCCAAGCAGCATAGCATCTCCCTATCCGCATTCAGCCTAACTAGGCACACAACATCAATGGCAAATATCAGTCATTCTGCTCCTCTCCAACACACTTCAGGAGTCCTGAAAGAGGCAGATTGGAGTGTAACTGACCTACTGGCTTTGGTTACTCTGGACCCCAGCTAGCTGCCCCAAGGCTTGAGGCATTAGCATCTTCTGCTACCTGTAGGAGCACACCCTGTTTAGAAAGCTCTATTTTAGAAGAACACATTTCTTGCTCTCTCAAATCATTAGAAAATTGAGTTTGTTGTTTGTTTGTTTCCAGGTCTTTGTCCTGTTACTGTATTCCATCATGTTACTCAATATTCTTACAAACAGCCCATTTAGCAAGACAAGGGGCAGAAAAGCATAATTTCTTGGAGGGTATTCCCTGGTGCTAGACTGGGAGGTTTCAGTGCTTAGCTCAACTAGTTGGTAATTGCATGCCCCATGTGTTCCTCTTCTATATAAAATAGGGATAATAGTACTGTTTTTATAGTGTTGTCAAAGAATTAAATTAACTAATGTATGTTAATTTCTTGCAGCAGTGCTTAGCACAGAGTAAATGTCCACCAATTATAGTTGATGATGAAATTATTATACTATTGTTGGTGGTGGTTATATTATTGCTGTTACTAAAAAGTTAACTATCAGTTCAGTGGAGAGTCTTTGGTTTATTTCTTTGTTTTACCAGACAATAGTCATTGCATTGGGTTCGTAATATTTTCCATTTACATTGCACTCTTTGTAACCAGAGTGGATATTATTCACCCATTTAAACCACTTACAATAAGATAACAAGCCAGGAATAAGGGGAGGGTTTGGATAGTATCAAGGAGTAAGGGATATTTATTTGGTAAAGGAGGTGTGGATAGTGTTAAACTACTTACCTTCATGAAGACTAAATCCTCCATCCAGTGTTATTGAGTTGGCTAGAGTTACCTGTAGCTAATGCAAAAACTCACTTTAAGCAAAGGCATACATTTAAAAAAATGTGTTATGTTCCTTGGTACCCAGACTTATCTTGATTTCTCACATTCTTTGAACTGTAGACTCAAGGACTAGCCATAATAGTCAGGAGATGACTTACAATTTTAGTCTGAACTGAAGACATTGGTTGGTCTCACAATTGAAATGGAAAGTCCACAGCAGAAACAGACTTTATGTCTTTTGCCTATTACAGGTTTTGTCAGAGAAAAGTGGATTAATATAGTAACACTTCATTGTAAATGGACATTAATGAATGCTAAATTACCACCAAATTCCTATGGAACTGCACATAACAACTACTTTCACATTCAAAGGATTTTTTATGATTAATGTTATTGTAATGAATACCAAAGAAACTAATAACCATTTGTCACTTTAAGAAGTGTTGCCAATTAATTTTATGCTTTTTTTTATTCTCGTTTGTCATAAGAGTGAGGACCTAAAATTTTAATGTCCAACATGTGGTGTGAATTAAAGAAGTGGCTTTGCCACATTGACCTTTTCAATATTCTAATCTTTGCTTCACTCACCTCTCAGACCTCTCCCTAGAAACAGTTAAGCTTTTGAGAGGAGGGAGAGTTGAGCCTGTTGGATAAGTGAGCAGAGTAAGGAAATATTTTAAGACACACTTTCATAATTCACTGCCTGTATTGGAAATTCAAATTTTCAGACTATTCATTATCTTGACAAACATTGTAATGTGTGCAGAATATGGCACCACATAAATCCATTCTGGTGACAAAGAGTGTAATGAGAATGGGAAATAGTAGAAACCCAAAAGCAATCATGTTACAATCTGGAAACTGGATGGAGCTAAGGTCCCATCAGGTTTCACAGCAGGCCTTCTTTGGCTCTTATAACATTTACTTTTCACAGAAAGCACAACATGGCACTACCATGTCTAAGTTTGGACCCATTCATTTGGAAAGTGGCCTCCATCCAAGTAAAACATCAATTTAATAAATTTATGTTCTGTCCTGTCTGCGGGGCAATGATTTGACATCGTCATTGATTTATACCAAAAATGATTCACCTCTTGTTTTGATGGAACATAAATATTTTTCATGTATTAGTTCATTCATTCAATTATTTCATTTATCTATTCAATTATTGAGAAAGCAGCAAATACCTGCTGTGTGTGAGCATCATGCTAGTTAATATAAGGGGCTAACAAACTAAAGAAAGATTAGATATAAATGAATGAATACTAAAAGTATGAAGAAGTAAGGATAGATACTCTTAGAATGTGATACTGTGGCTATATTTTTCTGGAAAATATGAAGGGGACTATTTTGGTCATGAGGAAGCTGGGAAGTTGTGTATTAATAAATGGTTACTTGGTCCCTTGAAAACAAAAATTGGGAATGACTGATTTGTGTGAGAAAGGTGATTAAAGATATGAGGAGGGATGGAGAAACATTTATACTTTTAACAATTTTATAAACAATTTGACACATCAGCTTAAGGTTTTACAATTTTTAAAAAAACGAATTTCAGCTAATCAGAATTAATATATACATAGTACCACCTACAAACATGCTTGGTGCCTATTGGAAGGCCTTTTAAAGAGTCGGTGAGCTCTGTGTTTGACACTATGTCCTACTCAAACTACCAATAATTTTTTGCCTTTGATGATCACACAACCATATACCTAGGATAGAATAATTTCAGTATTGCAACTTCAAGACCTCAGTTCAGATAGGCAAGTCATTTACCACTCACATGAGTTTGTGTTTATCCTTACTTTAGAGACCGCTTTACTCTCTTTTTTTTTTCTTTTTGTGTTGGAGTCTCACTCTGTTGCCCAGGCTGGAGTGCAGTGGCACACTCACAGCCACCGCAAACCCGACCTGCTGGGCTCAGGCAATCCAGGCATGCACCACCACACCCAGTTAATTTTTTTTATTTATTGTAGAGATGAAGTCTGACCAAATTGCCCAGACTGGTCTCGAGCTCCTGGGCTCAGGCAATCCTTTTTCTTCCACCTCCCAAAGTGATGGGATTAAAGTGTGAACCACCGTGCCCGGCTAGGCCATTTCACTTTCTATACAAAGTGAATGATGAGTTGTTCCATTTGAATCTCTGTCATTAAGGGAACGTCTCCTCATCTTTTTCTCCTAAGCCCACTCATGAGGGGGTTGTCATGAAGCAGCAGTCTATTTTTGGCTTGTACTTATATACCAAAGGAATTCATCCATGAACCAAGTTTAAAGTTCTTCCTCTTTCATCAGCTGGTCATAGAGACTATCTCATGGGACCATGGATATGAGCCCCATGGACTTAAGCCTAATTTCTTAAGCCTAATTTCTGATATATCTTTTCTACTTTATACTTGATTGTTGCTGGGCCTGCCCAAATTTATCACTCAGTGGATCTAATAATACGGAATATATGGGCAGTGGTTATGGTCTCAGTGTCACTTGATTTTGTGTCTTTTAAAGTGGCACTTATCATATCTCCTCCCCCCAGGATACAATACTTTTGATGTTGTTTTAAGTTTTCTATTTTGACTGAAAAGTGCTTCCATTTGACTTTTCTATTACATTAGCTCTTACTTTGTAGGTTAAGGAGTCAACATGAAGTTCCTGAACTTCTATATGTCTCTTCTAATTGTCTATTTAGAACTGAGAAATGATTAACAGGTGGGTTTATGAACCTATTGGACACACAGTGAAATGAACCTTCAGCTCAAAACTATTAATATGTCAAAGCAGCATATTTTGGGGTGGCACCTTCTGAACTTCTTCAGTATGTTTATAGTCTTCTGACAAGTCTCTGAGTCTCTGCTTATTTTTCTGTAATCTCTTTTCTTTCTACTCTTCAGATGAGAAAATGTCTTTATTCAAAATCATTGATTTCTCTTGCCATTACAAATTTGCTATTGGGTCCATCTAGTAAATTTTTCATTTTTGGTATTACATTTTTTAACATAAAAATTTCCATTTGGGTTCTTTTTTATGCTTTCCATTTCTCTTTTTTATTCATTATTTGTTTAGGCAGGGTATTTCAATTTTTCTTTAACTTTATAAATCTATTCATAATAGTGATATTAAAACTTTTGATTGCAAAATCCTACATCTTAGTCTACTTAGATTCAATTTCACTGAGTGTTTTTTCATCTAAATATGGGTCACACTTCCAGTATTTTTGTATATTCTGTAATATTTGGTTGAAAATGAAATATTTTAGGAATATAGTAATTTTGTGCTCTGATTTTACTTTTTTTGTAATTAACTTGAACTTTAACTGTGGAATTTATCTTTCCTGCATCATAAGACTATTTGTTCCTATGTTCGGATTTTAATATTCTTATTATTTAGCCTGGCTTCCTAGGAGTCACCCTAACGTCTGCATAGCTTATTGGTCCAAGTGATTTGGGAATAGATTTTCCTCAAATACCATGAACCCATAATTCTTCCTTTCTCTTCTGGTTGGTCTGTGTTGGGTTGGGGGGGTTGTCCCATTTTCAAGTCCTCCTTGACATTCACTTTCAACTCAAGTCTTGTGGGTGTGTCCCACATATTTTGTATAGTTCTCAGTTGACTAGGTTTGCATGGGGAGTTTATCTCATCTCCTCCATGGCTCTCTCTTTCCTAAGATCACTCCACTAACTTTATGGCTGGTTTACCATTTACCCCAGCCAGGACCACAAATTTAGCTTAGTAGAATTGTCAATTATCCATTTAATATTTTACTAACAATCCTGACTGCTGTAGGTTTTTGTCCTGTGCTTAAAATTAAACCACTCTATCTGGAAAAGCTATAGATTTCCTGGCCAGAAGCACATTGGCAATACTGCTATCATCACTGACTGAGCTAGGATGGGAGGTGGGCTTTAGCCTCAGACAAGAAGTTTACAAATTTCATTGTTTTAGCTGAAAGATTAGCAGTTTTTCTAAATACATATTTCTCAATTTGTTGTTTGCATTTTATAAAGTTTTAGAGTACTAAAATGGGTATTTTAGGCAATTTTGTCCAGTTTTATCTTTTTTTTTTTTTGTGGAGGTGAAAAGAGGATTTGTTGATCTTTTCACTCCTATAGCTATAAAGCTCCTTCTCTATTTCTTTCTTCTTATAATTTTAAAGTAGGGAATTGGCCGGGCTCTGTGCCTCAGGCTGTAATCCCAACACTTTGGGAGACCAGGGCAAGTGGATTGCCTGAGCCTATGGGTTTGAGACCAGCCCGGGGAACTTGGCAAGAAGCTGTCTCTATAAAAAAAAAAAAAAAATTAACCAGGCACAGTTGAGCGTACCTGTAGTTCCAGCTACTTGAAAGGCTGAGATGTAAGGATCACCAGAGTCCAGCAGTTGATGCTGGTGTGGCCGTGAGCTTGCCACTGTACTCCAGCCTGGGCAGTGGAGTGAGACTCCAACACACACACAAAAAAAGTAGGGAATTATACTTATAGACCACTATCTTGTCTTGTTGCTAGGAAAAGTTCATTGTTACCAGTTTGAGTTCCTTTTTTTGTTTGTTTGCTTCTGCATGTGGTAAAATATATCGCAAGTTCACCTGGTACTTCAGATTCAAGTATCAGATTACATTTTAAAAAAGTAATCTCTTTCATCTTACATATACATCTCTTTTCTCCTATGCCAAAAGTCCTGATTCTTAATAATACCAATGTGAGTACTCACTTTATATAACAATATACATGCACCTATCTCAGGATAGTATCAACATTACCACAAATATGCTTATTTAAAACTATTTGAGGTGGGTTTTTCTTTTTTGCTTGTTTTGCGCTGTACTGTATGCTTTATAATATGTCGATGCTTTTTTGTTGCAATAGATTTATATATTTTCTACATGTGTCAGGTTATATCTGCTAGTCCTAGGGGAAAAAAATCTGTGTAGTCTCTCTTGCCAAATCCTTAAACATGCTTTGTTTTATATCCATGATTGATGATACGACACATTTCAAAGAGATTCAGAGAGCTATTCCACTGTCCAGTTCTGCTGCACATTTTTATTACACCATAATTCTGCTCACAACCTGATTCAGTTTATATTCTGACTTTATGTCAGATGTACTAATGTACTCTTAAAATATGGAATATTAAAGATTTTCAAAAGTAGTTGTAAGGTTGGGAATTTTCTGCCATTTTACAGCTTCTTCTCATTTATGAGAGATCACGTGGCATCAGCCTGTAGACCATGAAGAGTATTCTGGATATATCACATCTCTCCAATTCCAGGAAGGCAGGTTATGAACAATTTTCCCCCAGTTTATATATATGGCGGTGATAAGTGGATGCACCTAGTTAAAACATTTTATTCAAGAATAAATTATGTCTTGTATATTCTTCAAACTCAAAAGCATAAAAGCAAACTAAATACTAAAATACACACAAAAAACCCTCCAAATGCACCCTCTCACTATTAAATATTTTTGAAAAAGTATATTTTAAAAATTATTATTAAAATTTTAATCGTATGCCAATGTAGAAATAGTAAGATAAACCTTCATGTACTCACTACGCAGCTTCAGAAATGATGCACTCATGATCAATATGGTCTCATCAAGACCCATGGCCACTTACCCCCACTGAGTATTTTTTGACCCAAGTCCCAGAAATAAAATTTTTCATCTGAAAAAGTTTTCATTGGGTACTTCCAAAAGATAAGGCTTTTTAAAATAACCAAAATTGCCGGGTTCGGTGGCTCAACCTGTAATCCCGCGCCTTTGGGAGGCTGAGGTGAGTGGATTGCCTGAGCCCGCGGGTTCGAGACCCGCCTGGGCAGCGAGACCTCATCTCTACAATAAATCAAAAAATCAGCTGGGCGTGGTAGTGCATGCCTGTAATTCCGGCTACTCGGAAGGCTGAAGCGGAAGAATCGCTGGATCCCAGCAGGTCGAGGCTGTGGTGGCCGGGAGTACAGCTCAAGTACTCTAGTCTGGGCGACAGAGTGAGACTCCGACAAACAAACCAAAATTGCATTGTTACAAGTAAATAAAAAGTTCTTTTTTTTTTTTTTTTGAGTCGGAGTCTCACTCTGTCGCCCAGACTGGAGTGCAGTGGCTGCTCCTGACCACTGCCCACTGCAGCCTCGACCTGCTGGGTTCTGGTGATCCTTCCACCTCAGCCTTCCAAGTAGCTGGAACTACAGACACGTGCTACCACACCTGGCTAATTTTTTGATTCATTGTAGAGATGAGGTCTCACCAAGTTGCCCAGGCGGGTCTTGAACCCACAGGCTTAGGCAATCCACTCACCTTAGCCTCCCAAAGCGCAGGATTACAGGCTGAGCCACCGAGCCCGGCAAAAAAAGTTAATATCATCAAATGCCTAGTCATTATTCACTTTTTAAATCACCTTATATATATCATGTTTTAGTAACAGTTTGTATGAATCAAGTTAAAAAAATTTTAATACTTTGCATTGTTGACAGAACAACGTTATTTGTCCTGCAGAGTTATCAGCAGTCTGGATTTTGATGATTGTATCACCATGGTGGTGTTTAACATTTTCCTCTAGTCTCTGTTTTTCCTTTAAAGTAGGCATTAGGTCTAAAGGTTTGATCAGATCCAGGTAGGCTTTTATCAATGCTACTTGATAAATGTTGGTGTGTTTTCCACGATTATGAACTTACTCTTTGCTGCCTCTCAGCACTTATTGATGATCAATGACTAGATCCACCAATTCATTAAAGGTTGCAACATGAGGCTGTTTTAACTCTATTATCCTTATATATACATCTACAAATTGATGTATATATGGATATATTTCTGAAACACATTTACCAGCCCAGATTATAGAAACCAAATAATATAGTTTGTATAGTAAAGGTAGGAAAAATACAAGATGTTACATCTCCCAAATGAGCCATAAAACATAAAAGCATGCTTTGCAATGCCATGGGAACACATGGTCAAGGTTCATATTCTCCAAAAGTTCCATATTGTTCTTATATTCAAAAAAGCCTTTTGCAATATTTATCTCCTAAGTCCTAATTAAATGTATTACCAATATTTATAAAATAATGCCTATAATTGTGTGCTGTCTAAAAGGTTACACATGTTCATTTTAGAAAATATAGATAAATATGAAGAAAAGGGGAAAGCACCTCTAATGCCAATGTCTGGAGAAAACCACTATTCAAGTGATGTCAGGTGTGACTACTCTCTTGCACTTCTTTTATAGATTCTCCAGAATCTATAAAAGAATCAAATCAGTAAACAGTAAGAATACTTGAGCTGTATGAAAAGACAAATGATGTTCAAAGTAATCACAGCTTAGGCAACATAGAGAGACCTTGTCTCAAAAACACAAATTAACTGGGCATGGTGGCACACACTTAAAGTCCCAGGAGGCTGAGGTGGAAGGATCCCCTGAACCGAAGAGAGTGAGGCTGCACTCCAACCTGGGCAACAAAGTGAGGCCCTGACTCAAGGAAAAAAAAAATTCGAAAGGGTTTTTGTAAATTTTTTATTGTGGCAAAATACACATAACATAAAATGTGTCATAGACACCATTCTAAAATGTACAATTTAGTAACATTAAGTACATTCACCATGTTGTGCAACTATCACCTCTAAACCCAGAACATTCTCATCACCTCCAATAGAGACCCTATGATAGGTATACAACTCTGTGAATATACTAAGCATTATCAACCTGACAGCCCACTGATGATTTAACCTGTTTGTAAAACACAGTATATTATCCCAGAAAACAGGGAGGTGGGATTAACACAGCACATCAAATGAACACTTTTAGTTTAGATTTTTTGATTTCATAATGGTCAACAGGTAAGTTGTAGAAGAAGAAGGAATATAACGAAATTTGACCAGTGTTATATATCACTGTTCTGGGGTGTGCTCTGAAAGAACAAGCTCAGTGTGAAAAATTTGCATTTTGTCCAATTCTCTCAGTAAAACCTAAAGAGAAAGTGATGTCCTTGAGTGGTGAGCCTCTCTGCCTTTTGTTTTTAGAAACGTGCTGGTGGCAGAGTTGAAACAGAACATTGGGAGCCCAAATGGTGAACTTCTTGGTTTTGAAGTTTTGTCTTAAAAATCCTTCCAACATGACTATCACTCTATTATGCCTCAATCAATTTAGAGAACTTGACTGATGCTTTCCTTGCCAATTAAAACCCTTACCACACCACAGGTCTTATTTCTGAATGTGAGTTATCATTTGCCTTGTGAAGTATGGATTGTGGATGCAGAGAAAGAAGGATGGGGGGATTAAGCTGAAGTTGTCAATACTTACAGTGAGACAGTTCACCGGGACAGGTGGGATGGCTTTCAAAAATACTCCCTGTTACTATGGCTCCTTTATTGCTCTGGTGGCAGGACCAGAAGGCAGTACTGAGCTAGTCCTGCCCCTCAGAATTTGTGGGGTGTCTTAGTCCCTTTTCTGTTGCTTATAATAAAATATCTGAAACTGGGTAACTTATAAAGAAAACAGATTTATTTCTTATAGTAGTGTAGGTTGAGAAGTTTCAGATTGAGGGGTTACTTCTGGTGAGGGCCTTCTTGCTGATGGGAACTCTCTGAAAAGGCCTGGGGCTGTGCAGGATATCACATGGCGATGGGCTAAGCATGCTCATGTGCCAGCTCAGGTCTCTCTTCCTCTTCTTATAAAGCCACCAATTCCCCTCCCATGATAAATCATTAATTCATGAATGGGTTAATCCATTCCTGAAGGCAGAGGCCCCACATGATCCAATCACCTCTTAAAGGCCCCATATTTTAATACTGCCACACTGAGGATTACGCTGCCACCATATGAAATTAGGGGTACACATGCAAATCATAGTACCATATAGGAAAGTCTGAGTGTGTCCTTGGACTAGAAGTGGAACACAAGTAAAAGGGCTGCAGGGAGGTCTTCACCCTTGAGGGTTGGGAAGATCTTGGTCGAAAGGGGAGATGAGCATGGCTGGAGGCCCAGAGGCTAAGAACAGGTTTGCAATGGGCCAATTAGAAGAACAAGGACCCTGCCAATATTTACATCTAGGAGTTGGGACTTTAGTCCTCTGATGGGATGATGTGATAAAGATGGAAAACTGTATTTTGTTTCCACTAGATGTGAAGCTTTTGAACATACCGCTTACTTTGAAATTCAGGCCCAAACTCAGGAATGGACAGGAAGGGGGAACGTAGAGATGGGGGTGAATGAGGAGTCCACAGTTGTTGCTGGGACAGGCTTGCTCTCATAACGGGTGCTGGCTCGGTGGTATCTGGGTGGTTGGCATGATTTAATGGGAGCAATTTGGAATCTTTATATATTTTCTTTCCTTTTCTTAATATCATCTAAGCATCATGGCAGCTATGACATCAATTAGATAGAGCAGGCATATATCATTAGCTTCATTTTAGATGAGTTGGTCCAGAAATAAGATGGTTATCTTTCCCAAGGTCATGGATTTGTTTATTAAGGAAGGTGAGTTGGTTGAAGCAAAAAGTCAGATCTCAGGGTGAACCAGTTGGCCTTCTACTGACACCACACTGTTCCCTTCATCATGCCTGTTACAGAAACATGGTTTTTTTTCTAAGGACTCTTATGTCAGTAGGGCAGACCCTACATACAAAGATATTACTTTTGCCTATTGCCTTTGCGTCAGTCTGAGAATTTGCATGAAGGCATTTATCATGCTGATGGTTAGAACATAAACATGTTTGGGGGGAAGAGATTTGAGTTGCCTACAATAATTTGTGGTTAATGAATTGTCCTAAGGGTTTTATGTGTCCCTCTCCCACTGCTTTGCATGGTAGTTGTCTCGTCCCCATTAAAAGACTTTTCTCATTTGAATTGTTTTTATGAATAGAGGGCTCTTTCATTTTCCACAGCCGATTTCCTTTTATTGCTTTTATTGCATTTTAACAGGGAGACAAATGACACCACAAACAGAGGCAAGGGGGACTCCTCCCGCCTTGCCTTTATGGGTCTTTATTAACCTTTGTTCATCCCTTAGCTCAGGCTGTGGGATGTAGACCTTTAGTGCAGGTTATAGACGAACAGCCAGATCCAAAACTTGATGGAAAAGCTCTCTAATGAGACTGAGTAGTTCCTGAAACAGTATTTGTTTTTTAAAATTATGCCTGAAATTGTAATGACAATGATAATAATACCAATTACAACAATAAACATTGTAACACTAAACATCAACTGTACAGACAAAAGGAAATACTGATTTCATATCTACTATGTGCTAGACATTCTATGTGTTATTTCTATTATACAAATAATGTAAAAATAGATTCTTATGATGCAAATTTTAAAAATATCAGAGTGTATAGAATAGGCAGAAAATTGGCCAGGGGCAGTGACTCACTCCTATAATCTCAGCACTTTAGGAGGCTGAGGTGGGTAGATTGCCTGAGCCCAGGAGCTCAAGACTAGTCTGGGCAACATAGTGCTACTTCATCTCTACAAAAAAGTTTTAAAAATTAGCTGGGTGTGGTGGTACATGCCTATAATCCCAGCTACATGGGAGGCTGAGAGGGAAGGATTGATTGAGCAAAAAAGGTTGAGGCTGCTGTGAGCCATGATTGTGCCACTGTACTCCAGGCTGGGTAACAGAGCAAGACCCTGACTCAAAAAATAAAATAAAATAAATGGTGAAATTTATCTTCATTTTACTTTCCCCTCAAATACCACTGGTTTCTTCAGAGGTAGCAAAGAATTTTATCTGCACACACATATGTTTATACATATACATATCCACATATATATTTATATTAATGCTTTGTTTTGTCACAAATGAGTTCAAAACCCCACTCTGTATTATTCAATGGTGTTCTATGTTCCTTCACAATAAGTTTCAAAAGACGTACCATTGTCAATTTATATAAAATTTTTCTCACCTTTTTTTAGCAGTCTTTTCTTCTTGATATTTAATTATTCTGTTGTTGTCATTACAGTTAAAGCTGCTGTAATCATCTTTGAACATATATCTACTCATAAGATACAGTCTAGAAGTGGAAGAGTCAGTACATTTTATAGTTTGGTCAACAGTAACAAGCTCCCTTCTGCCAGATACATCACTTCAGGCACCCACCATATTGTGTGAGTGTGACTTGGGGCACTTTGTGTGTTCTTTTAATCCTCAGAATACCCTGACAAAGGAAGACTCTAATCCTTA
This sequence comes from Cephalopachus bancanus, assembly GCA_027257055.1. NCBI lineage: Eukaryota > Metazoa > Chordata > Mammalia > Primates > Tarsiidae > Cephalopachus > Cephalopachus bancanus. The sequence continues at coordinate 460,156 of JAPVLO010000712.1, read as the reverse complement.
TTCTTATCAAAAGAGAATAACAAGCTTCAGAAATGTTAAGTAAAATTGCCTGAGGTAACACAGTTACCACATGGAAGATGAATTTTATTCATTACAAGGGTCCACATGCAGGACTTTTCAGGCATAAAGTTTGTAATATGTAGCTTTGTCACTGAGATGGTTTTGTGTCTTGGAGTTCACATCGCCCTGCTGGACCCATATTCCTTTTCTAGAAAATGAGGTAGTTGGACAGATGATCTAAAGACGCCCTTTTGCTTTGACTTTTAAGCCTATTTTTGAGTGTATTTTATAAATGGAAGTGTGGATATCATTTGGCTGGAATTTTATCTTGTTTCATCTACTTGGAATTTCACTTACCAGCAAGAAAAGGATTTAAATTAGGGTTAGTACTAATGATATTTATAAGATATTAATAAAGTTAATATTTGTCATCATGAGTAAACTGGTTAAGCAATTCTTGTGTGTCAAATGCTGTTCACTCCTCCAAGTGCTTTGCATGCATCAGTTTGTAATATCATCCCTGCATTACAGTGAGCAATGTATTGTTATTGTCTTAATTTTACAGATGAGTAAAAGGGTGATGGAGAACAAGTCTCTTGCCTGAGGTCATACAATGTATGACGAGGGTTTGCATTGAGACTGTCAGTTTCAGAGACCGAGCTCCGAAGCAATGTGTGTGTGTGTGTGTGTGTGTGTGTGTGTGTGTGTGTGTGTGTGTGAAGCATTTTTGTGGGAGGGAATGGGAATACAGGAATACAGCAATTACTCTTTGGAGCAGCTGCTGAGAAAGAAAGACTGAGCAATTCATTGATAAAGGAAGGGTAAAAAAGCAATAAATTTTCTAGACAACTAAAGCTTACCCTCTTTAGGCTCAAAAATTGAAAAATTAACTTTCAGCAATTTGGGATAAAAATCCTTTTAGTATGTTACACATTCTTCTGTTGACATTTAATTTATTTTATTTAAACTTATCTTCGAAATAGTGTCATTTTTTTGATATTTATCATTGCTCTATAGATTCCTGGTCTTGAGATTTATTAAACTAAATAATCCCTTCTTCCTGTTCCCTGAATGGCCTAGCATTATCTTGTATTGTAAGTGTTGGAGTTTTTTTTTTTTTTTTTTTTTTGAGTAAGGGTCTCACTCTGTCACTCAGGCTAGAGTTGCAGTGGCACAATCATGGCTCACTGCAGCCTCAAACTCTTAGGTTTAGGCAATCCTTCCTTCCAACTCAGTCTCTTAAGTAGCGGGGACTATAGATGTATAGATGTGCACCATCACACCTGACTAATTTATTTTATTCTTTTTTTTTTTTGTAGAGATGCCATCTTTCTACATTGCCCTGGCTGGTGTTGAACTACTGAACTCAAGCAATCCATCTGCCTTGGCCTCCCAAAGTGCTGGGATTACAGGCATGAGCCACGGCACCCAGTCTGAAGCTTCTTTTATAGCTGTGCTTCTCTTGCCTCAGTGTCAGGGTGTCAACACTGAAAGCCACTAGTGTGTGAAGAAGGTGTGGTCAACTTGGAAAGATGTGTTCTTCGAATCAGGGACTACATAACTCATCATCCAAACCAGAACGTTCTTGAGAGTGAAAGGGACACTATTAATAATTCAAAAAGGGACTAGGAATGAAATGAGACTGCTTGTTCAAACTTTGATTTACTTTGGACCAGATCCAAGTTCTAGCTTAGTTACTTGCTAGTTAAGGGGTCCTGCCACAAGTTATTTAGTTTCTCTGAACTACAATTTCTTCACTTGTAAATTAGACACAATAATTCCAATTTGTTATAATGACCAGAGAGAATGTGTGCAACACCCCTGGCACATAGTAGGCACCTCATGGTAGCAGCTGTCTGACAGTTTGTTGAGAGGAAGGAAGGTCGGGGCTTAGTGAAGTGCTAGGCATACAGTCTTTGCTTGTTACATTGTTGCTGTTTAGGATATTATTGTCTTATGTTCTTTTGCTGTACCTGTGTCTACATCTGGCTGTACACTCTTGTATCCTCTTCTTAGAAACTTTCAATTCAAAGTGGGCTGGAAAACAAGGTATCTAATGTATTTGTATCCCAGGACGTACTCAACTCTGAGTAAGGTGCATGTTTTTTTTGTTTCTGTACAAATTTTCATCTTAACTCTTAAAGTATTACTCTTTAACCATATCTATGTCCTAAACAATAAATGTTATGTCACAATTGACCATTCTGTAAGTAATGTGTGTTGGTGATTTTCTGTGTTAGAATATTGTAGTTTGATTGACAGGTGACTTTTAATAAAGTTTAGTTTTCCACCAGCTTGCTAGGAAAGAGGGCCTTTCTCCGAAGCAGTGACATGCAGTACAAAAGAGCTTTCATAGTATCTGATATGGTATGAGGGAAAGTTCTAGAATGTGAAAGTTAGAACAACCTAATTTCTTGCTTCCCAGAAAAACAAGACACACATAATTATTAAGAGAAAAGTGGCCAGGCATGGTGGCTCATGCCTGTAATCCCAGCACTTTGAGAATCTGAGGCAGAAGGATTGTTTGAGCCCAGGAGTTTGAGACCAGCCTGGGCAACATAGCAAGATCTCAACTCTATTTAAAAAAAAAAAAAAATTAGCCAGGCATGGTGGTGCGCACTTATAGTCCCATCTACTACACAGGAGGCTGAAGTCAAAAGATTGCCTGGGCCCAGGAGGTTGAGTTGCTGTGAGCTGTGGTCATGCCACTGCACTCCAGTCTGGGTGACAGAGAGAGACCCTGACTTAAAAAAAAAGAAAGAAAGAAAAGAAAAGAAACATTAAAAAATAAAAAGAGAAAAGTGAAGTTAACTGTCCCTTTTACATAAAGGTGAAATAATTATAGGAATGCGTAGCATGCTTGTAATATCACGGAGGCATGTAGTATACATTAAATACTGCTGTAATTTTCCTTTGTAGTTTGAAAATCATGACAAATTTCTTTTCTATTTTCTCTACTAAAATAGAAGCAGAAGTCATATTTGTCTGACTACGTTATCCTTAGCACCCTACACAGACTTTGGTGCATAGAAGACTCTCAATATTTAATAATTAAAAAGAATATATGTTGAATAAGTACATATTGATGACACAATTAAAGTGAAGATAATTGCAGTCTGGTAAATTGAATGTTTACTCTCCTCAACATCTACGTGAGAATATGCGTAGAATAAAATTGTGCTTGCTTCTTTCTGCATCTTTTTTAGATAACCTGGTGACCTATTCTTAGTAGAGACTGACTATTTGAAGATGCTGAGACATCACTTCAGGTAAAGAGTAATGACACTTTTGCCAGAGCAAGAAAACATCTGCTTGAAGAAGCTAATAGTCCTATTGTACTGACTTCTTTTACACACACGTTAGTTTTTTTTAATTCATTTATGTATTTGTGTGTGTATGTATGTATGTATGTATATATGCATGTATTCATGAGTTGGGATTTTACTCTATCTCCCAGGCTGGAGTGTAGTTGCACAATCACAGCTCACTGCAGACTCAATCTCCTGGACTTAGGCTATCCTTCCACCTCAGCCTCTCTCTCGAGTAGCTGGGACTACAAGCGTGGGCCACCATGCCTGGTTATTTTTATTTATTTATTTATTTATTTATTTATTTTGTAGAGACGAGATCTCACTATGTTGCCTAGGCTGGTCTCAAACTCCTAGGCTTAAACAATCCTCCCGTTTTAGCCTCCCAAAGTGCTGGGATTACTGATGTGAGTCACTGTACCCAGCTTTTACATCTACTTTAATTCAGTCACTAGGGCATTTAGGGTGCCTGCTATGTGCTAGAAACTGTATTATGGATAGGGCATGACTGGAGAAAAAGGTGAGGTGAATGAGGTGCGCTATAATTTTTCATAGAGAGTCTGAGTATTTCAAATTCTTTTACAAAAGCTGAGTGTGTGTGTATGAAGTTACTGCCCTTCTTTTGTTCAATGCATATGTGTATAACAAGATGACAGCCATTGTCTTGGTTTTCCCACTTCTAGGTAAGTCATGGGGTTCCTTTCTTCTTCCCTTAGGAGATGAGTGTCTGTTATGTATAGTCTTATCTCAGAAAAATGGAGTGCATGCTGGTAAATGACTAACAGAACTGGGACGTCCTCTTTCTTTTTGCCAGTTTGTGCTGTGTTTGGGTGGAAATGTTTGCAAACACATTCAGTTACAACTGTTGTCATTAATGGTGGTGAGCAGAATGTGGTAGACAACCTCAGCAGCCAAACATTCCCAGTGTGCTTTTGACTTTGGAACAAGGTCAGAAGCAGCTCCAGCCAGCCAGCTCCTCTTCCACCTCCACCTCCACCCCCAGCCTCACCCTCGCCCCCACCTCCACACCAACCACCATCCATACCCCCACTCTCTCCCCCTCCCTGACACCTTCCTTTCTCTTTTCCTGCTCCTTGCCTTTATTTCTCATTTTTCTAAATCTTTTTTGTAAAAGACAAGATCATCGTCTCCTAGGCTGAAGTGCCGTGGTGTGACCATAGCTCGCTATAACCTCAAACTCCTGGGCTCCAGGCATTCTCCTGCCTCAGCCCCCTGAGTAGCTGGGATTACGGTTATAAGCCACCACATCTGACTTCTTCTAAACTTTTGATGATCTTTTTGTTGTTCATTTATCATACAATGATTTGCTGAGCCCCAGTCAATGGTAGCCACCGCACAGTGTATGGCTGTAACAGAGGTTTTGAAGGTTTTAGGCTTTAAAAAGCTCACAGTCCAGTAAGGAAGATGCATACAAAAAAAATAGCCATGTGAATATGCTTTATTAAAAATTTGTAAGAATTATGAAACCCCATAAGAATTATGAAACTGTGTCCTCTAGGGAGTAGGAAAAGATTTCATGGATGATAGAACCTACAGGCTGTCGAAAGAGATACCAGAGGTGCTGTCACTTCCAGGACCAGTCTCAGGACATGTGTTTGGACATTTAGGTTCAATTTCAGATCTTCAGCATTTTAACTTTTTGGTGTCTCAGCTTTCTTATCACAAACAGTGGATAAGAATCTTCAGTGCTGTGTAGACATAATAACCCAACATTGATAAGGCTTTCTGATAAATATTAGGTGATTAATAAATGTTACTTTTATTTTGTAGGTATAAAAAATAACCTGGGTCCTTGAACTGTTTCTTCCCAGCCAGCTCTTGTTATATCTTTCTGGGGTAACATAGCTAAAATCAGGGCTCTTTCCTGATGACATAACCAAATGAGACATGGAGTCTTGAATTCCTTTGAAACTTTTTTTTGAGCTGGGGTCTCACTCTTTTGCCCAGGCTGGAGTGCAGTGACATGATCACAGCTCACTGTAACATTGACCTCCTCGGCTTAGGCAATCCTCCTTCCTCAGTCTTCCAAGAAGCTGTGACTATAGGCATGTGCCACTACTACGAGCTAATTTTTTTATTTCTCGTAGGTGGGGCCTTGCTTGAAAAGTTTTTAAAGCAATGGTAATGGTGGCATTGCCTTAACCCTGTGGAGCACTTAAAGCATATTTTAGCACGTATCCAGCTATAATTTCATGACATTTGTGAGAGCAGATCTTTGCTTTATAGGCATCTTTGCTTTATAGGCATGTCCATTAAGGAACAAAAAACAAAAGGAGTTGCTTTGTGTTAAGGCCAGACTAGAATATTTAGTGTCAGGATTCCAAAAGGCAAGACATTTAAAAAATAACTGAATCAACCCCATATGAGGGAAATGAGGCAGGGAAAGATTAAATCCGTGCAGGGTCACATAGCTAAGTAGGAAGCAGAAACGGACCTCGAGCCTAGGGATCTTCTAACATCTACAGCTGAAACATGCTGGACCATGTCTTCATTTTGAATTCCTCTTCAGTGATGGAGCTCTTTAACCTTTGCCTTTAATTCCATGATGCTCACTCTCCCGCCCTCCCTCACAGCTTTCCTGTCAATTAACTGATACTCTAAAAAACTCATACTTAATGGGGAACTCACGAGATGGTGTAATCCTACATCCTGCAGATGAAAGAACTGAATTATTTTAACATCTATAGCCCCCCCCACTACCACCAATTTACCTACAAGTTGAATATTCTGATCTGGAATTTACCTAAAACACTCTTAGCATGCCAGGAGTGGCTGAAGCCTCTGCGGACCTCAGACTTAGGCCTTGACTCTATTCTGTGCTCTAAAGGACGTATGGAGGTCAGCTTATATTCAGAACTTTAAATTTTATCCCTGCCTGTGTTCCTAAACCAATCTTAGCAAACTGACCCAAGGCTCTACCCCACTAGTAAATATGGTAAGCAAAATCAAGTCCAACTAACTTCCTCTCATTCAGATCAGTGAGCTGACACTTAAGAAAATACCAGTGTTGCTTCAGATGGCTTCTTTTTTTTTTGAGTTGTAGTCTCACTTTGTCACCCAGGCTGGAGTGCAGTGGCACCCTCACGGCCACCCCAGCATCAACCAGCTGGACTCCGGTGATCCTTCTGCCTCAGCCTCTCAAGTAGCCAGAACTACAGGTGTACGCTACCATGCCTGGCTAATTTTTTGATTTATTGTAGAGACGAGGTCTCACCAAGTTGCCCAGGTTGGGTCTCAAATCCACGGTCTCAGACAATCCTGTCGCCTCAGCCTCCCAAAGTGCTGAGATTACAGATTGAGCCACTGCACCTGGCCTCAGATGGCTTTTAACCCCATGTTCATGTTCTGAGATTCTCCTGCATAAGTGGTTAACGGTTGGTCCTGAGTAGCCCTTGGTTCTGAGGAATTAGATACCTTCTGTCACTCCCTTCCTTCTGCAACAGTTGGTCACAGGTAATGGGGACTTAAAATTCTTTGTTAAACTTTGATAAAGGATGTGATATCAATAAAATAGAATGAAGACCATTAGTATATCAGATGGCATGGCCCTGAAGGAGGGATGGACTTCACCTTGTGAAGATCCACTTACAAGTGAGAACATGCAGAATTTGTCTTGCTGTATCTGATTCACTTCACTTAAGATAATGGCCTCCAGTCTCACTCATGTTGCTGCAAAGGCATGATTCCATTTTCTAAATGGCTGAATAATATTCCATTGTGTATCTGAACTATATTTCCTTTTTCCAATTGTCTGATGATGGACATTTAGATTGATTCCGTGTCTTTGTTGTTCTGAATAGTGCTGTAATAAATATGCAGGTGCAGGCATCTTTTTGATTTAATGATTTCTTTTCCTTCCCCATTCCATTTTGCTATTATTATAGAAGAAATGTTCAATTCTCAAGTTGAACTTTAAGATGGTTCCCAAACTGGCCTGAATTGCCTTTCCAAACTCCAAATTTTCCTATTTTACAGATGAGAGAAATGAGGCCCAGAAAAGTCATGTGAATTATTTAAGGTCAAAGAACAAGCCAGAGGGAAGGTCACAAGCGAAACTCCCAGATCTTGATGCCAATTTGGTGACATTTTCATTCTGTATGCTCTTCTTGCATATTTATATCCTCCTTCACAAACATTTATGGAGAATCCTCTGGGATGATCTATAAACAAGAGATACTATAACATAATATAATATAATAATATAATTCCTGTGCTCTCAGTTTATAACCCACAACAACAAGCAGACAAACAAACAAAAACCAAATAGGCTAGATCCAGATGCAGTGATTCACATCTGCAATCCTAGCACTATGGGAGACCAAGAGGAGAGGATTGCTTGAGCCCAGGTATTCAACACCAGCCTGGGCAATATAGCAAGACCTTGTCTCTACAAAATATAAAAATTTAGCCAGGTGTGGTGGCAGGTATCTGTAGTCCCAGTTACTTGGGAGGCAGAGGTGGAAGGATCGCTTGAGCCCAGGAGGTGGAGGTTGCGGTGAGCCATGATCATGCCTCTGCACCCCAGCTTGGGTGACAGAGTGAGACCCCAACTCAAAATACATGCATACATACATACATATATACATACATAATCAAGCCATTGAACCACTTCAGATCAAGTCCTTTTTAGATTGAAACAGGACATCAACTGACAGAAAATTCTCCTGTGTGACAGATGTGATATATTGGGTCTAGTGGTAACCGAGAGGAAAACTCACAGACTTATCCTGGGGAGTTATCAGAGGCACCTCCAACTGGTGGTTAACATTTGTTCAGAACTCATCAAATCCCATGCATCCTCAAAGTGCCCTGTGTGGGTTAATTTATTTAATCCTCACAACAATCCCATGCGGAAAGTATTATTATTATAATAATTATTATTTCCCACTCTGCACAGGATGAAATCAAGGTCATGAGAAGACCAGTGAGTTGCCAGCTAGCTTGCAGGAGCCTGGATTTGAGCTCAGGTCTCCATCACCTTCTTTCTCACTCTACCAGGATAACACATGGACTGGGAATGAAAGGATGGAAAGAAAAACTCATTTCATCAGAGAAAAATGAAGCGTTGGCTGGAGAATGCTGAAGCACTTGAAAAACTTCAAATAATTCACTGTGGTGGGTGGAAGCATGGAGGTGATCTTTGTGTGGTGGGTATGTGGTGTGCTTGGCCATGAGGCATGGGCCTAAGTGGGCCTCGCTGAGGGTCTCGGCCCTTCTCCATCAGGCAACTGGGAATTATTGGATGCTTATGCAGGAAAGAAATACGATCCAGCCTGCCTCTTAGAAAAACCTCATGTTCATCAGTCGACAAAGTGATTGAGATGGGATCAGCCAGTTTGGAGACCCTGTTACCAGACTTCAGTCACATTCTTCTTCCAGTAAAAATGGAATGGCTTCAAGTGGAACCCATTGCCAAGGAGGTTAATACAAACTCTTGAGGCCAAGAAAGCCTAACCTCAATTTTAAAACCGTCCCTTCACAGCTGGCAGCTGCGTGAGCAACTTGTGGGCGTGGGTTCTCCGCAACGTGTCTTCCTTGTCAGTATATCGTTTGTTTCCTCCTCATAAAGCTTTCTGTTTATTTTGTGGGAGGGTGAAGTGCCTGACAGACCTTATCCAGGAGGAATATAAAGAAGGAGGGGACCTTAAATCATCAAGTTCCATGAATCTCCAAACCAATACTAGAGACTCTCAGATTTGGGACTTAGAAAATTGGGAGACCTCATCCAGGAGCGCTTTTCCCTGCCTCTCTCCCATTCCTGGTTCCCAGTTCCATGGCACGTGCACTTTTTTTCTTGTCTCACCTCTGGATCCCACCTCCCAACAGATCTATATTCTTGTATTGCCAAGCCTCACACTGCTATCCCCCAGGGCAAGCCTGCCCTTTCCAGAACTGCCCACCTTTCAAAAGTATTTCCTCACATTTCTAGTTACAGCTATTAAACTCTTCCTGTGGCCAAGCTCAATCAACCATATATTAGGAGGAGAGCCATTTAATTAAATTACATCCTTCTAAAATGTAAATAACATGAAGCCCCCAACCCCATCCCTCCAATCAGCTCAGGTATGCAGAGGTTGTATTTTAGGGTCCCTTAAAACATGGTTCTTTCACTGCTGCCCTACTTCTGGTAAAGACAGATTTGCTTTTTGTGTGCTCTAGTCTCTATCCTGAAGTTTTAACATTTGTATTTACCACCTACTTATCAACTCCAGCTGCTGTCCTTTCCCCTGAACTTGGGACCCCCTCACCTGTTCCCTATTAACCAAGCATGTCTACTTGTCTTTGCTCCCAGATCACGCTCAGTCTTAGAGCAAGAAAACAGGAAGGGCAGGCAGATGATTAGGAGAGAAAGGAAGAAGAGAGTTGTGTCAGTGTGAATGACTGTTTCACCTAAAGGAAAAATGCAGTTCATTATTATTATTTTTTTAAACAATTATTAGCAGTGACTGGAGGAGTCTGAGGTGGCAATCGAACTGTGTGACAAAATACCCAGCAAGTTGATAGTCTGGTGCAGAGTTTGGACTAGGAAATGGGGACTCTTCCTGACTCCAATCTTGTGTAAGTTACTTAATGTCCTTGGGTCTAAGTGCCATCATCTACAAAATGACAGGGTTGGGCCAGATAGCTTCAGCTATCTACTTGGTACTTGCCAAGTATTGGATATCACATGGAGATCTTGGACTTGTGTGTCATGAAACCGACCCACTTTACATACTGTTCTGTAGACCACTGGTTTCTCTGCTGTCGTGTAAAAGAAAGGTCACCTCTGCAGAGAGACATGGTAGAAAGAACTCTGAATTAGAACCAAAAAGCTTGGGTTCTAGCCTGGCTTCTTCATTTAAAAAGCATCTGAACTTCAGCCCAGTAATGTAAACAAAGTTGTGTCTCAGTTTCTTTGTCTATAAACTAGGGCTAGTAAATCCTCTCTTTCTTTATCATATTGGAAGCCACACATTTATATAACTGCTAACCCTTTTTTAATACTTTAATTAATTAATTAATTAATTAATTTTTTTTGAGTTGGAGTCTCACTTTTTCGCCCAGACTGGAGTGCAGTGGCCGCTCCCGGCCACCGCAGCCTCGACCTGCTGGGCTCTGGCGATCCTTCCGCCTCAGCCTTCCAAGTGACTGGACCTACAGGCACATACTACCACGTCTGGCTCATTTTGATTTATTGTAGAGATGAGGTCTCACCAAGTTGCCCAGGCGGGTCTCGAATCCGTGGGCTCAGGCAATCCACTCGCCTCAGTCTCCCAAAAGTGCGGGATTACAGGCTGAGCCAAGCCCAGCTCTTTTATTTGTTTATTTTTGTAGATACAGGGTCTCACTATGTTGCCCAGGCTGTTGTCAAACTCCTGGCCTCAAGTGATCCTCCTGCTTCAGCCTTCCAAAGTGCTGGGGTTACAAGCATGAACCACTACACCCGGTTCTCTTTTTATTATTTAAAAACACCAGCTCTGATTCTGACAGTCATGTATAATTAGAACCTGTGTTACCTCATGGCTGGGACAGATGAGGAAAGAGAAAGAGTTATCTGATCTTGGTTTAATAGGACTTAATGCCCCAGTTGCGTGTAACCTGGATTTCTTTATTGTAAGCCACACAGTAGAAAAATCATGCTACATTCCTGAAAATTAAAAGCTCTGATAATTAAATCATGTTTTAAATCATGTGATAACATAAAATAAGTGACATTTCAGTTTTCTGAGAAAGATAATTTAAATGTTTTCCTTCCTTAATTCTCTAAGGGAAATGCTAAGAAAAGTCAAAAAGACAAAAGATCTTCCAAGTCAAAGGACAGAACACTTTTAAATGCAAGCACAGGTCCTGGACTATTAACTCCGTAAACAGGGGGAGGATGCAGGTGAGGTCAATGACATTTTTCTTAATGCCAGCTGTTCCAAGTGTGGATGATCTTTGATCTTTGTCAAAAGTGTTATCCATCCCTGAAAAGATTCTCTTGGACTGCTTGGGTTTCTGTGTCTTCCCTGATAGGAACACACGATTGACAAGATGTATTTCCCATCATAGGCAAAGGTGCTGGCTACAGGCAAGAATGAAAAGAGCCTCGATCTCAGCTGCCTTCAAGGGCAGGACCTGGAGAGACGTCAAGTTTGCTTTTCATGATTGGGAATTGCTTCTGCTTCCTTCATGCTTCCCATCACACAGTGCAGATGTCATCTCAATACGACAAAAGCACTCAGGTGAGGATTCTCAATACCCTTATTCACTTCGTTTGCTCTTCCCTGCTTACTCATTTTGACAGAAAATCATTTGTGATCTCATATTGTCATCTTTTTACGTGACTTTGCCTAATATACTAAAAGAAATGTTAAGCTCTTTTGAGCCAGGAACTCTGTTTTGTACCTCTTTATCCTGTATATGTTGAATTCAAATCAGAACATAAACCTCCACTGGGTTTGAATTTCCTCTTTCATCTTTGTATCACTAGGGCAGTTCAGTATTGGACACAGAACAGATACTTTATAAATTCTTATTGTGGAACTCAGTCAGGTGTGGTGGCATGTGCCTGTAATCCTAGCTACTTGGGAGGCTGAAATGGAAAGATTGATGGCTTGAGCCCAGGCTGCAGTGAGCTATATAGTACACTCCAACCTGAGTGACAGAAACCCCATCTCTAATAATAATAATAATAATAATTCTTATTGTAGAACTTAATGTATAGTTTTAAATTTAACTAAAGCCCAGATAAACCTGTGAGATTATGGTCAAATGATAATCCAGTCAAGAATGAAAAGGGGATCTCTCAGATTTAAGAAGTGCAAAGAGATTGGGATATTTTACAAGCTTTACCTCTCTAATATTAGCCTCCTGTTCAAATAAGACTATATTCCTACATTCCTTGCAAGACACCAGGAAGGACAGAGGAAGGAAGAAACCAAAAGCTCAGTTCAGTGGAGTTGGGGCTATTGACTGGTGGTCAACCACTCATACACTGTAATACACATTAAATTATAACAGTACCAATTTCCGGTCATTGGTGCTTATAAGATCTTTTCAATTTTCTTTTTTCTTCTTTCTTTTTTTTGCAGACAGGAACATTGAAGCCAAGGGGCTTAAGAATGACCAATTTTGAAAAAAATTATTCTGGGCAGTAACTATATTTAAAAAATAATAATTCCAGAACTTATCAAAAGTGGTTTTTCTGATCAAGCTTAGTGTTTGAGTAAACCACTTGAAGTCAAGTTATAGCAACAGAAACACAACAATGTATCTGTGTGGCTGAAATCGCCAACTGTTTTCCTTCCATGTAGTAGGGCTGTTCCTAGGACGTGGATGCCCAGCTAGATACTTTTTTTCCCTTCCTTTCCTTCCCTCCCTGCCTCCCTCCCTTCCTTCCCTCTGTTTGCCTTTACCTGGGACCTAGGCCTTGGTCTGGGCCATGGCATGTGGGTAAAAGTGATGTACACCACCTTAAGAATTGGCTCCCTGGAATTCTCTCACACCACCTTCCGTGACCTTTTTCCTCCATGGTCTCACTTCCTCAAGGGTTACCATCACTAATAAACTTGGAGTCAAAACAAATGGGATGGGCATGGTGGTTCACGCCTATACTCTCAGCACTTTGGGAGGCTGAGGCAGGAGAACTGCTTGAACTCAGGAGTTTGGGACCAGTCTGGGAAATATAGTGTAATCTCGTCTCTACAAAAAATAAAAAAATAAAGAAAAATAGCCAGGCGTGGTGGCACGTGCTTGTGGTTTCCACTACTTGGAAGGTTAAAGCAGAAGGATTACCTGAGCCTAGGAGACCGAAGGTGTTGGCTGTTGTGAACTGTAGTTGTGCCTCTGCACTCTAGCCTTCATACCCTCCCACCTAAAAAAAAAAAAAAAAACACACACACACACACACACACACACACACACAAGAAATAAGGATCTCACCTCAGTTAAAATTTGCTTACCAGATCAAATACCTCACATAGCTCAGAAAAACATTTTTTAAAATCTACTAGATTGTCAAGCTCAAAAGTTTAATACTGTTCTTTGCTGGTGAGGCCGGGGAAAACTAGGCTTTTTAATGCATTGCTTATGAGAGTGTGGAAAGATACAACTCTTGTTGGACATATTTATCAAAATTATGTACACACTCATTTAACTTTTACAGTAGTAAACCCACAGCTGGAATTTACTCTTTCTGCACACCATCATGTGTTTGAAATGATATGTGGACAAAGTTATCTGCTGTTGCAGTTTTTGTGATATTAACATGTGAGGAGCTGTCCAAGTATCCATCAGTAGAAGGCAGGTTAATGAACCATGCATGGCACATCCACACAACGAAATCCGACACAGCTGAGCAAAAGAACAAGGCCGGCTGCTGTTGACGGATGTGAAAGGGTGCCTGGGAGATTCTGGCAAGTATGAAAAACAAAGTTCAGAGCAGTGCATGTAGTATGCTACCATTTGTTTATAAAAGAAGAGAAAAATGTATTTTCATATGTATTCTCATCTGCATAAAGAAACCTTGTGTGTGAAGGAAGTTGAGAAAGGAGTAGGTAGGGACAGGAGTGAGAGGAAGATCTTCCCTCCCTTCCTTTTTCTCTTTCTCGTTCTCCTCTTTCTCTTTCTCTTTCGCACGCTCTCTCTCTTTCTCTTAAGTTTGAGTCTCACTTCGTTGCTCAGATTGGAGTGCAGTAACATGATCACGATTCTCCACAGCCTCTGCCATCCAGGCTTGGGCAATCCTTCTGCTCAGTCTCCCAAGTAGCTGGGACTGCAGGCATGAGCCACCATGCCTGCATAATTTTTTGACTTTTTGTAGAGACGAGATCTTGATATGTTGCCTAGACTGGTCTCAAAATCCTGGCCTCAGTGATCCTCCTGCTTTGGTCTCCCAAGGTGGCTTGGGATTACAGGCATGAGACACACAATTGGCCAGATTTCTGAATCTATACATTATTATATTGTTATTTTAATTTAAGTGAATTAACTGCCTGTTAAAATACAATTTAATTAAATCTAAAGGAAAGAAGAAAAGAACTACAGCCGAGCCCTTTTGTCTTCTACAAAAAAGGCACAGAAGCAGGAATTACTGGGGAATTAATGTTTTTTTAAAAAACTGTTCCTCAAGTAAAGACAAACTTCACTTTGAATTGATTAATATAGAATAACAGCTATGCCTCTGTCAGTTCCAACTAGGTCAGTAGATTGTGTTCATTGACTTTTGTTTTCAACTCTAATCGTGTACTTGATTGGTTATGGTTCCTCTGCCTTCTTTGGATCATTGATGCCTCTCAAGAAATAATGAGTTTTTCTCTCATGAGTTTATTTGTTTAAACTTCCTTCCCTTTGTAGTATCTATTTATGAAGAAACTCCTATGTAGGCTGGGCACGGTGGCTCATGCCCATAATCACAGCACTTTGGAGGCTGAGGCAGGTGGATTGCTTGAGTGGAGTTTGAGAACAGCCAGAGCAACATAGTGAACCTCACCTCTACTAAAGATAAAAGGAATAGCCAGCCATGGCAGTGTGCATCTGCAGTTCCAGCTACTCAGGATGCTGTGGGGAAGGATCACCTGGGCCCAGGAGGTTGAGGCTGATGTAAGCTGTGATGGTCGCGATCATACTACTGCACTGAGTGACAGAATGAGACTGCCAACTCAAAAAAAAAAAAAAGAAAGAAAGAAAAGAGAAAAATAAATCTCATATATGCCAGATGCTGACCAGATGCTGTGTTAGGAGCTAGAGAACACAGACAATAAGACATACTGTCTCTTCCAATAGATTGTAGTTAGAGGGGAAAGAGAATGTTAAATATCTTATGGAAAAAAAATTCATATTTGAAATACTAAGCTCTAATACTCAGAATGCAACTGTATTTGGAGAGAGGGTTGTTAAAGAGATAATAAGGTGAAATGAAGTCATTGGGATGGGCCCTAGTCTAATATAACTGGTGTCCTTACAAGAAGAGGCAGTTAGGACACAAACAAGAACCAAGGAAAGACCATGTGAAGATAAAAGGAGAAGATACCTACCAATAAGCCAAGGAGAAGAACTCAGGTTGAAACCAACCCTGCTGACATTTTGATCTTGGACTTTTTTTTGCTTCCAGACTGTGATGAAATAAATTTCTGTTGTTACATTCACCCTGTCAGTGGCACTTTGTGTGGTACCTTAACAGACTAATACATATCTATAATGCATTTTATTTAGAACTGTGATGGGGAAGTCAGCCCTATCACAACCCTATTGCCTCATAAATTCCCACTTTGAAGATAAGAAAACTGAGACACAGAACAGTTATGTCAATTGATTACAGAACTTGAAAATGGCAGAGGCTGTATTCAACCCAAGGCAAATTATTCCCAGTTGGTGCCTTTATGACTATCCTACACTGCTCATGACAAACATTATCAAGGGAATGGAAGTGGGAGAGCATGTAGTATGTCCAGGGAACTACATGTATGTGTCTTGAACAAAAAGCTCAAGATTGAGCTGCAGCAGGTAAGTAGGAGTGGGTCCTGTGGACTTCGTGAGTAATACTAATTTTGCATTTTATCTGGAAATGAGTGGAGACTCATTTGTGCATTTCAACGTAGGAATTTAAGCCTCGGGGCCCAATTCATAAATGTTCAGCTCAATAAATTTTTATAAACTGTCACACCCATAGACCTTACAACTAGATCAAAAAGCAAAACATTATGAGCCTCTCCAAAGTTTACTCGTCTCCCATCTTTCACTTCCTCCTCCAAGGTTAACTGCTCAACTGGCTTCCATGAGCATAGATGTTCTAAATTGTTTTGATCTTTTGTATAAATGGAGCCATACTGAAGACACTCTCATATCTGACTTCCTTTACTCACTCTTATATTACAAAATTCATCTTGTTGCATATAGTTATAATGAATCCACTCTCCTTGCAAAATAATATTTTAGGGTGTATTTGCCTTCACTTATTTATCCTTTATTTCGTTGGTTGGCATTTAAGTCATTTCCAGTTTGAGCCTATTTTGAATAGTGCTGCCATGATAACTCTGATAAATATAGTGAACATATGCATCTAGGGACAGACTCACTGGATGATAGGATATGCACATGTTCAGCTCTACAAGATATTGGCAAACAACGCGTATAATTAATTGTGAAATATTGAGAGCTTACCACATTGTCTTTTTATTCACTGGCAACAGAAAGATGGAAAACAAAATTTCAAAAATAATGCAATTTTCCATAGTTTCATAAAGCTTAAATTAGGAAGTAACTGGATTAAAAAATATGGATTATTTCCATACTAAAAAATTACAAAACATCACTACAAATTAATTAAGAAAAAATAAATTGAGAAAAATATGCCATATTTATAGGTTAGAGGACGCAATACTATAAACAGGTCAATTATCAAATTTATCCATGAATTCAGTGCAATTCCAATCAAAATTCTGGCAGATTTTTTTCTTCAGAATTTGACAGAATCTGAGACATGTGTGGAAAACTAAAAGACCAAGAATAAGAGTAGTCACAATATACTTAGTCATTATTTTTTTTTAATTGGTACGTTGGTACTGCTGGACAATGCATAATGTCTATCACCCTAGAAAAATGTTCCTAAGTTTTCTCTTTAGAATTAATACACTAGGTAGGTTCAGTGGCTCAGTCTGTAATCCTGCACTTTGGGAGGCTGAGGTGAGTGGACTGACTGAGCCCGCGGGTTCGAGACCCACCTGGGCAACTTGGCAAGACCTCATCTCTACAATAAATCAAAAAAATTAGCCAGGTGTGGTGGTGCACGCCTGTAGTTCCAGCTACTTGGAATGCTGAGGCGGAAGGATCGCTGGAACCCAGCAGGTCGAGGCTGCAGTGACCTGGAGGGGCCACAGCACTCCAGTCTGGGTGACAGAGTTGAGACCCCAACTCAAAAAAAAAAAAAAAAGAATTAATACACTGTCATTAGATGAAAACTGTATTTATACCTCTTTTATTGCCTTAATTTTCGTAATTGATGGTCATAGAAAGACAAGCAGAGGGAAAAAAATTCCCAATTTATACCAATCAGACAGAAGAGAAAACAAAGTCCAAGAAAAGCAAACACTTTCTTCAATGTATAAATACAAGATAAAATTAGAATAAAAACTGATTTTTATTTCAATCCCCCATTCTCTGACCTCACACCCTACAGGCTTTAAATGATTACATACATTTCTTAAACTTCTGTGGGATGTTCGTGATGGCAGGAACCACCAAATAACCAGGTAGGATGAAAAAGTTGCTAACAATAAGTTTAGGTCAGTCATCTGAATTCCGTAGTGTGGTGTATGTATTTATTTGTTACTAATTTTTTGTCAGGGTCTCACTCTGTAGCCCAGGTTGGAGTGCAGTGGCTTGATCACAGCTCACAGCAAGCAGCCTTGACTTCCTGGCCTCAGGCAATTCTTCCACCTCAGCCTCCTGAGTAGCTGGGTCTACAGGTGTGTGCCACCATGCTCTGCTAATTGTTTTGATATTTGCATTTTGATTTTCTTGCTATGTTGCCAGGCTGGTCTAGAACTCCTGGGCTCAAGCAATCCTCTCGCCTCACCCTCCCAAAGAGTGGGATTACACATGTGAGAATGGTGTATTTTGAAAGGACTAAGAAGATGCCATATTGGAAGCAAGCATATCATTCCTAGACAAATCCAATGCTGTTTGTTATTTTCTTTAACATTGAAGCATGTGGCTATTTCTTTTGTTGAATATTGGATGATGTGACCAGCTTACATTTAGAATCATATTGCAAAAGCTGTATATTTTCCCATTAGGTTTTCACCTGCATAGTGAGCAACTCACACTAAGCCATGGAAGCTTACGGGAACTAGGACCAGACCCAGAGAGATACAGCAAATATCTCGCTCCCACCCTAAGCACACTCTGTGGCATATGTTCATGGAGGAGAATAGCTGGTTGGATCGCCCACACTATTCAAATTGTTAGTTTCTTTTTCTTGCCTTTTTTTGTTTGTTTGCCAAACATATGTGGTTAAATTGCAAACATTAAGTGCCTATGTGCTGAGATTGCCCTGTATCTGATTATATAGTCAGTCTTTAACCCTTTCTACTTTATTGTGATTGCCAGCACCTCAAAATTCCCTAAGGACTAGGATTTAAGATTCCTTTTGGTTTACTATTTGCATGGTAAGTATACTGTTTTGGATAACAATATAATTATTTCCCCCAAATTGAAGAAAAGCTGCTGATAAGAAAGGGAATAATTAACTCTATTTCTTTTCATGAAAATAACAGGTTGTTCTCTTGTTAAACACTTTCAGTAATTTGTCCACAAAATTACAGTATTTCCCACCCTCATCTAGCAGATTTTTGCATATTATAACTACAAAGGCTCAGTTTCACCAGCAGAAGCCCATACAGTTGTTGGCATGTTTTTAAGGGTGTTTCACACATTGGTGCTGGAATATTTGAAGGCAGTTAGCACCTGTTCCACAAATCTCATCTTTTCTAATTCGCTCCCACTATTTCTAATTCCAAATGAAACAGTGAGGCTTCTAGACTCCTCATCTTCTTGGTTGTCTTGCACGTCTGAGCAGGAGAAAAGGATTAACGAGGAAACAATGAGGCTGAAAAAAATGGAAGCGAGAAATAAGAGGATATCCTGTGTGAGAGAGAAAAAGTGAGTGAGAAGAGAGGATACAGTTACCTCTCATAGTTTAAAAAACACAGGAATTATAGGATGTAATTACTAGATGACAATTTAATGAACATGGATAAATAGTTTGACTAAAAACAAGTAAAATCAAGTAAGCTTTGTAAGGCCCCAAGTTTTGCAATTTCTTGATACAGAGATGTACAAAATTTCTCTCTGTGCTTTTGTTTGTTATTTTGTCAGTGTTCTATACCAACAGTGAGACTTGATTCAAGGGA
Source organism: Cephalopachus bancanus (assembly GCA_027257055.1). NCBI lineage: Eukaryota > Metazoa > Chordata > Mammalia > Primates > Tarsiidae > Cephalopachus > Cephalopachus bancanus. The sequence goes on along the minus strand of JAPVLO010000712.1, from coordinate 440,955 downwards.
CTGTAATATTCCTTCATTTGCAGTTTTCCAAATTAGGGACAATCCATTGATATCAAGAAGCATCTTTGTGATCTTTCTCTACTTAATGCTAAATATTCTTTTAATTATTTTATTCAGATGAACATGATTCACTAAATTGGTCACCTGTGTGTTTCTGTAGACTGAATAAAGGCTTTTATTGAGCTTAACTACTTGGCAATGAATGTGGGTGGATATTTCATAATATCTTTTAGATGAATTGGCACATTTCAAAAAATTTAGAAATATGGCAAAACTATTCCTGTCATCAAAGTGCTTTCTTTAATTTACTTTGATTAATGAGTCTATATCATCACCTTGACTTGTAAAATAGACCTTACATTTGTAAGAATACTGAACACTGAATAAAGTGCATATATAAAATAAAACAAAAATTCAAGTTTTCAAAAAACTTTTATTCAGAAATTTTAATGAATTTTATGATACAAAGATACAGTATACTGATAAATGCATTAAAATCTTCAAGTCTGCCATTTTAAAACTCAATAGGCATTCTCAATTATTCATCTATTCACTTATTGATTAAGCAAATATTTAATGCGCACCTACTAGATACCAGGTATCATTTTAGGTGAATTAAAAACACTATCTAAAACTGTTAGAAGAAAATCACATGTAATTGCTACTCAACCCAAGAATTTGCGAGGTCAGGAATGTGGTTCTTTGAGATCTAGAACAAAATACTCTGACATTACAGGACCAGGTGAGATACACTTGGAAGCAGGATGGGGGAAACGATTGTAGAACCCTACAGGTCATGTTTTCTTTTTAAGCTATAGGCACCCTACCAGGTTATGTTTTCTTTACCTTTACTTTATGGCATTGTAAAGGCCTTGCAGGGTTTTATATAGATGGAGATACAATGTTAAGTTTATTTAGGGGAAAAATAAAAGGGGGCTAAAAAAGTTTTTCTTCTAATTAGTTGGTAGTTTATTTTAGTGGTTCAGGTGAGAGATGAGGAGGGGGAATCTTGAACCAGCATGATAGTTTTGGAGAGAAAACAAAAGAGATGTCCAGGGAAAAAAATCAAGAGGACTTGATAACTGATTGACCCTCGGGAAGGAGAAAGATGTCAAAAATCACTTGTAGGTTTTTGTCTTAAAGATTCTGATTAACATTATCAAGAGGCTTTTGCGTAACATTATGGGGAAATATATAATCAGTATCACTTTATCCTAAGTAAGGTGTGTAGCTCACTGAATGACTAACATAAATAGAGATTCTACAATCTTAACAAAACCTGAATCACGAATTTGACTTTACTACTAAATAGTTCAGTTAACTTTGCTATCCTGCCTGACCACAAAGTCTATTTCTCACTTCTGCTTTCTCAAAAAGCATGTTGATCACAGATGACCTTGAGAGAAAACTTGAAGTTGTTTCCTTACAAATGTGTCTTAAAAACCAATGGAAAGTATTTGTCCTACTGATATAGATGATGAACTCCTTCAGGAAACTCTCAGCACAGTGGCTGGAATAATGTGGGTACTAATTATATAAGTCAATGAATCATTAACTTTGCCTTTGCAAATGAGGATTTTTAAAAATTCCCTTTCAGAAGGAATTGATATGTCCTGAATATCCTAAGGGAATAGGGTATGGGGTGAATGTATATTATAGATTTGTCTCTCTGTATCCCTATGGATGTTTAATAAACAATCTCAGGTGAGAAGTAATATGGGAACTCAGTAACACAGCTAGTAAAAGGAAGGAAGAAAATGGTTGGGTTGACTGTACTCCAGGGGCAAAACCCATCAGGAGAAAACAAGCTGTTCTCTGATCCTGTGGAGCCCTTGTAGTTAGTGAGGAAAACATTCTCAGGACTTGGATTAGGACTGTGAGCTCTGTGATGGAAAGAACCAGCTTCATCCGGCTTACACTCAAATCTCCAGTGCCCAGTCAAGTGCTTGCCTTAAGGCTGATATTTAATAAATATTTTATGAGTGAATGAATGACAGAGGTCCCAACTACAGTAACCAAGAGGTGGTAGAGTCCAGCTACCATTGATTAGTGCTTGGGCTCCTGCCAGTTGAGGAACAGCTACAAGTTCAACAAACAAGTCATACGGTAGCAGTTGGAGTCAATTTGGGAAGTTTTCTTTTTAAGCTATAGGCACCCTACCAGCATCAAGGTATAAAGATAAGGCTCTGAGCACAGAGCGTTACAGAAATAAAGGGATAGAAGACTCTAGACTAGCTATTGACTAGGTGGTCAATAGAGGTATGTCTTTCCTAGCTTAAAACAAAATGACCCTTAGGTTGACTGCAATAAAAATTTGTAAAAATGATTCTTTCTTTTTTATAAATAAATATACAAAGAAAACATATAAACAAGAATGTTTTAAAAGTTATATAAAATCTAATTTCTCAGAGACAACCTTTGTAAATATTTTGGTGAATATTCTTCTAGACATCTTTATATACATATGTACACAATTTTACTAAAAAAAAGGATCATATGTATGTTCTTTGTTCTGAAAGTTGATTTTTCAACAAGTCATCAAACAATTTTAATGGTAATAGCTTGAGATAAACATCGTCATTTTAAATTACTGCATGGTCATCTATTCACCTGTGTATCATTATTTATTTGTTCCCAGTTATTTGCTTTTATAAACAATATACCAACAAGTATACCAATGGTAGTTCATCCATCATTTTGCATTTAAAAGAAGTTAAAACATGACTCAAACAAATCAAGATTAAATTCATGTCAAATATTTATTTAACTCAGTTATCAGAAAACCATCAGGATAGTAAAGGTGGTTCAATAGACATTTGAGGAACACATATTTACATATTCAGTAGGAAAAGGCATGCTTTTATTAGTTTGCTAAGTTGGAGTCAATATTTCAAGGCAACACAACTCTAATTGTGAACTTATCTCTGAGGCAAAATGATTTGTGCATCTGTCAGGCAAGAATCTACAAATTAACACAAAACTTAATGCTGCCTGTAATGTAATCAACACTAAATTCTATATCAAAACACACAGTATTTTAAAGAACTAAATAATATTTGGGAAGTTCTATTAGGCCGTACTCCAGTATAATATTGTAAGAATTGGTGGCTTTTCTTTTACCTTGTTTCCATATTTTGAATAATTTTTCCTAGGACATGCGTATTGTCAAACTTGGCTGAATTTTGAAAGATGTGGATTTTGAAAGATGAGTAAGGTGAGTCCAGGTAGAAAAGGTAGGTGGGGTGAGAAAGGCTGAAGATACCTGGAAGAGTGACAGAGATTTCCTCAGGCAACCTGGGAAGACCCTCTGATTACCTCTGTTGTGAATTTGTTAATCTTTTATTACCAACTAAATTCTAAGCTCCTCAAAGATAAGGACTATGTCTTAATTTATCCTGTATTCTTCTTCAGAGAAGAATATGGTTCAAATACAAATTCAAAGCTATCTCAGGATGTGCATTTTGATGGAGGAGAATGAGCGGTTTTCTCTCTCCACAAATTTATGAAATGTTGCAGTGGCCATTGGCCATTATAGGAATTGTGAAAAAGGAAAAACTTGCTTTTGAGAATATCTTAATCCTAGAAAAGTGACTGATTTGCCAAGTAAAGGATTAAATTCTAGACGCTGATATCACAATAGGTAATGCATTACTTTGCAAATGGCTTCAAAATCAATCATCAACCTGGTCTTTTCCCAGTTCCTGGTGTGGACTATGGAGGTCAATTGTCAGTTTTCAGCTTTCATGTTTCTCCTTCAAATTTTGCTGTATGCTTGCTTTCAAAAGGAGCTTCTAACCAGATAACTGGAGAGAACTAGCCCTGTTGTTTTGAACTGTAAGGCTTCTTTTGACCAGAGCAAGAAGGGCTCTGTCTGATGGCTCCTTCTCACTTTATAGCTTGATCTGACTAACTTCACTGGTGGTGATCTCATTGCATATCTATTAATAGAATTCCTCCTACTGTGTTAAACAAGATGTTTTCTTAGTGCTTGTCATTTGTCCAATTGGTTGAATATTAACAAAGTTTTTTGATTTTAGGAATGTTAGTGTTGCTCACACAGGTGTTGTTCATTTGGGGTTAAACCATTTAGGAAGTGAATCAGTTAATATAACCATGAACTGAGGTAGAAAGTTTCAGTCTCTTCCTCTATCTCCTGAAGAGGGCTTCAGTGGAGGGTTTACAGGAAGTTTTCTTTCTTTTTTTTTTTTTTTTTGAGTCGGCGTCTCACTCTGTCACCCAGACTGGAGTGCAGTGGCCGCTCCCGGCCACCGCAGCCTCGACCTGCTGGGCTCCGGCGATCCTTCTGCCTCAGCCTTCCAAGTAGCCGGAATTACAGGCATGCGCTACCACACCCGGCTGATTTTTTGATTTATTGTAGAGATGAAGTCTCGCTGCCCAGGCGGGTCTCGAACCCACGGGCTCAGGCAATCCACTTACCTCAGCCTCCCAAAGGCGCAGGATTACAGGCTGAGCCACCGAGCCCGGCTAAGGAAGTTTTCAATAGGCACAACAGTATATTTACTATGGAGTCAGTGATAGCATCATTAGTTTTCTTTTAACATGAAGCATTTTATTGGATAATTCCTCCTGTGCCTTAGGGAAGATGTGCAACTCCTTTAAAATTAAAGTAAAATCACACAATGAAATTGAATTGCTTCCTAGAGTCCTTCTCCCTGAAACCACCTTGAAGGAGATGCGTCAGTGTTTTAAAGTTTATATTAAGGCTTTATTAAAAAGAGAAACATGCTTTATGGGTATGCCTTGGAGGTCAATATAGATTCGAGCCAATCTAAGATTGTGTCTCTAGCCACAGTAGAAAATCTTGTCTAGGCAGACCTCTTTATGGGAGGTTCCATCAACAAGGAAAACCCAGTCCCTTGCCCTGGTTTAGACTGGCCAAGGCAGGAAACCGTTAGACATTTTAGTACTACAAATAAAAAAGAAGTACAATATTAAGGGTCAAATGATGTAGAGGTTTGATTCAAGTTGTAGTTGTACAATTTCAGAAAAATAAAACCTCAGAACCTCAGGGTCCTTTTATAAAAAATAGGAATGAGGATTATGTGATCGGGGGGGGGGGTGGAATTGCCTATGTGATTGAAGAGTCCTGAAAAACTTCCTGACTCACAAACCCTCTTTAAGCTACTATCTTGAATTCTTGAATTAATAATTCCTTTCCTGAAAGTCTAATGCCCTCTCTCACCTCTCTATTAAAGTTGAAAACCTGTGAAGGATATGGAAAGCAGTTGCTTGACTTCAGTGTCCATAGGCTTATCAGTTCATTTATGAAAAAAAATATATTCAACAAAAGAAATTTGGAAATTCTGGGGTAGTTGGGTGGGGTGAGAAGATTTGCAATAATGCAAAAATGAGGAAAAAGGAGCAAAAACTCGACATTTTCCCACTTCACATTTTTGTATGAATTTTGGAAGACTTGCCCTGTTGGAAGTCCATGTCTTTTAAAGTTTGGTTTGGAATTACCCCATTTTCCCTTGCTTTTATCTACTTAGATTTTCTCTCCTGTCGCTCCTGTTTAATTATCTAACAGTATTGTTTAACGTCGTAGAGTACTTATAATGCTGAATTTTGCTCTTGAAGACACATCACAAAATAAAACTGCAGGATATTGCATTATAAGTGAAAATGATGGGGGACAGCTCAGACTGAATCTGTAATGCACTCAAGTTAGAGTCACGGAAGCCTTCGTAGGTGCTGTGCAAAGGGAAGATGTGCTATTAAATCTGCCTTCATAAGGTAATATTCCCAGGTAACTTGCAATGAGAGTCTCCACTCCTGCTATCAGATCACAGGGCAGAGCCAAGACCTGCTAAAAATACGCAGTACTCGGGTGCTATTCTATCAAGCACTTGAAGGGAGATAGAAAGATGTTTCCAGGGAAATTTTATTAAGAATAAACCCAGGATGAGAAAAATAATGGAAATAGCATTTTCCCAGGCAAGTACTTTATTAACGTTGAATATTTTTCAGTGTTAGCGTAACAGCTGTACTTTAGTTGAAAAGACAGACCAAGGGAATTTGTTTAATAAAGTGCAGAAAAGTCAAACCACCTCATGAGCTAATGTGTTATTAATAAAAATTATGATAAAACTACATGCATGCGAAAGTATTGGAAATGTAAGTAATAACATCTATGAAAAAATGGAATCTCTTATCTTTAAATTTACCAAGAAATGTTAGGGCATTAAAGTGAGGCATTTTTTGTTTGCTCAATTGTTTTACTGTTATTTGCCTTGTATTTTGAAAACATTAATGTTTCCAAATGTTCAGTGGTCAGATAAAGCAGCTATATTTGAATTTTGTTTCCTTTCAAGGCAGTAATTTCTGTGAAGGAAGAGGTAGAGAAAGAAGACAGATAAAGGAGAAAGAGGAAGACAGACAACCTGGAATGATCTTATTCTTACTGATATTTGCAGTTTTTCCAAAGACCTTCACATCTATGTTGGCTGCCCTGCCTCAACCTTTTGTTCATTCCAGAGATGAACACACCTAACATAGTATTAAGGTATGCCAGGAACACAGTGATTGGCTTCCCTTCAGTTTAGTTCAACTCAGTTTAGTTCCACAATCAAGTGACCAATATTTGCTGAGCATAGGAAGTGGGGTTAGAAAATGAATATGAATAGGCATCTGTGAAGTGTGCAGATCAGACACACGTATAGAGGATTGCAATATAAGGTGCCAAGCACGTGGGGGCAGAGAGGCAGGTGAGTTCTGTCTGTGAGAGAGGGGGAAGACTTTGTGGAGGAATCACAGTAGAATGATGTGTATGTCTTTGTTTGTTTTGCATCAGGGTCTGGCTCTGTCACCCAGGCTGGAGTGTAGTGGCAAAATCATAACTCAATGTAGTCTTGAACTGGAATTAAGCCGTCCTCCTACCTCAGTTTCCCTGGAACAAGCTTACAATACCACAATCGTCTTACTATGTTGTCCAGGCTGGTCTCAAACTCCTGGCCTCAATGTGATCTTCCCACTTCCATCTCCTAAGGAGCAGGGATTACTGGCACATGTTACCACACCCAGTTAATTTTATTTTTATTTTTTTAGAGACAAGGTCTCACTGTGTTTCCCAAACTGGTCTTGAACTTCTGGCCTCAAGTGATCCTCCCACCTCAGCCTCGTAAATAGTTGAGATTACAGATGTGAGCCACAGAGACAAGTCAAGGAGACAAGAATTCTGTTTGGAAAAATAAGTAGAGATGGCATGATGAAAGGGAATGAATTCAAGGTACACAAACATCTAGACTTGGACAAAACTCACTACTATTGCAGAAGAGCTGCCCTGCTATATGGGGTGAGTGGCATGGAGCAGGATCCTGACTCCGCAGCAGCACTGAGTGAGCCCTGGCTATGACTATAGCATTGATTCCATTAGCAGTAAATAGGAGTCCCTTCCCATGATATATATATATATATATATATATTGAGGTATAGTCGCACTCTGTCACCCAGGCTGGAGTACAGTGGCACACTCATAGTCACCACAGCCTCTACATGATGGGTTCAGGCGATCCTTCCACCTTAGCCTTTCAAGTAGCTGGAACTACAGGGCATGTCACTATGCCCAGCTAATTATTTATGTATTTATTGTAGAGACAAGGTCTCACCAAGTTGCCTGGGCTGCTCTCAAACCTATGGACTCAGGCAATCCACTCCCCTCAGCATCCCAAAGTGCTGGGATTACAGGCTGAGCCACTGAGTCCGGCCACAATTTTTATTTCTTATTTCAATAGCTCTAGGAGGCACACATATGTTTTGGTTATGTGGCTGCATTGTATAGTGGTGAATAAGTCTGGGCTTTAAGTGTACCCACCACTCTCACCTGTGCACATTGTACCAAATAGGTAATTTTTCATCAATCCACCTCTTCTGCCCCTTCTTCCTCATGTGTCTTTTAAAAGTCAGCTCACAGGATGTTCATTCTTCATTCACCTCTGTACCTGGAGAGGGTAGCATTGAACACTCTCATGAAGGTGGGATCATTCCAAGTAATAGATGCTTCTCATTACCAAATTCTGCTGCTTTAAATCCTCTCTCCTATTTCTGAGTGTCGGGGCTTCTTTCCAGAGATATGGGTCTGCTATTCTACCAGCTCCTCTATACCGCAGGGCAACTTAAACTTTCTTCTTCTCCCCTTGGAAGAGGGAGAGAGAGGGGAGTGAAGGGAAGCGTCAGTCTCAATTTCCTACTGCTGCATCTTCCCTATTGAAACAGCTTGAATAACTGTTTCACCATCCATGGGGAGGCTCTGTTCAGCAAGGTCTGGCCCTTTTTGATGCCAAAGTCAAGGGACAGGTGAATGCAGTTGACCTCATTCAAATGCATTTAACAGAGCACCTAGCCAGGTTGATCTATTCCAATGCCATAAACCTGCTTGTACCCTGTGTGTGACCTGGTCTCCAGTCCTGGAGCAATCCCTCCTCATTTATCCCACACTGCTCAGGTCACTGTCCTAGGAGTTAATTAATGATTTTATTTAATTGGGTATTTTTGTCTAAAGGAAATAATAATGAAAAGAGAATAGAAGTGTATATGAAGGTTGCATATGAAGGGTTTGATCATGCTGCTTCATCTACGCCCCTATTTGCAAGATAGGCAGCGGCCCTAGAACTAGAACATACAATGTCTTCTAAAAACCCTGAGATATTCCAGACTTCTTGGTCGTATATTCAGAGAAATAACCATGTAAGAAAGCGTAAACCGAAGCCCAGGACTGCATGATCTTGTGTTTCTTTTGTAATTAAGGGATATAATGATGATAAAAAAAAAAAAAACTTGCTGAGATCTAACTGCCAAGATATGTGCCAAGGTTTTTATACACATTATTTCCTTTAATGCTTCCAATGTCATCATGTATAAATGTTGTTTCTGTGAAGAAATGAAAGCTTAAAATGGAGACAGGACTGGAGTCCCCATCTCTCTGTTTCTAAAGCTGTGCCTTTTTTGCCTCAAAATCAGAATAGCTCCAAACATTTCCCTACTCCATCAGCTGGTAAAATTCCTCCACTGAAATTTCAGAGGTGCCTTGTTCCAGCTGTCATTTTCACCTCTGGAAACAGATTCACCAAATTATTCCCTGAGACATCTTGACAAGTGAAGTGGTATAGACTGGCAGTTAAGGAAGGCATTCCTTAGGAAGTGGTGTTTAAGTTGTAGTTGGGAGTGCAGAAGAGATACTGGTTTGTGTAAATAACAGAAGAAGGGAAAGTGTTTCTTGTGGAGGCAGAAAGAAGCATAGATTTAGGGAGATCAGGATAAATGTAAACAAAGCAGACATACTTGTATTTTTAAGGATTTTTTTCTTTATGAAAAATTACTTAATGTCATCCTGGGATAAGCACAAAGAGAAGTGTTTATGTCTAATTCACTTAAAGACAAAGAAAAATAATAATTCTAATGAAAACTCATAAATAAGCATCACCAGAAAGAATAATAAAGAAAAGATGCAGTTTTCTTTTTCTGCAAAGTCTCTGATCTATTTGAAGTGTGCCTCTTTTCATTATTATTTCCTTTAGACAAAAATACCCAATTAAATAAAATCATTAATTAGCCAGTGTTTGAAAATACATTGGATAGGAAAAAAAAAGAAACAGAACAACAAAGAATGACATTATCATTTCTATTCTATTTCCCCATTTTTTTTGTTTTGCAACTAGAAATTAAAGAAATTAATTCCTATCACCCATTGGAAGTTGTAACTCCAGTAATAATGATTTAAGGGTAAATAAGAAAAATTCGTTAGAAGTGTCTTCACCATTTTTTTTCCTTTCTTTCTTTTTTTTTTTTAAGTGGGAGTCTCACTCTGTTACCCAGGCTGGAGTGCAGTGGCATGCCCATGGCCACCACAGCCTCGACCTTCTGGGCTCAGGCGATCCTTCTGCCTCAGCCTCCCAAGTAGCTAGAACTACAGGTGTCAGCCACCATACCAGGCTAATTGTTTTTCATTTATTGTAGAGATGCGATCTCACCAAGTTGCCCAGGCTGGTCTCAAACCTCTGGGTAATCCTCTCACCTCTGCCTCCCAAAGTACTGGTATTACAGGTGTGAACCACCACATCCAGCTTGTTTTTGCTTTTGAATTAGCCTGTTAACATCTACAATCTCTGTGGATGATTGGTGACTGTTATGTGAAAAACAGTTAGGCAATGATATAATATCAGGAAAGAAGATTAAGGATTTTTTATAAGACAAAGGGATACAAATACCATTGGATGATTATTTATATCTTAGTGAAAACCTGCACTATGGATCATATTTGAGGTTTTTTTTTTTTTTAATATCAGGTGACATGTGACAGAAAAGGGTACTTTTTAGTGGCCATTATAGAGACGGATCCAGAAAAAAAGTATCATCTAATGGAAGGATAACATTTTATCGATCTACCGTAGAAAATGGAAGGCAGATGAAGAGAGACCAGACAGCCATGGTCTAATCTTTGAAGGATTTGGAGATTTATTATGTTAGTGAGAGTCAGATGTGTGATTTTGAAAACTGAAGGTAGGAAGTTACTGAAGAACATCCTAACAATTAAAGCTGTTCAACAATGGGACTGCTACTTGATGAAGTAGGAAGTTCTTCTTTGATAAGTGTTCAGACACAGATTGGAACACCATCTGTCTGGGCTGTCATATGCTGGGTCTGTCTCTACCACCAACCATGATGTGTGTGGAGGAGGGCTTTGTTGGGTAATCTGATGCTTCCTTCTGACTCTGAGCTCTCAGAGTTTACATTGGAGATGGAATTTCATCAAGAAAGGGGAGGATACAGTGGGCTCTGAGGGTCTCTTTTCATCACTAAGATTTTGTTGTTTTCCAATGACATTGGAAAAGGGTACAATCAAAGAGTTCTAGAAGAAAAGTTTATAATATTAGGAAAATAATTTATAGAACAAAGAATAAGTACAGCACCTTAATAATTATCAGAGACACAGCACTTCTAGGAAAACATAAAGCAGGCTGAAGTTGTCTTTGGATCTTTCCAAGCTGAGTTTGTCTCTGTCTCTTCTGAGTTTACTTTTGGTCACACCTATAGATTCCAGTCTAAAGAGCAACCCATCAGGTCTGTCCACAAACCAGATGATTCCAAATCCCACCTTTCTTAATTATGTTAGGCTAAATTCTAAAGATAAAACCTCAAGAGTCTCATCCCTTTGTTACCAAGTTAAACACTAGTTTAGGTACCCCTGTGAAAAGAAATGTTGAGGATGGAATTAAGTTATGAATCAACTGCTCTTAAGATAGAGAATATTCTGGGTCATGTGCATGGGTCCAGTGAAATCATGTGAGTTCTTAAGAGTAGAGTTGTCTCCTAGTTGAGAGCATGCAGAAGAAGTGATAGAGATTTGGCATAAAGGGAAATCAGAGAAATTAAAAGCATGAGAGACCTGACCCACGGTTGCTGACTTTGAAGATGTCACAAGAGGCCATCTTCAAGAAATGTGGAAAGCTTCCAGAACTTGGAAACAACCCCCAGCTAATATCTCTAACAGCAAGGAAACGGGACTTCAGTCCTACAATTGCTTGGGATTCTGCCAACAACCTGAGTGAGTTTGGAAGAAGATTCATTTATAGTGCTCCTAGAAAGGATTGCAGACCTACTTAACAGCTTGATTTCAGCCTCTTTGGTCATTTGTTACAACTGCAATAGAAATCTAATACAGCAGCAAAATAGTACTGACTGTCTGTCTCTTAGTACTTTATATTACTAGTATTTCCTAACCCTTAGCAGAAAAACTATAAAATATGTGTTAATAAAGTTCATATAATTAGTGAATTGTATTTAAACTTTCAGGATTTTTTTCCAAAAAGAGGATGCATTAGTTTAAATGGTCTTTTTATTTTAGGTGGAGGGCACAGGATTGACATTTTGAGAGGTGAGACCTCTCTGGCTCTACTTGCTTACTCAGGTATCCATGGACCTTGGCATCCCTCACCCCCACATACCATCCTTACCTCCACCACATGTGTGCACCTGCACACAAGCACAAGCACACCCAGAAAATCAAAGCTTCCCAATACCATATTCTCAAAGTCTACTGACCACCTAGCTTGATAAAGTAGGTAGACTGGACCAGGCATGGGGGCTCATGCCTGTAATTCCAGCACTTTGAGAGACTGAGGCTGGAGGATTGCTTGAACCTCAGGAATTTGAGACCAGCCTGGGTAACATAGCAATACTTCACATCTATAAATAAATAAATAAATAAATAAATTCAAAGAAAACTAAGCAGAGTGAAGTGTAAACTAGTTAACCTACTGCCCTGTGGTAGTAATATTTTATCTGTAAATGGAAATTTCCACCACCTTTGGTCAGGATGAATAGTGAATTCAACAGTTTTGGTTTCTAAGAAGTTCTTTGAGATTGCAGCTCTTTGCTTGTGAAAAGACAGCCACCATACAAGGCAATATTAAGTACCCCTGGGTACACAGACAATGTGAGTCCTGGAAAAACATTGGTGGAATACTTTAATGGGAACAGAAATAAAGTTCCCTAAGGATCTTTTTTTTTTTTTTTGAGTTGGAGTCTCACTCTGTCCCAGACTGGAGTGCAATGGCACGCTCCCGGCCACCACAGCCTTGACCTGCTGGGCACCAGCAATCCTTCTGCCTCAGCCTTCCAAGTAGCCAAAACTACAGTCACGCACTACCACGCCGGGTTAGTTTTTGATTTATTGTAGAGAAGAGGTCTTGTCAAGTTGCCCAGGTGGGTCTCGAAACCTTCGGCTCAGGCAATCCACTCATCTTGGCCTCGCAAAGGGCCGGGATTACAGGCTGAGTCACCGAACCCAACCTCCCTAAAAATCTTATGCCCCAGAAGACATGGGACAGTCAGTGAAGAAACCATGTCAAGGAAGACAAGAGACATCAGAATGTGTTGATGAGTTGAGAGGACATTAGAAGACTATACTGGCTGAAGAGTAGTTTGTGCCAGAGCTCCTTTGTTGCCTCAACCTTTTCCTCCATGCAGGAGGCTATGTCCTATACAGAATCACAACCCATCTATCTCCAGGCTTACCTGCTTGTCCCACCACTGCCCCTAGCCTCTTATCACTGCTAATCCTGAATACTTGTATGCATCTGAAATCTGATTGAAATAAACCAGGGCAGTCTCAAAGGAGAGATCACAAAAAAGTCATCATATCAGAGGTTATGTGATGGAAAATGGGGTCAGGGCGTGTTCCCGTTGATCCCTGACCTGCAGGAGTGTTTCTGATGCTGTGGCTGCCATGTCTGAGCCTTGATTCAATGCCTATACAGAGCACTTCACCTAGGCTGCAATCTCTGTGTCCTTTTTACCTGAAATGCTGCAACTCACTCAATTATAACACTAATAGCGGTGAAATATGGTGACAACATCAGAATGATTCCTCGTCTCATATCACAGGCAACTTGACCCCAAGCAGGGGGCAAAGATTTCTGCCCCTGGTAGGGAAATGGTCCGGAGGCAAGATTAAGCCATAAACATTGAGCATTACTGTCACAGGAAACCAAGATGGTCTCCCGCAGCTTCCTATTCTGCTGAGGTGCCATAGTAGGTATTAAACAATGTGAGATTAGGCTCTTGTCAGGCAAACGAATGAATTTTAGATTGATTTCTGTCTTCTGCAATGCTACTGACATTTTTGACACCTAAGATTTATAGGGCCTTCACTGGGTCTGTTCATGAAAGGAGTTGTTTATTTTGGTTGATAGGCAAGCTTCTAATGTTCCCAGCAGGAAATGGGGAGGACCCAGGGAATGGCTGCCTCGAAGGGGATCTCTGGCTGTCTGGGGCAGGCCCCTTATAAATTTGTAATCAAAAGTTCAGAGAACTAATAAGGACAGGCTGGCTCGGAAATTGTTTTGGTGACATTTGACCAGTTGAAATGCTCCTGGAAAACATATAAGTGTGCTGCTCAGCTACAAATCCTTAAGGTAAAAATATTACGTTTTGTGCCATTTTATTTGCTGTTTTCTTTTTCTTTCTCTATCTCTCTCCTTCCTTCCTTTTTTTCTGAAATGACTCAGATGGTGTTTTTGCAGAGTGGGGCAGGACATTTAGTTTCCCCAGTTGATAGTGAAGCAGCGGTGTAATTCAAAGACTGAAATTGGAATCTCTTTTCTCTCTCTAAGACATTTCTAACTCATTGTAGAGTATTTTCCTAACAGGAATAATTTGAAAGTTCGCAGATAGAGTGGATGCTGTGGTGGACCTTCCAGATTCCCCTTCAAGAACAAGATACTCATTCTTCTGGCTTCTGGGAGTGATAGCTCTTGCTAGCTCACAGATGGGTCTCTTTCTAGAAATTGCTATCTGCTGACAGGAACTGGCTTGCATAAGATTGTGTCCCCTCTCTGGGTTAGGCTGCATTTAATCAACGACTAGTCTATACAAGAGCAGAGAGGCATCTTTCCTCAATTCAGAACATCTCTATTGGGCTTTCCCATCTCCAGAGCTCACAGTGGAGTCAGCTGGAGCCTCTATTGCAATGCATCATGGTTCAAATGCTTGCTCTGCCCAAGCCTGTTTCACATGTTTCCCCTCCCCCCAGCACTCTTCTATCAACTTCTTGAATGCAAATCTCAATGTAGAGTCTGATTGCCAGGGAACCCAGCCTGAAACCTGGGGGCAAAGTTGGGAGAGGTGGGCAGCATGAAGAACTGGCCACACAAATGGGATTCAGAGATGAGAAAGGAAAGACACTGGAGATATACTGGAGGTTCCAAACCTGGAAATCTTGGAAGATGATGTTGCCTGAGGCAGAAAGGACTCCGACTTTCGCTGCCTTTTGAGGGTTATAGCTCAAGCAGGTTTCAGGAGGAAAAACCAGTCTCACACCCATTTTTTTCCCTAACAGGAAAATATCATGGAGTACCTGGCATTTCAGAGGTAGATTTTACCTATAATGAAAAAATAGAGATGAGAATAAGACCATTGTTGATAACAAGCCAATAAACCAAATAAAATAGCATAACTAATTGCATACATCAAATCTTTTGATAATGTTTCTGAACAGTGAAGTTTGGAAAGATAGGATGTATGAGTAGAATGGAATCACTTGAAAAATATACAAGTGAGGAGAACATACACATGCTAAGACAAAAAAAAAATGACATGCTCCAAAGTCACCAAAACCAACAATAAAACCAGCAGGTTGGATGCGTGCTGTTTGCATGTACTGGTAGTGACTGACCATTAGGGAGTGTCCATGAACTGGGAACCGGCCTTCTGAAGGTATAAAGAAACATTCTTCATGTCTTTGGTATACATTAAAGAAGTGGCAATTTGCATTCAAACCCTTCTTCCTAAGGAGTTCCTAGGGAATTCTACATTTGTTTCTTTTTTCTCTAAATATGATAGGTCCTGATTTTATTTCTTCTGCCTGCCTGAGCTCAGCATAATGTAGCTATTTTACTTTCATTTTTCTTTCTCACTGCAATATTAAAAGGATAATAATTACAAGATGTCAACTGAAAATTCATCAGCAGAAAAAAATCTGAGGATTATAGAACAACAATCTATTGAAATGTCTTCCCCAAAATGAGTACCCAACAAAAAAAAAGTGTCTATGATTTATTTAATATTTGGAAAGTAATTGTTTTTATAACATGATGTTGAGTTTTCATTTGTAAGGGGCTAGGGAGCACATGTCCTTATCCATGCCAGGCCTCACATGTAAACTAACTAGGGTGGCCCCTTGGGGGGATGTTGAAGTGTTCTCAAGGGGTTCCTCATCTCCCAAGTCAGAGGTTAAGCAACTTCATGAGTCAGGATGATAAGGCTCAGACTCCTCTCTCTGGTGTGCCTGACAGGGTCCCACACTTGTTCCTAAGTGGCTCCTTGGAACACTCTGGCCAGTTACTTTTTCTTGGGGTAATCAGAAGTAGCAAAGCTTTCACCAGCAACTTGGTCAAGGCTTCTCTAAATAAAATGTGTGTGTGAAACCTGGGGGAGTCTCATTAACATGTAAGCTCTGATTCAGTCAGTCTGAGCCTGGGAGTCTGTATTTTCCCCCCTCCCCCTTCCTTCCTTCTTTTCTCATTGCTTCACTCTGTTGCCCAGACTGGAATGCAGTGGCATGATCGTGGCTCACTGCAGCTTCTACCTCCTGGGTTCATGAGATCTTCCTGCCTCAGCCTCCCGAGTAGCTGGAACTATAGGCATGGACCATGACTGCCTAATGTATTTGATTTTCTGTAGAGACAATGTCTTACTGTGCTGCCCAGGCTGGTCTTAAATTCCTGGTCTCAAGCAATCCTCCTACCTCAGCCTCCCAAAGTACTAGGAGTATCTGTGTGAGCCACCACGCCCAGTGGAGTCTGTAATTCTAACAAGCCCCTAGGTCATGCCAATGCTGCTGGACCACAAGCCACACTTTACCAGGTTACAAGCAAAATACGTAAGTGCCGCTCATTCTCTTTGGCAGACATCTTAGAAATCATTGGCTCACCCTGTCATATTTGAATAGATTGGTTTATCAGATTACTCAGCTGTTCTTTCTTCCTGATCTAAAGTCTCAGCAAACAGCCCAGACCATTGAGGGAAAAGAGAAGAAATTTCCCCAAAATGAGATAAACAGCAAAATGAAAAAAAGAGTACTGATTTAGGAGTCATAGAATCTTTTACTAATTTTGCCATTTATCCTGAGCTTCATAAAGAATAACTGCCAGCCCAGCCTGTCCCCTATGGGCATTAATTATGTAGTGTAAGGGGCAGAGCTATACAAGGCTACAGTGATCCCATGAATGTTTTCAAATGATGTCTAGTTTGGACGAGCTTAGGTGGGATGTGCAAGTAGGAAGTTCTGAGACCAATGTTGTGGGGGGGGCAGTCATCTGAAATTCCTTTGTGTGTCTTCCTGAATCTCAGGAGACTTTCTGTAAGATGGAAGCCCATGGAGAACTGTGCACAGCAGGAGGCATGATCAATGGATACGTTCAGGTTTCCCCACCACCTTTCAGGAAGGAGGCAGGAAGACAAATGTGGCTTATTTTCTCCAGCTCAGCATCTCTTTGCGTAACATGCAGGAGGGAGAATGCAAAGACAAGAAAATATTAAGTGGGGCAGAATATGCTAAAGTAGGTCAAGGGAGAAAGAAAAGAGAGTATTTTTTCTATACTCTTCAGAAAATGCTGTTAAAATTAGACTTGCCACAGATCACAAGATCAGTACTGTAAACATTTTTTTTCCAGTGGGGGAAAAAAAAGCAAACCCTCAGCAAACAAAAGTTTTGATTATTAAATAAGAACTTGAACAAAGATGTATTGTGCAAGTTATGTGCTGTGTTGTTTTTGTGGGGAAAGGGTGCCTATGACCACGGCCAGGTCAGGTCCTTGGTAAAATATACATGTAAGCAAATTGTGCCCAGCACTTATGCTTTCTCTAACTCCTTCTGTTCTCCTCACACTCTTTAACAGCTGCCTATTTCTTTTTGTTTGAATTCATTCACACTAAAGTGCTAATGACATATCATATTACCTTTTTATATCTTACTTTTTCTTTTTTTTTAAAGATGTGGGATACATTTCAGGTATGCGAGTGGTCATCATACAGGTGAAGTTTGGGCCTCCTTTAGGCCCCACTTTGCCTGGTTTGAGATCAGGTACCCTTATTAGTGTTGTGGCCCTTCACCCCCACCAACCCTGGCAGTATCCTGTTACTGCCAATCCCTTTCTCATAGTATTATGGTAAATGTTCAGGGTCCACTTATGAGTGAGAACATGTGGTACTCTGTTTATATTTATCTTACTTTCTATAATTGAAAAGTAATTTAATTTGGCTATGATATTTTCTAATATTTTGAGCAGAGCTATACTTATCCCAAAGAACTAAGAGTAGACTTTTAGGTACTGTATTTGATAGGCATGTTGATTGTTGGTCTGAGAGACTTCCTTCTTAGCAGTATAAAATCATCACCTGTGCTCTTCAACATAAACGGCTTTCTTGCCTTTATGAACGAAAATAAAATCCTACCTGCCTCCTTAATAGATGACAAGGAAGATTCTGTAAAATTTTGGACTTCACATTTAAAAGTTGGCTCTATTGTAACAGGTCTGAATCTGCCCATTGGCTTTCTTCCTTTCATCCTATATGGTTCCTCCCACCCTTTCCAGGAAGCCTTAGATGGAAAAGGTCTCATCAGACTCAGAGTCTCTATTTCAAATGAGAAGAGGACATAGTCAAGTTCAGTATAATACAACACCAATGATAATATTTCCAGCAAATGAGATGGTTAGGAAGTAGTATGTCCAATGTCATGGATCCCCACCTAATCTGTCTTTATTTTTAGTCCTTGTCCCATTTTCCTGGAAATGAATAAAGATGACATTGTCATGACTTCCTCAAACTGAATTTGGAGACTTATGGCTAGAGTGGGACTAGCTGAAATCAAATCTTCCTAATGAGGTTTAGAAAGGGTCAGTAGGTACTTGTAAATCAATGAGGGCTGAGGGACTCTGTTGGGGTTAGAGATTGAGAAAACATAGTTTATGGGACTAGGTTCCAGGTTCCTAGAGAAGGAAGCAGAAATTAAATAATGCACTGTAACAACAAAAGAGATTTACTGTGGAATCAGATATGCATTGATGGACCCTTTATTGCTCTGAGGATGGTTAAATCCCTGTACTGGGGTGGCTCTGCTGCAAGCATCTTAAAAGAAAACGGGTTTCCTCTGGAGAGGTTTCTCCTTGTCACATGCAGTCCTGAGTAGCAGAAGGATGGTCCTTGTAGGAAGATGCATATCTTGACTGTGCTTCTCACAGGCGCGAACACTGTCTACTGGTGGGTGATGCCAACGACTCTGTTTTCATTGACAGTCCCAGATACAAGTCCTGAGATCCTTTCACATTTTGGCTTTTAAAAAATATTTCCCTCCCAAAGACATTTCTTTGTAAATAAAAAGCTATGAGTCATCTTGCTTTAGCATTGAAAGATGAAATTTACTTCTGCTATAATTAAACAATAATCATTATTCTTTTCTCTCAGGGAAGGCTTAGGGAAATAAACAACTCCCAGATAAATAAGACTTAGAGACCATGGGCCAAGGCTTCTATTGATTCACAATTTATTTATCTCTCTCTTTCTCCCAAATAAAAAAATGATGATAGTAATTATTTTTTAAAATGATTCTTTTTTAAATCATTTAAAGTAGCTATTTTCTATTCTACTCAAACAGTAATTGCTTTTATGGCTCTAGTGCAGCTTGTGGAGAGAAGGGAGACTGAATTAGCAGTTGAGAAAACTGATCTGCTCCTTAGGCAGTATCTCTAATGCACAGATATATATGAACTAATGTTGAACTTGGTGTGTAGTAGGGGAAAGAGGGCTTGACCAGGATGTGAAGACCTGAATTTTTCTACTTACCTGTGTGTAAATTTGATGGCAAGTTATTTAATTTCTTGGTGTTTTTTGCTCTTTCAACAAATGACTGTAATTCTTAATTTGTCTACCTCACTCTGTTTTTCTTATATAAAATATATACCAAATAGATATTGCCATAAAACACATAATTGGGGTCATGGTAGCTTGAGATTTAAAGTACTCTACAAAGAGAATGTTGACCCCAAATGTTTTCCCATACAACTCTGGAATTGACACTTGTTGGAAAATAGAGAGAGAAGGTGCATCACTTTAAGTTAAAAATAACCTTGAAGTCTGTATGCCACATGCAGCTCTGCCAGCTCTTTCTCAATTGTGGGCGTAGAAAGGAGCTACACTTGGGTCAAAACTGGAGTGAGCTGCCAAGTCCTTCATTGGAGCATAAAGTCATAGATTATGGTTGTTAAGCAAATTACCTGGAGCTGATCCACATCTTACTCAATATCTGGGAATAAGGTTAGAATATTTACCTCATATCCTATAAGTGATGTGCAAGAAAAGTGCTTAATATATTGACTGACACATATAATATTCTTTTTTTTTTTTGAGTTGGAGTCTTACTCTGTAGACCAGACTGGAGTGCAGTGGCATGCTCCTGGCCACTGCAGCCTCGTCTGCTGGGCTCTGGCTATCCTTCCGCCTCAGCCTTCCAAGTAGCTGGAATTACAGACCCTTGCTACCATGCCCGGCTAGTTTTTGATTTATTGTAAACCCACTATGGCGGGTTTTGAACTCACGGGCTCAGGCAATCCACTCACCTTCGGCCTCCCAAAATGCTGGAATTACAGGCTGAGCTACCGAGCCCAGCCCTATAATATTCTTAAATACATGGTTTATAGGGATGCTGCTATTAATTTTAGAGGCAGTACGTTTCTTCACAATGTAATTTGAGGAGCATTGAAAAGCTGCTGATCCAAGTATTTCGCTTTTTGGTTTTTCCCCTACTCTTTTCTTATTCAAAATCTTCTAGTTTATTTGCATTTCCTTTAGATTTAATGCAAGCTAGTTCAACTTCTATGGAAAGCATTCTGGCAATTTCTGAAATAACTAAAAATTGATCTTCCATATGATCAAGCAATCCCTGTGTTGGAGGAGCATAAATCACTTTACCAAAAAGATACCTGAACACAAATGTTTATTGCTGTACTATTCACGATAGCCAAAATGTGAAACCAATCCTGTTTTCCTTGTGGATTAGATAAATAAAAGTGGAATAGGTAAAGAAAATGCAGCGCGTATACATGATGGAGTATTATGCAGTCCTAAAGAACATAATCACGGACTTCACAGCAACTTGGTTACAGTTGGAGACCATCATACTAAGTAAACTATCACAGAAACAAAGAACTGAATTCCACATGTTCCCTCTTGTATGTGGGCCCTGAACACTAGTCACATTAGCACAAAGATGGGATGGATAGTTGATGGGCACTGCTAGTGGAGGGAGGGAGGGAAGAGGTTTGGGGTCACGTGGCAACACAGTGGGTATCTGGTCTGCTAGTGGGGAGTGTGGTCCATGAAGAAACCCAAACTTAGTTGCATACAGCCCACTTATGCAATAAAGTCTCACTTGTACCCCACAAATCTATAATGAATATTAAATAATTTTTAAAATTTCCCATTCCAGCCAGCATGGTGGCTCACACCTATAATCACAGTACTTTGGGAAGTGGAGATAAGAATATTGGCTGAGCCCAGGGCTTTGAGACCAGTCTGGGCAACTTGGCAAAACCTCATCTCTACAATAAATCAAAAAATTAGCCAGGCACGGTGGTGCACACCTGTGGTTCCAGCTACTTGGAAGACTGAGGTGGAAGGATTACCTGAGCCCAGCTGGTCAAGGCTGCAGTGGCCATGAGTGTGCTACTATAATCTAGCCTAGGTGACAGACAAATAATCCTCTCATTCCAAGAGAAATAGAGGTCATTTGAGTTTCTGAGCTCAAGCACTTTGTCTCTTTTGCTCATCCCTATACGCCCAGCCCTTCAAAGCACACTTGGTGCATAGCCATGCTGAGTCAATGTATGTTAGTAACTTTATGGAAAGCGTGATCCACGTGGTCCAGTCTCAGAGTAGTGCCAGAGTTAAAGAAATGTCTAATCCCCAAATAATAGCAAAATTAGTCAATGTTGCATTTCTCCAACCAATGGGAAAGGATACTGTTATGGACTGAATGTTTGTATCTTTCTAAATTTATTGTTGGAGTTCTGATGTGATGGTATTTGGAGGTGGAGATTCTGAGAGGTAATCGGTTCTTAAGAGGGGAGCCCCATGGTAGGACTGGTATTCTTAAGATGAGAAAGAGAATGAGCCCTCTCTCCCTCTCTCTCTTTCTCTCTCTCTCTCTGTGAGAAAAAGGAAAATAATAGCCATCTGCAAACCAGGGAACAGGTCCTCACCAGATATTGGATGATCCAGCATGTTGATCTTGGACTTCCAGACTCCAGAATTGGAAAAAAAAAAAGTTCGTTGTTTAAGTTACTCAGTCTATGGTATCCTGTAATAGCAACCTGAATTGGTTAAGACAGAAACAAAGCTTATAACAATACTTTTTAAAATGCAAAATCTCCTCCTAACTTCCCTCACAAAAGATAACAACTCTTGTATCTTTTTCCTATGTTTTAAATTAGGCTACTTTCACTCTTCATCTAATGTATCTTTTAAAATAGACTTTTTTTTCTTCCTCCAGAAGACCTTATCTGACAAAGGAAAATCCTCATTAGAAATGAAAAAAATTGTAGGTGCAAAGGTAAAATCTTCTTTGTATGGCAGTGGATGGAAAGCTGGACACAGCCCTACTGTAATTTACTGCTGTTGGGTTTGCTAACTAAATAGTATTTTTGAAAATAAAAATCTTTCATAAACTCTTCTGGTCTTAAACTTAGTAGCAGCAGCTATCCATGAAAAATGTTTGAAAACTAATCATTCAGTGTTTTTTGAGAGATCTATTTTTGTTTATATATGCTCGTTGGATATTTTATTTTACTTCATATTTGTATTTTATGCCTTATGTGCCCGACTAGCTAATACATTTTAAGATACTTAATTTCAAGGTGGTTTATGCATAGCACGTGCTTAAAAATATTTGTGGAAATCATTTGAAAACCCAGCTAGAAGGCAAAAATTTGTCTAAGAGGGGAGATATTCTGAGCCATCATTAGCTAGTTATTAGACTAATAAATTATTTTATTATTTACATTTGAGATATTTAGGAAGGTATGCATGAGGTTCTGGAATGGGGAATAAGACAAAATAGCATGAAGCGAGTTGGAGAGTATGGATGAGAGTTGAGCAGTAAGAGAGCACTGGATTAAAATTTGCCAGAAAGAAGATAATGCCAGTAAGAAAAAGAGAGAGGCCCATCAGATTAGCATAAACTGTTTTAGATAGAATTACGGCTCCAAATGATTTCTCTCCTTCCCCTTTTCTGGTGAATGGATTAGAATTTCCTACTTCAATGGCTTTTTCATATGACTTGCTTTGGCCAATGGAATGTGAATGAAAGGGATATGTTTTACTTCCAGGCAAAGTTTGAACAGACATTGTAGGATTTCTCTATTGGTCTTTTCTCTCTGCTATGAGCCCGAATTGTTTGGTGAGGGACCTACCCCTTCAGACTAGTTTCAGGATGAAGATGGAGGGAGCAGAAGTTCCCAGAAAATACGTAATAATATTAATTTTTTAAAATAACATTTTCTGGAGAAAAATGTGTGCTGTACATCACTCCTGTAAGAAAGAATTATTTATTTTCACAATAAGCCACAAGCTGTACGAAACTACTTTTGCTGAGTCACTTTCTGCTTCTTCTCTTTTTGTAGGCTTTTACTTTGGTGGGCTTTTTCATTTGAACTTCAATGGGAACCAATTAGAACAAAATCTTGTAAACCAATCAGCAAAAAGGACATGCAAATGAAGTAAGTTTGTCATACCTATGTTAACCAATTAATAGCTAGAGGACATGCAAATGAACTAACCAGATAACCCAATCAATGTATGACATGTAGGCAACGTTCAGAAAAGTGATGTAACCTCTGGAAGTACCCAGTCTATGGGGAAACAGGGGAGGGACTTGCATTTTAAGGTTTAAATACTATGACTGAAACTGTTTTGGTGTGCCTGCTCAGCTGAGGGACACCCGTTTTTTCAAGAATGTTATTTTAAAAGCTGCCTCACTCTACTGATCTCTGAGTCTCCTTGTTGTTTTTGGACAACTCAGTTTGGAGGTGGGGTGTCCCCTAAGACTCCCATTTCTAGCACTCCCTTGATCTAAGCAAGTTAGTTTTACAAAAATGGAACCATAGATAGGCATAATATTCTCCAACTTTCAAAGATAATCTAAAGTGACCTGCATTTACAAAAAATCTAAGTGAAAATAAGACATAATGCAAAGTGTTGACTGTGTGCCTATGCTTAAAAAATATATACATTTTGAAAATTTCTTTTTTTCAGAAAAATTTTTTGAAAATACTCTATTTCAAGTTATATCACATATCGAAAGCACTGTAAATAATAGGGTTGAATAGATTCTGAAGTTTGATCAAAGCAATCAGTGATTTTTTTTTCTTTTTTGGGGTAATTATGTATTATCTTTCACTTCTGAACAATTTTGATTTTTAGGAATAATCACGAAAAAATTTCTGGTTTTGAACTTATAGAAAATTTTATAGAAGTCTATCATTTTGAGAAAAACATATTTTGTCTTTTGCAAGCAGAAGTTACCAGCCTGTACTTGCAAATCATTATCCAGAAGTTAGAATAGCAGCTAAGGCTACAGAACTTGCTTTGAGGCAGTTAGGAAGTAGAGAGCCATTAGTGTAGTTCTGGACTCAGAGGATTGTCTAGACCTTATGCAGGGTTTCTGCTGCTGAGCTTTCTTGGGCCTTGAGGACAGCTTCTAAGTCAGTAGAAGAAATAGTATCATTCAAGCTAGCCAAGTGGTCTGTGGCTATGTTTTCAGGAGTACAGACTTATTTCTTTTTATGTTCTCTGTTCTTCTTAACTAACTATAAACTAGGGGAAACAAAACAACTTGGTAAAATCTAATAGTCATAACCATAAGTTTAATTATGGTTAAATTAGCTAATATTTATGAAGCCCATTTTCCTTGAGCTAGCATATCAACCATGATTCCTTTTACAAGTGACAGAAACCCCAACCTGTTACCCAGACACAAAGAGAAATTTACTGTACTATGTAATCAAATTTAAGCAAAATGGAGAACTGGCTGACTTTGAGGGTGATTCAAATCAAAGGCCAATCAGCACTTTCCTTCTTTTTCTTTCTTCTTTTTTTCTCTGCCTCTCTCTGTATATTATCACCATTTTTCCTACTGTAAGTTTCTTCCACAGGCTGTTTGGGGCTCGTATTTTTCCAGTTAGAATTCAACAATTCCAGTTTACCTGAGACTTTTCCAATTTTAGTGTTGAAAATTCTCCTTCCTGGGAAACCTTTCAATCCTGTGAACACCTAGACGGTTGGTAACCAGATAGGACAGGGACTTTCCCCTCAAGCTCTAGTTTTAAAAATAGTCTAGTCTGTCTTGATTGGGCCATGTGTTCACTCATGAGAACCAGTCACTCTGGCTAGAGTATGAGGTAATACGGTTAAACCAGCTTAGATTAGGTGCCACGTGGAGGCTCCAATCACTGAAGCAAGAGAGAAAGTTTGGGTAACTTAAGAGTATCTTTCGCTGGGCTCCATGGCTCAGCCTGTAATCCTGCGCCTTTGGGAGGGTGAGATGAGTGGATTGCCTGAGCCCACGGGTTCGAGACCCGCCTGGGTAGGCGAGACCTCATCTCTATAATAAAATAAAAAAATTAGCCGGGCGTGGTAGCGCATGCCTGTAATTCCGGCTACTCGGAAGACTGAGGCAGAAGGATCGCCGGAGCCCAGCAGGCGAGGCTGCGGTGGCCGGGAGCGGCCACTGCACTCCAGTCTGGGCGACCGAGTGAGACTCTGACTCAAAAAAAAAAAAAAGAGTATCTTTCATTCTGACACTTATCAAAGGACAAGGGCTGGAAAATCTAGCATTTGCTATCAACTAGTATCCAACAAAAAGCTAAGTGCTGAGTCTAATTTAGTCCTTACAAACTCTATGATGGGAGTACTTTCTTTATCTTATTTTATAGATGAGGGAGCTGAGACTTCTTCAAGAGGCAATGAAGCCAGTCATGGTAGCTCATGCCTGTAATACCAGGGTTTGAGAGGCCAAAGTGAAAGAATCATGCAAAGCCGGGAGTTTGAGACCAGCCTGGACAGCATAGCAAGACCCTGTCTCTAAAAAAAGATGGAAAAAAAAATTAGCTAGTGCACACCTGTAGTCCTAGCTACTCAGGAGGCTGAGGCAGGAGGATCACTAGAGCCCAGACCACTGCACTCCAGCCTGGGTGACAGAGTGAGACCATAAAAATAAATAAGCAAATAGATAAAAGTTCTTGTCTGATTATCTGATTACTTTTAGTCCTAAATTCTAGTCTGCTGTTTATTTTGTTTGGTTTTAAATTGTCTCTGACTATTATATCTCACCCTCATCTCTTTCTCCTTTGAACTCCTATGGCACTAATTATTTTTTTTATTATATTTCTATTGCTCATGTCCTTTTTTTGTTTAAACATAGTGTCTCCTCAAGAGGTTTCTATTCTTAGTTTCTCAAGGGCAGATTCTGCACAGCCCACCTCTTTGAACTTTCTGTTGGTTGGTCAGTGTTCAGTCTATGCCTTTTGAGTCATCTTTACACCATGATTCTGGATTTTTTTTTAACCTTGTACTCAGTTTCTTCCAGGTGTGTGTGTGTGTGTGTGTGTGTGTGTGTGTGTGTGTGTGTGTGTGTGGTGTGTGTGTGTGTGTGTGTGTGTGTGTGTGTGTGTGTGTGTGTGTGTGTGTGTGTGTGTGTGTGCGGTGTGTGTGTGTGTGTGCCTGTATATTTATTATACTTATAATATTTTTGGAATTTAGCTACTTTTAAATTTAAATGATCTTTATTTTTAGCATCTTTTTTTTAATTGCTTGGCTTTGGGTGTGATGACCATGAAATATATTTCAGAATGTGTACCACAATTGCAGAAAAGTCTGACATGATCATTAAAATAGAAACAGTACCACTTACTCCGAATTAAAGTAAATGGGAGGCATAATTCAGGCCAGGAATTTTTTTAAAAGTGCAACTTCAGAAGGATATTTAAAGGCTACTTATAAACATTTAAGCAAAATGAAAAATCTGGGGAAAATATTTATGCCAAGCATGTGCAGAAATTAGAGTATTAAAGGAATATTTGTTGAAAAATCATTTAGAAGAAATCAGATATCCAATCTGCTTATCATAGTTTTTAGTGTCCTTGGAATTATTTTTATTTTAAATTTAAAAGCAAGTGCTTAAAAATAGACTTGTGAAATTTGAAGAAGGATAAAAAAATTAGTAAAGATTGTCAATTTTAAGTTGTTACTTGGGGCCAGTTACTTCACTTCTCTCTGTAAAGTGGTGACGTTGAAGTTGAACCCAACCCAAACACCCTGGTGTATGTCATCCCACCTCATCAGTCTTTGCTTTTATTTTTGTTTTATGTCTTTGATTGGATTCTTATGTCTATCATAATTGAATCAGAGTCTTTACAATTATATTTAGAAATTACCAATTGGGTACAACGTTCACTATCTGGGGAATGAGTCACCCGGAACCCAATCCCCATCAATATGTCCATGTAACAAACACATACATGTACTTCCTAAATCTAAAATACAAATGCAAAAAAAAAAAAAAAAAAACCCTTTGCAATTATGTTAAACCCTGTATACTGCAGGCACAACATTATGAAAATAGTTAGTTGGCATTCTAGGCTTTGACTAGAGGAAATTTATTGATTAATTCAATTTCAGATAGGTATACCTAAAACTCAATTAAAAAATGATGGTATATTCTATATTCTCATATTACATAAAATGGACACAAAAATAATAGGACTGCATTCTATGGATAAGGATAATTTATCCTTATCTTAGTTTTATTTTTTGGTATCTCATTCTTTTTTAATTTTAATTTAATTTCTTATTTTAAAGATGTGGGGTACAATTCAGGGTTAGGTATACAAATGTTCATTATGCAGGTACCCTTGTTGATGAGGTATGCTCCTCCCTCCCTTGGCAGTTTCCCTCCCCTAGCAGTTTCACACTACTGCCAATCCCTTTCTTATAGTATTATGATAATTGCTCAAGTTCCGCTTATGAGTGAGAACATACGGTACTCTGTTCTTTGTTTCTGTGATAGATCACTGAGCATCTATTCATGTCTTTTACTCACTTTTTAATGGGGCTGTTTGTTTATTTCCTATTGGTATGTTTGGGTTCCTTGTTGATCCTAGATATTAGGCCTTTGTCAGATATACAGTTGGCAAATATTTTTCTCCATTCTGTGAGCTGTATCCCTGCTGTCTTGATGGTTTCTTTTGCTTTGCAGAAGCTTGTCAGTTTGAAGAGGTCCCGCTTCTCTACCTTATTTCTTATGGTATGGGCACTTAGGATTTTGATCAGGAATTGGTTGCCAGTTCTAATTTCCATAAGGGTGTCTCCCGCATTTTCTAAGATTCTATGGTTTGAGGTTCTACGTTTAGGTCTTTGATCCATTTAGAGTTAATTTTTTGTGTATGGTGATAGGTAGTGGTCCTGTTTCAGTCTTCTGTGTGATCAGCCAGTTTTCCCAGCACTATTTACTGAATAGGTTCTCCTCTCCCCAGTGATTGTTGTTGGAGGCTTCGTCAAAGATGAGTTGACTAAGAAATTGAGACTTTGCTTCCAGAATCTCTATCCTGTTCTATTGATCTATATGCCTGTTCTTGTACCAATACCAAGCTGTTTTGATTATTGTAGCCCTATAGTAAAGTTTGAAGTCCGGAAGTGTGATACCTTCTGCTTTGTTTCATTTGACTCTTAGTTTTCATGGTTCATACTGCCTGCCTGTAATTTAGAATTATTGAGGCCAGGTGTGGTGGCTCAAACTTACAAATTTTGGGAGGTTGAGAAGGGAGATTACTTGAGCCCGGGAGTTTGAGACAAGGCTAGGCAATAGAGCAAGAGCTTGTACAACAACAACAAAAAAATAGCCTGGTATGGTGGCACACATCTGTAGTCCCACCTACTTGGGAGGCTGAGGCAGAGGAATCATGTGAGACCAGGAGGTCTAGGCTTCAGTGAGCCATGAGTGTGCCACTGCTCTTCAACCTGGGTGAGAGAGTGAGACCTCTACTAAAAAAAAATTAAAATCAAATAAATAAAATAAAATAATTATGGGAATAATTATTATCTTAAAGTATGAAACAAAATACATGTGTTAAGTCAAGAGATGTTTACTATACACAAGGTGCTAACATCTCAATTTTCTTTTAACCAGGATATTTTTATATTTGACGTAGATTTAGTGCATGATAGAAGATTTCATTGCCTAGAAAAGTCACTTATGAAATTCAGCATCTTTAATGAAATATAATTTTAAGTCCCACACAGAGCTTTATGTAGTGCTAGGGCCATGATATGTACTTCAATATGAATGAATCAAAGATATCCTTTATCACAATATGTCAGACCCGACTCCAATGTTTGTGATATCCAGGGAACAACAAAATGGGAGTTTATAAAGTATTCCATATATCTAAATATTTAAAAGTTATATAACAACTAGTGAATTGTTAAATATAATACATTCTATTCTTCATCCTTGGCTAGTATAGTTTTATACTACACTATAATGACAGGTTTGAGTTTAGATTCTTGAACATACCTCCCTTGATTTATCATGTTATAGCAGAGTACAGAAGTAAACTGACTTATTCTTTCAGAGTTTTACACAAGGGGCATAGTTATCTACTCCTAACTGAACTGTATTAGTGAATTATTCCTTATATGTATCCTAGCAACATTCAAGTTATCTAATAACTGCCTGGTTGTCCTCATCAGTGAACTGTACAGTTTTCCCAGTGTTCACAGACACAATCTCAAGGTTATTGCCTAATCTCCAATTGACTATATACTGTTCAAAATCATTCTATTACATTCCCCCAATTAAAAAAAAATAGGTAAAAAATGATCTGGAAGTAATCATAAGTCCTAGGAAATAGGATGTGGGGGAGATTGCAAAGAAAATAAATTTCAATTATTAACTTGTGCTGAGGAGGTTTGGGCCAAGGTTAATCATCTTCTGTGTAGCTTCATTCTTCCACTTGGCTAAGTGCCTGTTTGGTGCCAGGAGAGCTAAAAGAGTGGGGGACAAATGAGGCTGGGGAATGATTGAGTATGGGTCTCCTTTTTCTTTTTCTTTTTTTTTAATTTGTGGAATGGCACCTGGCACTTTAAATAGCATCTTTAATCAGAGTGACTCAAAGTGCTTTCTAAATAGATGCATTATCCTTATTTTATGAACAGAGGAAGAGGAAGGCGGGGAGGGAGGGAGATACAGGGCTTGCTCAAGGTCACAGGGATGACAAAAGAGCTGTAAACAGTCCCTAGAGAGTCCTAACTCCCACACAACCTCAAATCAAGTGTGTCCTGATGAGAGACAGTGGGGGCCAAGGAGTCACAAGACTGGTTTGCTTCTAGCTAGTTGTGTTTGATGGAGCACAATACTGTTGCTCTGGCTTCTGTTTTTCTTATTTTTAAAATTAACAGGAGACCAGGTTTTCCCTGAAATCCATGGTAGCAATCAATTTCTTTGTCATGGCTGCAGAAATATCAACCTCCTCACTCGAAATCATGGTAATTTGGGTAGAACTCAGCTGAAATTTACCTCTGTTCTATGTTGAAAGAATTTTCAAATAAATGAGTTTTAATTTAAAAAAAGAAAGAAAAAGCCCTACCTGTTCTGAGTTGTTGGTATCAACTACTTAGAAGTAAGTGAGTGATTTCAGTAGGCTCATCTTTGGGGAGGTCTAACTCGTGTTGTATTGATCATACATTTTTATCCTTTTGGCACTTTTTTTTTTTTTTTTTTTTTTGAGTTGGAGTCTCACTCTGTCGCCCAGACTGGAGTGCAGTGGCCGCTTCCGGCCACCGCAGCCTCGACCTGCTGGGCTCCGGCGATCCTTCCGCCTCAGCCTTCCAAGTAGCCGGAATTACAGGCATGTGCTACCACGCCCGGCTGATTTTTTGATTTATTGTAGAGATGAGGTCTCCCTGCCCAGGCGGGTCTCGAACCCGCGGGCTCAGGCAATCCACTCACCTCAGCCTCCCAAAGGCGCGGGATTACAGGCTGAGCCACCGAGCCCGGCTTTGGCACTTTTTAATTGAATCTCTACTATATTCAAAGTTTGTGTTAAATATGTCTGGAATACAGAAATGAATAAAATTCATTCCTTTTTCTCTATGAACTTACAACCACTAGAAGAGAATTATAAAACAAACTGCTTGTTGGAACACAAGGAAAAATTAAACAGCAATAAAACAATGTAGAACTAGAGGATGGAGACACTGCTTAAATGAAAAAAGCATGGAATTTTGGAGTCAAGAAACTTGGGGTTGAATTCTGACTCTACCATTTAGGTAATATAGGTTGTCTAAGTCTGGGTTTTGTGATCTGTAAAGTAAAACTAACAATAATGCCTAGTTCATGCAATTAAATAAGATAATCAATATAATTGTTTTTATTTTAGTGATAGGGTCTTGCTATGTTGGCTAGGCTGGATTTAAACTCCTGGCCTCAAGTGATCCTCCTGCCTTGGCTTCCCAAAGTGCTGGGATTACAGGTGCGAGCCACCACACCTCGCCCAGAAAATTTTTATACTGGATGAAATTATGTGTAAAAATATATTAGTGACTGAGAATTAGAAAAAAATATATAGGTAGGATGCATTCGAAAGGAGACTTGAAATCTGAGCTAAATGTTAATAACTGGAAAAAGAGCAATAAGAAATAAGACACAAAAAACAGTATAAATGAGCAAAAGCCTGGTACATTCAAGAATGTGAAGCATGGTAGATATCATCAACATTGAGAGTAGACACGGTCAGAAAGCTGAGAAGGGCTCAGTACAGATGGCATTTAACATTGTGCTAAGGAGTTTGCATTTATTTTACAGTTGGTGAGGCTGCATGCATTTAAAATAATTATCCTCAGTTCTTTTCAAATATTCCATAATTCCTATCTTCTAGTAACTTAGATTGACCTCTTCTCTAGAAGGAGTAAAACCTTGTGACATTTTATTATATGTGATGTGACTATGAAATGAATTTCCATGTGTAGCCTAACACCCCACTGACAACTTAAAAGTCAGACTCAGAAACTCTTTGTTATCCTTGTGTTATCTTTGTTATTTACTTTGTGGGGTTTCCATTTCAATACTTATTTCTCACTTTTCTTTTGGTGTTTTCCTAGGCTCGTTGAGGCAAATCACTGTGAGATCTTTGGTCTATCTTTTGTTTTTTTCCCCCCTCATCCTTGCCCTACATTAAGTGAAGATGATGCATGTATTATTGGAGTGTTTTTTGATAAACAGGATGTTGACAGGGTATTCTAAAAAGTATCTTTCTCAAAATCATTTCCCATTGGGAACTTAAAATCTATCTAAGAACCCTCATGCATTAGTGATGGAATGTAAAATGGTGCAGCCACTTTGGATAGCAGTGCAGGCATTTCTTAAAATGTTAAATATAAGTTTATATAATCTAGAAAATCTACTTTTAGGTATTTACCCAAGAGAAATGAAAACATGTTCACAAAAAGACCTCTACATGAATGTTCATGGCAGCTTTGTTTGTAATAGCCAAAAAGTAAAGACAACTCAACTGGTGAATGCATAAGTAAAATATGATATCTATACAAAGAAATATTCAGCAATTAAAACAAGCAGGTATTGATACCTGATACAATGTGGATGAATCTCAAAAACATTGTGCTACATGAAAGAAATCAAATACAAAATACCACATATTCTGTGATTCCATTCATACAACATTATCAGAGAAGGCAAATCTATTGAGTTAGGAAGTAAATATATGATTGCTTAGGGATAGGGGTATGAGTGCCAATGAGTATCAAGTTTCTTTTTTATAGTATTGAAAAAGTTCTAATTAAGTTATGTGAAAGTTGTCCAACTCTACTTACTAAAAACTAAAGTAGGCAAATTTTATGGTATGTAAATTTACCTCAATAAAATGGATAAAAAGTTATCTGAAAAGATAAGATACATTTGAGGCAAAATATAAGTGGACATTAAAATTTACCATCACATGTGTAGTGCAGACCATAATTTAATCTTTAGGAGATCAGAAAGAAAGAAATATCACTTTTGATTGAGTGTTAAAGAATTCTTTATTATTTTTTAAGGTAGCTTTCTGAAGTGACTATAAAGGAGTTTGTATTTGAGTTGGGTGTTCAAAGATAAATCGAATTTATTCAAGATCCTTTAATAGTTTAACCCAAATTAAATTCTCTAAACACATAATTATTTCTTTTAGGGCACTTTAGTTTTTATCAGAATTCCCCACTCACTGTTAAGTACTAGTTGATATGCATCACCCAGTCCCAGAATATTACTTTTCCTTTCAGATGTTCCTTTATAGTACGAATGATAGAACACTGCAGAGTTTAGTCAGTGCCCAATAAAAAACAGCCTTTGGCTGCTAAACTGACCAACTGAAACCATGCTAGAGGGGTAGTAAAAGCAAGTCAAAATCACAGGGGCATCGGGGTGATGTGCTTGTGCTTGTGAGAAGACAGTTCATAATCAATAGGGCCCAATTAGGAGATCCTTGAAGTCAGTTAGAGGAGTTTGGCAACTTGAAAACAAATGAATGGCCAATACAGATGCTATATTGGCAAGCAAACCTATTGGCAGCGTGAGGATCAGCTTGTGAGGAGAGAACTTGGCATCGATTAAGTCATGATCATTTTTTTCTAATCACAGTTTAAAACTCAAGTCACCTTTATTGAACATCTGGTGATTGTTTGCCTTATGCTAAATTCTGCTTCCTAGAAATCATTTGTTTTTTTGTGGTTCTGCTTTGGCCCTGACTTGAGGGGGTTGAGTTTATTTGAATGTTTCTCTAGCAGCATTCTTTGGAGTAACTATAATTTTTTTCCCCATGAACCTCACTTATAACCTGCTATCATTGGTTTGAGAGGCAGCAAGAGAAAAGAAAATTTCTTTTAAAAGATTGGTGCAGTCTAGATATCGCTTCTTACTGTCTTAAATATAGTATGCTATGCTCAGAGTTGAAACTCCCTTTGTTGCTATGAAACTGATTTGGGCATGAGACCCTAATATCACGTCCACACTATTTATTTCTTGCTGGTTAAAGCAGAAGATTCCTAGGCATAGTGGCAGCCCAGAAAGTTCCACTGTCAAGAGCAGCATTGTGATTTAGTCCTTTTCAGTCTGACCTGCAGCTTATCCAACATTCCCCAAATCAATGCCCTGAGCTCTGTGGGGCCTGAGGACCAGAGGAAAGTGTGATCTTGAAGTCAGTATCAATAACCATAGCACATAAGCTCACATTCAGGTGTACATTTTCCTCCATTCTCTAGACGAAATGGTGAGTTCAATACTCTTCTATTTTGAAGAGAATTGAAGTTTGTAGATCAAAAGGGCTATTAATGCTACACAAATCACACTGATGTTTCAGTGGACAGCTCCTACAACTCCAGCAGGAGCTCATAAAAATCCGAAGGCGTATGCTCCTTTAGACCAAAAGGTAGGAAGAAACACATTGGCTTCTTTTAAAGTGAAGAGAAGGAATGCTTCAAAACCAAAAGGATATAAAACAGCTACCATACGCCTACTCCCCTCATTCAGTGAGAACAGAATTTGAGATGGACTCAAATAGCCTATTGCAGAATCAGATTTGATTAAAATGCACAGCAATGACAAAGATATGTGAGCGACTTTTGAGGAATGAAGGCACTCACATTGGCTGGACTTTTGCCCATCATGTGAAATGTTACATTTGTTCAACAAGTTGACTATCACTTTCTCCCTTCAATTAAGTTTGGCAAAGCCACAGAAATCAGGGTCCATTTGTTAAACTGGACTGTCATATAGAAGGATTCAAGTAGATCCGTTTAGCACACAATAGAATAGTTGTTGAAACACACAAGTACCACTCATTGGTTTAGTCAAGGAAAATTCTAGTGGTTTAGAATCATGTTGAAACCAGTTGTCATTGTTAAAATATGTTATCTAATTTTGGCTCCAAACACACATCAAGTCAGGTCTATCCTTTTGCATCAAAAGCAACAATTGCTTGAGGGAATTTTTGGTATGTAGACCTCAAATATAGAAATAGGTTCCAGGAAAATCATGTTCATTATACAATGATTCATATTGAATTTTGTTTCAAGGAAACCCCAAGTACCTAGATATATTACATGGATGTCACTAGAGAGTTCTATAGGGAAGACTTATGGAGCTCAGGGAGGAAGAAAAGGAGTTGATATCCATGAAAACAAATGAGGGGTGTAGGAGTGTGAGAGGCTTGATGGACAGTGCAGGAGGCTGTTGTTCCAGAAAGGGCCATGCTCCATCACTCGAGCCTCAAGCAGCCTGGAAAAGCATAGGGAAGTGGCCGTGCAGAGTGACCACACACTTGCAAAAATATGCAAGGAGTTGGGCTAACCCACAACATCCAACCATCTACTTCACTGACACCTAAAGATTTATCACAAATCATTCCTCTACTTGGCATAAGCTTTGCCTTGAAATACTCCTCTATAAACAAAAATACTTCATAGAGAGGTAAGATTGGAAAGTTAAAACTCCACGGGACTTCAGATTTGACTCACTCCACAGAAGAGGAAACTGAGACCCAGGGAGGTCAAATATCTATCTTACAGCAAGTTCACAATGAATCTAGCACTAGAAATCACCCATGGCTGTTCTGCTGTATTGAATTGCCACATGTGGTTTTGCGTCCTCACTCACATTTGAGCAATTTAACTGCAAATGTCATTCCTGTGTAGCTGTGGTTTACTTCTTAAAACCCATAGAGGAGACTGCTCACTCACGTTTCCGGCTAGTGCTAAAAATAAATGCAGTCATTTGAAAAAAAATAGCAACAAGAGTTATGCAGAGGGATCTGCTCTTAGGTTAATCTGTAGAGTATGGCTACCCCTAGGTGTTTCTCCTTACTCTAGAACTTCTTTGTAAAAATTCAAGAACTTTCTAACTTTTTCTTCCTTTTTTCTTTATCCTGAAAAAGAGTAGAGGGAAGATTTAATATATAACAAATGTTGAATAATGAAAAAAAGAGGGCTTTTCACCTTAAAGTCATGAGTAGTAGCTGGTCACTTTCTGAGCAATAATTGCAATAATAACAAAAACTAGCAGGATGCAGTAGCTCGCACTTGTAATCCCAACACTTTGGAAGACCGAGGTGGGAGGATTGCTTGAGCCCTGGAGTTCAAAACCAGACTAGACAACATAGCAAGATCTCGTCTCTATAGTAAACAAAAACAAAGACAAAAGCAAACACAGATGGACTGCTTACCATGTGTCACATTGTTCACAATGTTTTATTTAACTTACTTTATTCTTATTATGATACCACAAGAGGTGGGGTTATTTGCTTAGCTCTCAAAGGCCAGATCCAGGATTCCAACTCTAGCATTGTCCTTTCAGAAATCAGGGTACTAACCACTGAACTGCATAGCTTCTTGTTACAGAGCACAGCCCATTTCCCTGTACCTTCTTCTTGGATAATCATTGTTAGAGCTGCCACCCTCAATACTGAAGGATGCTTATGGGACCTGGATCTCTAACACTTTATATCAATTACTTATATTAATTGCTTTCCTCTGATGTAAAGAGATACTCAGACACAGGAGGTTTGGGATTACAGGGTTGACTAAGATAAAGTGATGTAAAGAAGTATAGGACTTCTCAAGATTCATTACTATGATGTCAAAAATTCCTACGACAAGAGGCACTGCGATGTTTTGTGATGAAGAAACAGTTTAGTGAAAAATTCTGTGGAAGAGGCAAGAGGCTCACCTGGGCACTTATGTGCCTTGTGACCTTGGGCAAATTACTTTTCTTTCAGAGACCTCAGTTTTATCACCTGCAATTATCTTTAGGTTTTCTTTTTGTTCAAACTATCTAGGAAGTTAACAGCTGTTTTGTCCACTGGATTGATGTTCTGGGAATGCAGAAGAGTTCATCTCACCTGAGAAAGAGAGCTGAGGCAGGCTTGGACTCTCGCCCTTCATGCCCTAAGCGAGCACTTTGGTCTGGTTTTTATGGTGCCATGGGTGGATGGCAAAGCAGGCAGGGCTGTCTCTGAGAGGGCTCATCACTGGCAGAAACCATCCTAGTGCCCAGCATTAAGCTTGCTCATTTCCTTTGATTGCCCCCCTTTCTACTCCCCATCATAACTCATAGGGGTTCCTTGTCCTATAGGTCTACTCAACAAGAAAAGGTCTTGAGAATGGGGGGGTGGGGAAAGGAGGTAACAGGGGAGAGGGGAAGAACTGTCAGATCTGTCCTCAGGGCTGCTTCACAGCCAGTAAGGTGGAATGCCAAGGTGCTGCATGGTATAAAATGGAATAGGATCATCATCAGCTCAAAAGCCATCACTCATCACCAAAGATGAACACAGCCTCTACTTTCATAACTTGTGTTCTCCATTGTGCCTCTTCCTCTGCTTCTTCCCCTATAAATCCTCTGTACAATGCTTTTTTGGAAGGGGAGGGTTGGAGTCTCACTCTTACCCAGAATGGAGTGCAGTGGTGTGATCACAGCTCACTGCAGCCTTGACTTCCTGAGTTCAGATGATCTTCTGGCCCCAGTCTCCCAAGTTGCTGGGATTATAGGTATATGTCACCATGCCAGGCTAAGTTTTAAAAATTTTTTGTAGAGATGAGGTCTTGCTATGTTGCCGAGGCTGGTCTTGAACTTCTGGGTTAAGCAATTTTCTTGCCTAAGCCTCCCTAAGTGCTGGAATTACAGGCATGAACCACCATGCTTGGCTTCTTTCTCTACATGTTAAATGAGCTCCACTAACATATAAGTATTAAAGAGAGAGAAATTTTATGATGCAATGTGCTTTGGGCTGTCAGAGATGTCCATCAGGATTTTGTAAGTGGAAGAGGGGAATAGAAATGGGGCTTGGGTGGGTGTCACCTAAGGAGGAGGAGAAAAGGAGGAGGAAGAAGGGGCAGGAGGAGAAATTATCAACAGCTAGATCATGGACCAAGATCCCTACTTTTTAGGTCACAAGAGTCTCCCTTTTTCATTTTCTAAGAGGGATTTAGGGCAGAAGAGGCTGAAAACTCCCAACATGGTTGATTTTACCATTAAAATGTATGAGATTCAAGCAGGGCATGGTGGCTTGTGCCTGTAGTCCCAGATACTGGAGGCTGGGGTGAGAGGATCATTTGAGACAGAATTTGAGCCCAGCCTGACCAGTATAGGGAGATCCTGTCTAAAAAAAAATTTTTTTTTATATACAAAAGTCATACCACATAGCCTCTCTGTCATTCCATTTTTTAATATGAATACTTAGCACATGGAAGAAGCTCAGCTGATATAGTTAAGTCGACCTACATAATTCACATAATTAAGATTTTCAAGAAAAGTCAGGGCAAGAAAAATAAAGGATATGAAAGTACCAAGCAAACTCTCTCATCGATCTAAACTAAGGAAGCGCAAAGGTGTGTATAGTGGTATAATAGATATTGAAGACTCAGAAGGGGGAGTGTGGGAAGGAAGGTAGGAATGAAAAATCACCTGTCTGGTACAATGTGCATAGGTGCAGGGAGAGGATGCACTTAAAGTCCAGATTTCCTCACCACTGTACAATGCATCTGTACTTCCTAAAGCTGTGGGGGGGTCCTCCCCTCCCCAACCAGTTTGTATACGTACATAAGACACTAGAAAATCAGCCAACATTTCATGATTTTGTTCGTAGTCTGG
The DNA here is from genome assembly GCA_027257055.1 of Cephalopachus bancanus. Lineage (NCBI taxonomy): Eukaryota > Metazoa > Chordata > Mammalia > Primates > Tarsiidae > Cephalopachus > Cephalopachus bancanus. The sequence continues at coordinate 402,698 of JAPVLO010000712.1, read as the reverse complement.
TTTGGTGAAAGTAATGAAATGATCTGCAGTGAACCTCAGCCAGTTTCTCGAATTCATGGACCCATGCTGTCCCGCGCAGACACTGCGGTCTGAACGCAATGGTTGGAAATTTCCATGCACTAGGGCTCCCAGACCAGCAGATGGCGATGTTGCTTAGTTTTACACCAAGATGTCAGGTCAGAGGCCATTAGAGATGCAGGGTGTGTTTATCAGATGTCTGTTAAATCGCCTCAAAATCTGTAAAGGATGGAAGATCAGCTCTTATTTATTTTCACTTAGCATGGATGGATTCAGTGAAATTCCATTAATGGGAGAATGAACACTGGGCCTTTGTGCTGAGGAGGGGAGCAGAGAAGGACCAGCATCTGAGATGGGTGGGCAGCTGCGTTTTGTCTCCCTCAGTTGCTTTTTAAAATGAAATTCTTCTCACTCTGCCTTCTGGCAGCCTGAATTTCGTCAGTGTGGGACCAAAGGGCATACCGGCAGCGGTTTTGTTCATTTTTGTTTCCATTTCCTTAGAAGTGGGCTTCTTCCCCTGGATGAGACACTTGGCCTGCAGCTCCTGGGGTGGAGGCAAAATGGGGGGGGGGAGGCTGGGTCAGGGAGCCAGAGCCAGGCTGCTCAGCGTTGAGGGAGGGGCAAGGGAGAGAGAGAGCTGTTCCCTGGCAGCCTTGTCTGAGCTGCACCCTCAGCTACAAAGGAGAATTGGAGACAGATCCACTTCCCCCTCCCTGAGGACAGGAACTTTTGTATGGAGAGCCAGTCTCCCCCTGGAAACAGGCAGAAGTATTTTAAGTAGAGGGAGAGAAATTTGGGGGGTAAATTGGTCTTAAAATCCTGTTTTTTCTGTATGTTGATCCATTCAGGGAGATGACACCACCTGGATCCAGGACATTCGACTTCTTGACCTGGATGTGACACTAGCACACTGTATGATATTGAACTTGTTTCTTCATCTGTAGTATGAGCTCTTTGAAGAAAATCCTCCAGTCATACTTAAAATGATATTCTTCTGAACTAGCAACCCCTGTTACACAGGAGAATGTTTAGATGCCAGGGCTCCATCTTTACCCGATTACATCAGTCTCTCTAGGACTGGGGCCTCCTCCATGCCTGTTTTACAAGCTGCCCAGGTGATTCCAATGTTCAGCCAGGCTTGAGATCCATTTCTCTAACCAGAGGTTCTGAAAAGGACATCCCAGGACCAGCAATATCAACCTTACCTGATAACTTATTAAAAATTCAAATTACTAGTGGCCCCATTCCAACCAGAAATTCTGAGCATAGGGCCCAATCTGTGTTTTAACAAGCCCTCCAGGAGACTGTGAAGCAAACAAAAGTTTGCAACCCACTACTGCATTTGGGAGAATAAGGCTTTCCCCATACGTTTTGCATTTGAGCAGCGTCAGTGATTTCTTCTGGCAATGGCTGAGAGCATGGTGTTGTATGCCATTTTCTAGCCTAAGCTTTTAATCGTTTGTGTGTGACCTCCCATGAGCTCCACCAGGTAGGTTGTGTGATTCTAATTGGAGAGGAATGCAGTGGGTGTGAGCCTTTGTTAGGTTGGACCTCTTAGTTGCTACATGAATGTCTTTTGAATAAGAATAAAACAAAACAGAACAACACAAAAAAAACTTTGTGTGAAATGACTGAAGTTGTGTGGCTATCTGTTACTGTTTCGTAGTCCATCCTATCTGGGTAAATATAGGTATCAATGTTACAGATATGACTATTTGGTTGGATTAGTGCTGACAGGAAGAGAGGCTAAATCAATGGAACATGGGATAGGTACATTTACTATATATAACCAAAGGACTGTGAGGGAAGTCTATAACATAGGGGTTGGAAGGAGTTTCGGCTTCAGGAAAGTTTGAGCAATGTCAGGTGTGGTGGTTCACGTCTATCATCCTAGCACTTTGGAAGGCCAAGGTAAGAGGATTGCTTAGCCCAGGAGTTGGAGATCAGCCTAGGCCACATAGTGAGACCTCATCTCTAACAAAAACAACAACAAAATAGTTGGGCATGGTGGCATCTACCTGTCTGTAGTCCCTGCTACTCGGGAGGCTAGGGTGGAAGGATCATCTGAACCCAGGAGGCTAAAGCTGCAGTGAGCTGTGATCATGCCACTGCCCTCCAGCTTGAGTGACAGAGATCCCAATTCAAAAAAAAAGAAAGAAGGAAAGAAAAAAAGAAAGTTAGGCTGACCACTGACCACGAGAGGCCAGATGTAAGTGCAGGAGGACTCCCTTGTCCCTTCCCAGTTATCAGACTTAAACTTTATTCATTTCACAGTTCTTCTAAAATGATATATTTGGGGTCTAACATACGAGGGTTTTTTGAGAAATGCTTCTATATCTCAGGTTGTGGGTCACACATGCCAAAAATGAGAATTAAATTGAAAAAAAAAAAGAATCAGCCTCATATCCTGCCTTATCCAAATATTGTTATTTGGTATTATAGTGTCCAAATATTGAGGTCTGGGTTTGAATCCTTCTTAGTTCTTCCTCTAGCTTGGGATTGTCACGGTAATATTAAGAGTTTAGTGTTGCTTCCTCCATGGTAAGAGCCCAAATCTGGGAAGGCATTCTTTTTCTCTTTAGATCTTTTCCAAGCAGTCAAATTTGTTGTTTCATGGCAGGACCTGCAGATTTTGTACTCTTTCACTGAGCCAAGTATCCCTGGGTTTGGTCTTTCTTAACCACTGCTTTTCTCTTTATTTAATTATAGCCATCATTCTATTGAAGCTGCTTCATAGGCATGGCTTCCTCTAATTCTGATTCATATGAACTAACAGAAACTTTTCCAGACCTCTGTTTCATCATTTCTGCCATCGATCTTTCTTGGCTTTATTGTTTTCCTTTGCCAACAGAACCCATTATTGCTATCATGAAAATGAACATCACCGTCATTCATATTGTCAACATTGATTGAAAGATTGCTCTGTTTTTTTGGGTCTGAACTATTGATCACTGATCAAGGCATCATACACTTGACCTTCCCATTGCCCTACCAGTTTTCTTTCCTCTGCCTTTTCATTGTCTATTACCTTTCCATACTTCAATGACAGGATTACCACCCTGATCCAAGATCCTTTATGTGTACTTTCTCATTCCTACCTTTGTCCATTTACTCAAAATTACAGTGCTCTCTTTTTGCCTAATTAAGTTATGGTCTTTAGTGTCTTTGTTTATAAACAGCAAACGCTCAGTTCTTATTTCTCTAGGGATCTCTCTGTGACTTACTCCATTTTAAAATTGGGAGAGTGCAAAAAATGTTACTGTTATGTCTGTGTGAATTTTTCCCTCTAGGGTTGGTGTTGAAGATCTCTCAAGAGTTGATTTGATTGGGTCATTAAGATGAATGAAATAACCATATTGACTATTTAGGGGGCTGGCTATTTCAGTCATCTTAATGAGAGAATTAGATCGACCCTGAGGTACTCCAAATCCTTATGTGATGATTGACCCAGAAGCAATCAATTGCCCATGTTGCTCTATATGAATCTTTTGCTTCACTTCACCAGTCTCATAATCTCGTAGTCTCATTCCCCATGACCGCCCTAAACATGAGGTCTACAACATACATGCACACACACACACTTGTGGACAGGTGAAAACTTGCAGGTGAGTCTCTTTATCGGGGAGTCAGGTTGAAGCACACAAGCAAAAATGTGTGAGGGACTTCACTGATGTTTCTGAATGTTATTATTTCTCAGCTGGGAGTACTCGGGGCAGGGCTAGCCTTACCATGCTGATATACCTGGCCACCTGGGCAGGGTGCTCAGCTTGTTTGTGGGGGTGTTGAGGCAGCAGCAGAACACAATATTTTAAAGTTTATAACACTCTAATATTTGTGCTGATATAACAATATACCACAGACTGTTGATAAAGAACATAAATTTATTTTTCACAGTTCTGACACCACAGCATTGAAAGGACTTATTTCATCAATGGCATCTTCTCATGGTAGCATCCTCTTATGGTGGAAGGCAGAAGGAAAAAATACAGGGAAGGGCAAAGTCTTTCTGAATCCTCTTTTATAAGAGTCCCACCTCTTCGTACTACCGCAACGGGGATTAAGTTTCAACATGGATTTTATAGGGGACACCACATTCACACTCTCCACCTTGTCTTTGGGAACTTCATCTATAAACTGAAATTATGACCCTAACCACACTAACCTCGCAGGGCTTTGTCCCTACTAATTAAGACCTGGATAGGGGCAGGGAGGTGCGATTGACAGTAGTTGAAATCTGCCTGGGGAAGGGGGCTACACCTCATTAGCAAGGGTCCCTGCACAATGAATATTTGTATATCTAACCCTGAATTGTACCCCACAATTTAAAAAAAAAGACCTGGATAAAGGAAGCTTTGAAAGATAAATCATTACTGGAATGCAATATGGTATAATTATGCCCATGGCCTAATATTGGTGACCAAGCTAAACTCAAACATGGGAAAGCAATTTGTCAGTATTGTCTAACAAGATGCTCCTATCATTTGTCAGAAACTGTCTTGATCTGACATACCCCGGTAACAATCCCACGTCTCGCCTGATGTAGTTTGGATGGTTGTCCCCTCCAAATCTCACGATGAAATGTGATCCCCAGTGTTAGAGGCAGGGTTAAATGGGAGGTGATTGGGTCACAAGGGCAGGTTCCTTATGATAGGCTTGGTGTTGTTGTCAGGGTAATGAGTAAGTTCTCATTCCATCAGTTCACATGAGAGCTGGTTGCTTAAAAGAGGTTGTATCTCCCTTCTGTCTCTTGCTTCTGCTCTTGCTGCATGACTTGCCATCTCTCCTTGCCTTCCACCATGAGAAAAAGTCTCCTGAAGCCTCACCAGAAGCAGAGCAGAAGCCAGCACCATGCAGAAGTCTGAGCCAATAAAGTTCTTTTTAAAATAAATTACTCTGCTTCAGGCATTCCTTTATTGCAACTAAAAATGGACTGACATCACCCAAACTTTGACTTTACCTATATGCATAATACTGAATTTCCCTCAAAAAAAAAAAAAAAAGGAAAAAGTGAGTGTGTGTCTGTGTATGCACATTTATGTCCCTGGTGGGCATAATTTTGGGGAGTATTGAATACTTGAAGGGCATAGGGGCTTCATCTGTGTGATCCAATTTGGCTTTGAAGCCATTTATAGGGCTCAAAGCTCTAGACTGTCCTGCTGAGATTCCCACACAGAGAAAGCAGGAAGGGTGAGAAATGTCCACAAAGATTTTCACTCAAATCATGATATAGGAAAGAAATGCCACAGACTACCAAAGAAACAACTATTGATGTCTCCTTTTTCTGAAGCTCTACAGAATCTAAAGTACTAAAATATAATTTCAGTCTTTGTTCATCATGTTATATAGTTGACTTGCTTATATGCGGATTTGTCCTGTTTCCCCGATGATGTTTTAATATCCTCTACCAAAAATGCCATTCTCTGTTCCCTAGAACCTGTAATTCAGGACACAGGTCATGTCTTTCCTTCCCCATAAACTTGTCCCCAATTAACTCAGTTCGCTTTAATGCATTTGCTTTTACACAGCTGAGCTCTATCATGGTTTTTAATTAAACTACCTCATGGTTATAATACCAGTCAGATTAAGAAGACAGAACTGAAGGAAACCTTGGAGGTTTTTTAGTTTAAAAATCTTTATTTCACTCATGTACAAGCTGCAATCTAAAAATCTGGAGTCCTCAAAGTTTACAATATTTCTAGCTTGACAGAGCTCAGGAAAGAATCAGGTCTCTTGATCCCAGCCTAGGACTCCTTCCATAATACCACTTACTCTCAACTCACTCTGACATCAGCCTGCTGTGTGGCCTCAGGCATTTCATATGACCTCTCTTTGCCTTGGCTTTTTTGTAAAAAAAAAAAAAAAAAAAAAAAAAAGGAGGGGGGCGGCGGCTAGTATAAATCTTACTCCTTCCATCTCAGATATGCTTTGTGAATCAGAGGAGACCTATGAATTCACATTTACATGACTGGTACCTACAATCGCTTCGAAATAATAAAATTCTACCCAAAGGTAATACAGTATAGTGTTCTATTGAGATAACCATGGACCAAGCTTATGTGGAATCAATATTAATTGACAATAATAATATTGATAATGCAGCACAGATGTCTGGGTATATGGGCTATTGGAACAAGCAAAGCATGGAATACAGCTGGTAAATCGAAATATGAGGATAAAGAAAAAAAAACCAGAATCAAATCTGAACACCTCAAAACAGCCCCCTAAAGACTCAAGAAATTTGTGAGTTAAGGAGATTTCATTACAGGAAAGTAGAGGGGCTGGTAAAACAATAGCCAATATGTGGTAGATTAAACATCTGCTGAAGACATAAATTGAATCCTACTCGGAGACAGCCATATCCTCTCTAGAAATAACACTGTTCCTGAAGACGTAATATACAGTAAAACCGTGACAAGGAGAAGACACATTAACCCATTAACTTAAAGTGTTCAACCTCATTTTTGTTTATATTTAAGCTTTTAATCCTGGAATACTTTGTCATTACTGGTACTTAATGACTGGTTTGCTAATCGTGTATCCCGGGACGGAGCTGAGAGACGCTAACAGACAAACTGGTCATTAACTATGTTAATGATCAAGTTCTCTGGGATTATGACTATTATAAACCATAATTAAGAGTTTACAACCCTTATTTTTGTACTTTTTAAAATTTTTAGTGAAAAGAAAAGACATTCTTGAGGCTCAGACAGAAGTGATGAATGCTGGCCTCACTGGCATTTCTTCTATTAGAAAGAGCACCTGCTCCAGGAAGAAACACCTGGGCCTCATAAAGCTTTGCAAAACCTGAGCTGTGTTAGTGACATTCCCCACGTGAAATCCCTTATGCCCTCTCATTCTCTGTTTCTCCTTCTCAAAAACCTTTCTAGAATGAAGTTACTGAACATCACGGATGAAAATGACTGGTCACTAAAGCCTTTAAACCAGAGATGACATCTTAGCGGAAGAGCTTGCTCCACTTCTTTGTCCTCCAAGGGATATGGGCAGGGTGGGTCTAGAAGGACATAATTCTCTTCTAAAGTACCATCTTCACAGGTTAGGACCCCACACAAAGAACCTCATTAGCCCATTCTCCTTCTACTACCTAGTAATCTCTTCAAGCTCTTCTTAAAACAGTTTTTATCCTCGGCCTACCATAAAATGAAGGAGAATTGAAATGTTTGGTTTTTATTTTATTTTTTCAGAGAAGCATCTCACTCAGTTGCCCAGGTTGGAGTGCAGCAGTGCGATCATAGTTCACTGCAGCCTCAAACTCCTGGGCTCAAGTGATCCTTCTGTCTCAGCCTCCCAGAAGTATTTAGTTTTAAAATAATATTGCCTGAGCTTTTGAAAATCTTTATTAGAAAACAAGTATTAGTATTAATGAGTATTTTGTTTTAAAGTTTTTCTTTAAAAAAGATTTTAGATTAAAAAATACATATTTCTAAGATAGAAATTTGATTAGAAACGCCCTACAAGAACTAAAATTAAGATATAGAGAATATGATACACTTTATTTGATGTTCAGCAAACCTACACTGAGTGTCAACTGTGTCCCTGTTGTCACACTAAGGCAGTGGTACAGCACGGCAGGTCACTGGAACCTCTTTCATGGTATAGTGCGAGGGACAAGTGTTGACAAGCCACGGTGAACATGGAAGCTTTAGGTCCTATGGAGTCTCTCTGGGTGTAGGAGGGTGGGGCTAAACTGGTCTGGGGTGTCTGGGGATGTGCAGTTTCATCTGAGAGGCAGACCAACTCTTTCTTTTAATAATAACTTCTGGCAAGATTAACTTGTACCTTGTGAAAAGGGGTCATTTTAGGTGTGGTGGCATTATTGGTCTTACAGGGAGGGGGAGAAGCTGTGGAAACAATCCCTGACTCCAATTCCATGTCCCCCATCCCCAGATTCACCCATTCTTCACAATGTAGTCAGGGTGTTCTTTCTCAAATACAGATCTTATTATGTCACCTCCCTTGGTTAAAAATCTTTATTGACCATAGAATAGAATAAGATATTTCACAATCCACCCTAATATTTTCTCCTCATTGTCTGGGGTTATGTGCTACATATCCCATGCTTTGACCACAGGCCTTGTTCTTTCTAACTCTGACTTTGGACACACTGTTTCCCTTGCCAAGAACATGCTGGTCAAGTGCTAACCCTCTTTCTGGACAAATGTCACCTTCTCTGTGAAGCATTCCTAAATCCCTACTTTCTATCTCTGAGACAACATAAACTGCTGCCTACTTTGTTTAAAAATAATAAAAGATCCTGGAACCTTGAAGGAAGGCATTTGTGCAAAAGAAACAGAGGATCATAGCATGGCTAGAAAAAAGCCTAAAAGTGACTGCACGCATGGGTGGTGTGGTGGAGGAGATGGAAAGGAAGAAAACCAGCCTGGGAAACAAAGTGAGAACCCCATCTCTCAAAAAAATAAAATAAAATAAAGAAAAGAAAAGTTAGCCGGGCTCAGTGGCTCAGCCTGTAATCCTGTGCTTTGGGAGGCTGAGGTGAGTGGATTGCCTGAGGCTGCGGGTTGGAGACCTACCTGGGCAACTTGGCGAGATCTCATCTCTACAATAAATAAAAAAATCAGCTGGGCACGGTAGCGCGTGCCTGTAATTCTGGCTACACAGAAGGCTGAGGCAGAAGGATCGCCGGAGCACAGCAGGTCGAGGCTGCAGTGATTGGGAGTAGCCACTGCACTCCAGTCTGGGTGACAGAGTGAGACTCCAACTCAAAAAAAACCAAAAAAACAAAAAGAAAGAAAAGAAAAGTTAGGCAGACATGGAGCAGGTATCTGTAGTCTCAGCTGCTTGAGAGGCTAAGGTAGGAGGAATACTTGAGTCCAGGAACTGGAGGCTGCAGTGAGCCATGATTGTGCCACTGCATTCCAGTCTGGTTGACAGAGTGAGGACCTGTCTCAAAAAGATAATAAAATAAAATAATAAAAAAAAAAACACAGAAAAGGAAAACAAAGTGACAAGTGAATCACAAGACTTTTGTATTTATATGGCTTGGAAATTGAGGAACATTTTTGAAATATTAGGAATTCAGAATGAAATGTTTCTGCACAAAATGCTTTCTGCTAGAAGAGTGGGGGTTCTTGCTGCCAGCTGCTTCTTGATGACATCAGAGAAGGAAGATCTGATAAACTCTGTATTGCATCATTCACAGAGATGAGCTTATAGTGTGTAATAGTGGCCCTGCTGAACTTCATACATGGTAAGAAAGATAACGGTTGATAGAAAACAAACACTTTCTTGTGAGTCATATGTTACTAGAGGCTCTCCTTTTATCGAATTCACCTTTTTAAAATTATTTTTTCCTCTCCTTTTTTTTTTTTTTTTTTGAGTTGTAGTCTCACTCTGTCGCCCAGACTGGAGTGCAGTGGCCGCTCCCGGCCACCGCAGCCTAGACCTGCAGGGCTCCGGCGATCCTTCTGCCTCAGCCTTCCGAGTAGCCGGAATTACAGGCATGCGCTACCACGCCCGGCTGATTTTTTGATTTATTGTAGAGATGAGGTCTCGCTGCCCAGGCGGGTCTGGAACCCGCGGGCTCAGGCAATCCACCACCTCAGCCTCCCAAAGGCGTGGGATTACAGGCTGAGCCACCGAGCCCAGCTCCTTTTTTTTTTTCTTTTAGAGACAGAGTCTTGCTCTGCCACCCAGCCTGTAGTGCAGTGGCACAATCATGGCTTACTGCAGCCTCAAACTCTTGGCTTAAGTGATCCTGCCACCTCAGCCTCTGGAGTAGTTAGGACTTACAGGCATGCCACTATGCCCAGCTAATATTTAAATTTTATTTTAGAGGCAAGAGGTCTTGCTATGTTGTCCAGGCTGGTTTCAATCTCTTGGGCTCAAGTGACCGCCTGGCCTTAGTCTCCCAAAGTGCTGGGACTACAGGTACCAAACCTAGATAATTTTTAAATCTTTTTGTAGAAATGGGGGGGGTCTCACTTTGTTGCCTAAGGTGGTCTTGAACTCCTGGCTTCAAGCAATCCTCTTGCCCTGGACTCCCCAAAGGCTGGGATTACAAGTATGGGCCACTGGTTGCCTGGCCTAATTTTTTTGTTAACTGATAACTTTTGCAAACGTTTTCACTATCACACTTATCCCCTTGTTTCCGGGTGTGATTCATAAAATATTTTAGAGTAGGTTTCCTTTAAGATAAGTCTACTTATGTGGATTTTTTTTTTTTTTTGAAGGATGGTGGGGGAGTGTTTCCTAATGTTTTTCTCCCATGTACTTGAACAGATATTACATCTTTTGACACCTAATTATCTGACTTTTGAAAACAGCTCTTATTTACTGGGCAGTAAAACAGTGAAAAGTTAAATTATGACACCCAATTAAGCACATTTTTTGCTCTGGTCAACTGGTGGAATGGAAAATATATTCTTTTTTTTTTTTTTGGTCTCTTCTATAACTTTTTTCAACGAGTTACTTGACAAGAGTGTCATTAGGCTGATCATTTTTTTAATATTGAGATGGTAAGACTGAATTTTAGAAACTGTTAACTTTTAAGAAGTGTACATAATTGGGTTTTCTTCCATTTCTCTAGTTTTATTCTCATGTATTCTGTACTTCATGGCTTTACTTTTTATTGTCTTCATTCTGAGTTAAATATACAGTCAGCTTGTGGAATTAATATCCAAGATGCTAGGAGAATGTAAGCTGCTCTTAACAATGGATCGCAATTCATTTTAAATTAGTGAATTCATTTAAATAAATTAATTGGGTCATTATTTACATATGCATAGTTGTTTCCAAATATTGGGAATAAAATAATAAAGGAGTTGGCTCTGAAAATGTTGGCATCTCTATAACTTAGGACAAGATGTGGCCCATTTTCTCTCTTATATTACAGGCCCATAATTTCCCCAATTACTACTGCACAGAAAAGTCAGCTTGGTATGTGAGTTGTTGGCAAATAAATGAGAGTAGTTGAATTGCAGAATTGCATAGCTGAGAGATAATTGCATTTTGTCATGTGGCAAAGTGATATGTATTGTCAGAATAAGGATAATAATGCAAAACTATCAACCCAACCCAGGACAGAAGAGGAATCCACACTCTTTTAAGAAGACTTATACATTCCCCTGGCCTCATCTTTATCGGCCTCCATGTGAACTCCAAATTTTCTTACTCTCCTTGGCTCATATTCACAGGAAAGTCATCTACTGTGCTATTCTTTATTAGGCTTATGTAAGTTGGTCTTTACTTTCCCCCCAATAAACTCTTTAAGCATAAATACCATTTAAAATTATTTTCTTATATCTCTCACAGTCAGACTCAGCTAAATGTAGACGAGTGTAATGGCCAAATAATCTAATAACCAGCATGTCACAGGAACACAATAACTGATCCCCTGGAAATCAGGATGGCAATGGAACAGGCTCTGGAGACCCCCACTGTGCCTGGTATTGACTCTTTAGTTGCTGGATTGTGAGAACACACAAGAGGTACTTGAGGAAGGGCTGGAGTAGCCAAGGATAGTGGCTGTTTCCTAATCAGTGTGAGAGCATTTCAATATCTTAAGTGGAGTGTCAACTCTAGATATGGAAAAGCATTGTTGTTACTAGAACTCAGATGTTTCAGACATCAGCAGCCTGTGACTAAAGCTATGAGGTCTCACAATTAAGTTCACAAATTCATCCTAGAAAAAGTGCTCTATACCTCATTGCCGAATATCACTATGGTCACCTTCGAATTACTCCCTTAGGGAAGCTATGCACTGATGCCAGAGCCTAGTCCACCCATCAAAGGAATTTTGGAACTCTTCTGGAACGACGATCAGGGCTGCCATCGTATAACCCTTGATGTCCTGAATGTCATCAAAATGTCTTCCTTTCAATATTTTCTTTATCTTTGGGTAAAGAAAAAAGTTTTTGGTGACTAGGTGAGTAGAGAGAGTATTCCAATACTGTCATTTGCTTACTGACTAAAAACTCCTTCACAGACAGTGCTATGTGAGCTAGTGCATTGTTGTGATGCAAGAGCTCCTTTGGGACCATTTTTGCATGCACTTTTCTCATGTCAAGATTTTCAGTTAAGATTTTCCTGTTTTTCTATCGATATTTATTTGGTCTACTATGCTTATGACAGGCAGCCGATAATTTTGACACACAATTGTACGAATTTTTGCAATGTTTTCATCAGTTCTGCTCGTTACTGGCCGTCCTGACCTCTCTTCATCAGTGATGTTTTCTCTCTCCTCAGAAAAATGGTTAATCTATTTGTACACTGCTGTTTTCTTTTTGACATTATCTGCATAAACTTGGACTAACATGTCTCTGATTTCTTCCACTCTTGCCAAGCTTAACATGAAATTTGATGTTTGTTTGTTGCTCTAATTCAACATTCTCACGATGGCACACAAAACATGCAACAATAATGAACACCACCACACATCAACACAAACACAGCTGTGAGACACTGATGTACCAAAGATGTGAAAACTTACTGAGTTGTTTGTACAGTGGTGCCAATTTAAAGCACATGGCGGCAAGTTTGCAAACTTAATCGTCAGAACCTGAATGTCTCTTCATGGCATCCAGAGTGCTATAAAGCAATCTCCCATGTTACAAGCCTGTGAACGCTCAGACTTCTACCATGTTCTTCTTCCCAAATATCCAAATATCTTTGGACATGTTCGGGAGGTTGATGAGTTTGGTTCTGTGGGTTCCCCCAGGCCATGGGTGTCTACAGCAACCAGGCATTGGCTCCCCTGCTGAACCGTCCTTCTGCAATTTTTTCTGCCATTGGGAAGCCACCCTTACACAGGCACCTGTTACTCCATCTCCATCTCTTTACTTCAAGTGTGGGCCACACTTTGCTCATAATTTGACATAAATTGACAATAGTTGAGGACATCTTCTAGTCTAGAAGACTATACAAAGAGTTAAAGGAAACACAGAGAAACCAAAATCTGGACAATGATTACAACTCTTGTTCAAGTCTATAGGCCGTGGACCTCCTCAGGGGAATCACCAATGGGTCCCTTCTCCTTAGCTCTGACTTGTTGCAGGAATCAACTGTACTCAGTAGCTAGCTTTAGATCAAGGCTCTTCTTAAAACCTAGGACTCAACTTGCTAAAGTCCAGAAGGAGAAAAGTCTTATTTTAAAATTCCTCCTCTCCAGAGCTGACATGTCTATCTTCTTTGCTATTCTCTTCTCACAACTGTGAGACCATTCCCCGTTCTAAAATTTCCTGAGTTGGGCCCATTTAGTCCTGGATCACCTTACAAACAGAATGCTAAAACTCTACTCCAGGTTGCCTTGAACTCAGCTCTGTTCCAGTGCACCCCGCCCCATTTTTTTTTAGGTCCTTTCTCTAGGCTGAAATAAACAGAAGATGAGGCCTGAAAGTAACTTTGTCTTTTTATAGTCTCTTTCAATTCCCTGATCACAACTTTTGAGGAAGAGTACATGTGTATACATCTCAAAAGAGAATAATAACTTTTAATTAAAAGAGGTTTAAATCCTGATTTAAGAAAAATATAATAAACAGATAGTAAGAGTTTCATAATTTTATAAACTATTATATCTATCTCACAGTACCTGAATAAACTGAACATAATATCTGAGTCTGAAGTGCCTGTGTTCAGATTTCTTCATAACATTCATTTCTTCCTTAAAATAATGGAAGGGTAGTAATCTGAGATCAGAATAACAAGGACCATTTATTAGAGTGACCGCTCCTAGAACAAGTGCTGTATATTGGTCAAAAGAGCTATCTTTCCCAGCTTCCAAAACACTCCTGCAACAAAAACTAAAGTTCCACTCTTTGCCAGGTATTGTGATAAGTTTGATTTATTATTAAAGGCAGTTAGAACTGTAGAGGAAACTGATTATAGAACTGTTGCCTCCCTGAGTACATGCAACTGCAGAACTGTGGTGTGCATTAGATACTGATGGACTCTAAGAGTGAAAATGAAATGAGCCATGAGGCTGCAGAAGGACGATGGATGATGGGACGGGGACAGCTGTGAGTGCTAATCCTGGGGTGCATGTGCACATAGGAAGCGTGACAAGACTTCGCTGCCTATTGCCTGACATATATTTTGTCACATACATCAAAGCAATACTTTCATAAATTAACAAGAATTCCTGTTCTTGATCTTCTTTAACTTTCTCCCATCTCTTGGGGATCAGGTGCCGTTTTCATAGTCTCTGCCCTGGGGGGCATGGCAGATTTGGTGAGTATAAGAAATCATTGGCCATCTTTGACTCTGCAGAGCCCACAGCAGAAACAACAGCCTGGAAATAAAAATTCAGCCAGTTTCTGAAATTTGTATAATAAATATGCAAGTTTCAAGGAGTCAGATCTTGGAGGACCAAGCACAGAGTTTTACTTCGTCTTTATTAAAAGCTAAAGCAAAGGACAAAGAGAACCTGGCAAACTCTGCACTGGCACTCAGTCTGCCTGGCAGTGACCTAGAGATGCTTCCAGTCACATCTTAGTGACCAAAGCAAAGTCTCTTGGTCATGCCAAGTTCAGCCAAGGAAAGGTGTGTGATCCTCTTACAGGGTGGGAATTGCAGAAGAGTATACTAAATGCGGGTGACCAGTCACACAGTCTGCCCCACAGATCAGTTCACATTTAAACAGTCTCCCATAGAGAACAGAGTGGACATGACTGTATTAATTACTCGATCCCCTCTTGCTTGATACCCTTGGAACTTAGACATGTATTGTGTATCTGGTTGGACCTAGGAGGGCTGGAGAAGCCACAACTTGTAGGAATCTTTCTACAGACAAATTTTAGTCTGAAAACATTTACAGTCAGTTTCTTTTTCCCCTACTTTTGTCAAGAAGAAAACAACCTGACAATAAGAGGGAGGGAAAAAGCACAAAGTCAAAATGACAGGCAAGAAATGAAAGAATCAGGCCAGAAGTGATGTATGAAATGTCCTACTTTTGATTTTCCATGTAGGAAACACTTAAAATTGATTTTCAATATCTCCATCAATATTCTTCATCAAGATTGTCTATTTCCTGTGACAGGATGGATATTCCGTTGTTTCCCTCCAATCTCCCACCTCCCTATTTTCCCTCCCCACTCTCCTGTGTAGTTAACACTGGCCATGCTCTAAATGCAGTCTAAAACATAGGCTATTTGCGTATAATCCAGCAACGACAGAGGACACCCGAATACCCAAGGATGTCTGTGTTTAGGACTCAGTGTAACAAGGGCCTTTGAGTCTTAGACTGTGATAAAATGCGAAGTGACATTTCACAGAAGGCAAAAAGCTTCTATTTTTACCTTAGTGTTTAGAGATGGCCCCTGGGAGGGACTGTTGCTGTGTTTCAGGGCTTCCCAGATGTGTCAGATTAGAGACCCACCCACTGGAAACATTTCAGGAAGGCAGTCAGTCACTCCCTGGAGATTTTCTAATGACTAGTCCCCTTGTCTGACTCCGTTAACTCCGTTAGATGCAGTGTGTGGTGTTAATTCAGTAGGGCTAATTAGACCAAGGTCATGCATTTGATTTTTTAAATTTTTCTCCAAGAGAAAACATTTCCAACCCCTTATTGACTAGCTTAAAAATATGTACTATTGTCCTAAGAAAAATAAACAAACATAGTGGGGATATAACTGTACAAACTACAAGTCACCTCTCCCTTCTGGAAAAAATGAGTATTTTGGTGTGTGTTGTGTCTCATCTATCCACATTCACTTCAGTTTAATAGGACGGGCATAGGAAGAGAGTTTGCAACAAGCCTTGGCTCATTTCAGGTGCTGCTGTGCAGTACTGACAGTGTCTATGTTACTGAACTGTCTGTTGCAGGTCAGAATTCATGATCGTTGAATGTGACGGTGACAGAAAATGAGATTTCTCACTGGACAATGGCAGCCAAACCACACACTGCTCTGGATGGCACTGGCTGGGTCATCTGCTTCAGCAATACTGGAGACTGTGGTTTATGCCTTCCCTTACCTCATTAGCAACAGGTGTTTCCTGTCTGTCTGGTCTTTCTAACTCCTCTAGAGGATGACCTTAACTGTGCCCCAACTTCTAGAGTCCACCCCACAGAAATGCTCTTCCGAAAACACATAGACCTTGAAAAGTACCACAATCTATAAATTAATATTGCCTCAACCAGGCTCGGTGGCTCAGCCTGTAATCCGCGCCTTTGGGGGCTGAGGTGAGTGGATTGCCTGAGCCTGCGGGTTCGAGACCCGCCTGGGCAGCAAGACCTCATCTCTACAATAAATCAAAAAATCAGTCGGGCGTGGTAGCGCATGCCTGTAATTCCGGCTACTGGGAAGGCTGAGGCGGAAGGATCGCTGGAGCCCAGCAGGTCGAGGCTGCGGTGACCGGGAGCGGCCACTGCACTCCAGTCTGGGCGACAGAGTGAGACTCCAACTCAAAAAATAAAAAACAAAAAACAAACAAACAAACAAAATTAATATTGCCTCCCTCTTTACTGAATATAATATGGTGTTTCTCCATTTTGTTTTGAAATTTTCATCTGTACCATGAATAATTTGACTATAAACCTAGAGTAGGTACAATCCAAAGCAATTAACCAAATTCCTCCCATTGCATACTATGAAACCATCATGGCAGCAGATACTTATGTACTAATCTGCATTGTCAAGGAGGGCTTTGCTAACCTAAGTTTGTGTTCTCTTATGTTGCATGTCTATGTCCATCATCACTCTATTGATGGCCTGCACTTGTGAGAGGACATCATGGCCAAGACTTAAATCTCAGATAGTAGGTCTGTTTCTCTGGAAGCCAAGGCTACTTCTGAGAGCTCTTTACAAATCAGTTGGTTTTAGATATCAGAAAAAAAAAAAAGAAAAAGAAAAAGAAAGAAACCTTTGTTCTGTGGTCATAAAACTCCTACATACAACCAAGTCACTTAATATCTGCAATTGGTCATTAAGAGAATCAGCCCAGAAAGTGCTGATGCCTTGTCCCATGCAAGGGTGAATCAGGCTGTTGAAGCAAGGATACCAGAAATCTAGGAATCGGGAAGTCTAGGGTTTGCTGAATCTGTGCCAAATCTCTTTGTGCCTTATTTGGTAACCTGACTGATTTGTATAGTAATTAAAGAATCAGATCTCTTCTCTAGATAGATTTAGAGAAAAGTCAGACCTTTGTATCTAGTGTTTAACATCTAGGAATTCAACCAATTGCAGATAAAAATAAGACAGTAATAAAAATACAAATGAAAACACTGCATAAAAACTAGTTACTGGCATTTACATTGTATTAGGTACTCTAAGTAATCTAGAGATGATTAAAATAACCCTAACTCTAACCCTTACCTTAACCCTAAAATTTTAGTATTTTTAGGCGCCCTGGAAACAATCCTTTGTGGATACTGAGTGAGACTGTACTAAGTAAACCTATTTTTAATATGCTTTCATCTTGCCTTGTTAATAAACCCACCACTAAATTCTATTTTATTTCACTGATGCCTCACCCTCAGCAAGTACTCTTCTGCAAGGACAGTGATAAAGTGTGCTCCTTTGCCTGATGGCCTTTTGAGGAGAAGACACCTGTAGGTGCTGGAAACACCAGCCTACTTTTATCCTTCTCCCATTCCATCACTAAAGGAAACAAGAAAATCAAAAGAAAGTCTTTTATACACAGTATTATGTTACCTGCTTGATTGATTTACTTGATGTTTAGTTTAACCTTATTTCACCAGCTTAAATAATGTTGCAGAGAATCAGGAATAAGGCATCTAAAGCATTAAGTTGAAGAGTGGAGGTGAAAATAAGAGGAGAACAGGGGATCCTACGCTGCAGCATTGATTTGCAAAAGCTTCCCAAACCCTCGGAAAGCCTATCATATTTTCAGTGAATATTGAATTCAGTGGTGTTGTAATGCTTTAAAAAGTCTATCACTTCATTCAGGATAAAATGTGTGTAGATTAATACAATCTTCAAAGAGACTGAGGCAAGAAAGATGTAAAAGAAAAAACAGCAACAAAAAAAAAAAAGAAAAGAAAAGAAAAAAAAATCCAACCATTTGGTCTAATTTTCTGGTAGTGAGGAGTTTTCTTATACTTGTCATGCACAGCTTGAGAAATTCAGTGTTCAAATAAACCAGCTGAGATATATGGAGAAGAAAAGCCAGCACATCTCAGACGTGTACAAAGGCTCACTTAATTTCAGATGATTAGATTACTGAGATGCAAAGAACAGAGGCATGTGGCTAGTCAACTCTTTTCTTATGAAAAAAGTAATGAAAGATCCTTTTGCCATAAGCTGTCAGGCTATAGCTCACCAAGAAATATTTTTTCTACAGTAATGAAGTATTTTAACAGTCTGGATACAGCCTGTTTGATTGCTCAAAAGCTGTTTGAGAGCAGTAGACAAAGTGGTTAAGGACCCTGGCTCTGAAGTCAGGTAGACTTGGATTGAATCTGGGCTTTACTAGTTAGTTGTGTGGGCTTGGGTAATCCCATCTCTAAGGATGAAGACATCGCCACAGTTTCTACCTCACAGGGTTGTGGTAGGAACCAGGTGAGAGGCTATCTATAGTTTCACACTCTGGTTATACTCAGGGTTAGCTATTAGTATTATTATTAGTATTATTAGACTTATTATCAGTAAGTCCTTTTAATTGAGACCAAACTGCCTCATTTAGCTAGGACTTATTAGTCTAATTTGGTCTTCAGGATTCACAAAGAACAAACTGACTCTACTGTATGGCAACTAGTCCAACACACCAGTCAGATTTAGATCTCTCAGCCGTTCCTTATAGGACAAGATTTTCTAATGTGATGCTATTCATGATACTCTTTTTTTGTGTACATTCATGGATAATGTTAATTTCAAAAAAAAAATGTGACTCTGGGAAAAAAATTAGCATCTCAGATATGGTGGGATAATGCCAGAGTACGATGGGGCCATCTCTTTTGTGGGATTTATATGCAACACCTTTGTTAATGACAAATTAGATTACTTTAGAAGTTAGCCATAAAAGAACTCTTGAATCTTGGAAAATAGACATATTTTTTTCCTATTCCTCTTATTAAATACAATTAAAATTTCAAGACATTATATACAAACGAAACATAAAAAGACTGAAAGGTGGAGAGAAAGCAGACCTGAGTTTCCTGGATTTTCTTTTTGTAATTTTGTATCTCCCAGATGGGGATGCTAATGAAGTTGACAACCCAGAAACATGAGTAGGTGCACACCAAAAAAGAATAAATAAAAACTTACTCTTTCTAGCTAAGAAAACAAGGAAGACAAGAAGAAACCCCTTCCCCATTTTGCTGAGATGGTGTCAGAGGAAAGTCCCAGTAGAATTACATGCTCCAGCAATACTGGTGCCACCTCCTCTTTTATCCTGTAATTTCAATGAAGGCAACATGGAGACCAGTAATAAAGCAATTTCACCCTTCCCAATTAAGGAGGTATCTCTAGAGGTATAGGGGAGAGCTGGAAATATCACTTCCACTCAGCAATATTGAGGAGTTTCTTCCCATTTTGATGTCAACAGAGGTTAAGTGGAAACCTGGACCTCTCCCCTACCTGGCAATAATAAGCTGATGTCTCGCTCCTCTTCCCCTGGCACAGTGTTATCAGAGTAAAGGAGCTAAAATAGATGACTTAAATAAGATCTGGAACCTCATAATATAATATCTAAAATGTATAAATTTCAATGAAAATCACTCACCTTTCTAAGAACCAGAAATAACCGAAACTGAATAAAGCAAGATAATCGATAGATATCAACACCGAGATGACAGAAATGTTAGAAGTATCTGAGGGAAGAAAGTAAATCAGTTGTGATAAAGGTGCTATAATAGCAATTATAAATAAACTTGCATTAGGTCTATTATGTTTATGGTTCTCAACTCAATTGCCATTTCAGCCTTAACTTTAATTCAGGAAGAGATGGCATGACTTTCTTGATAAAGAAAAATCAGGCAAATGTGAAGCAAGAGGGAGTTGACTTTTTTTTTTTTTTTAGTTGGAGTCTCACTCTGTCGCCCAGACTGGAGTGCAGTGGCCACTCCCGGCCACTGCAGCCTCGACCTGCTGGGCTCCGGTGATCCTTCCGCCTCAGTCTTCCAAGTAGCTGGAACTACAGGCACGCGCTACCATGCCTGGCTAATTTTTTGATTTATTGTAGAGATGAGGTCTCACCAAGTTGCCCAGGCGGGTCTCGAACCCGCAGCCTCAGGCAATACACTCACCTCAGCCTCCCAAAGCACAGGATTACAGGCTGAGCCACCGAGCCCGGCTAGGAGCTGACTTTTGAACAAGGGTTTTCCTCCCCTGGGACTCTGGAAATGTTCATTCTAGATGGTTGGACCTGCTTGGAAAGCCAACAATATGGACTCTCCGTCTTGGCATCTTAAAGAATCTGGGGGTCATAATTTGTCCCTTTCAATTGCCAAGTTTGTGACACTTAAATTTACTTTTACTGCAGTTTGAACTTCATCCCGGTTACCCATTCTATTTTGTCAACTTCACAGCCAAGCCTGTGCTTCATAAATGACTTGAAGATAGACCATGGTGGCTTATTAGAATACCACATATAAAAAAAAAGAGACTGAGGGAAATTCTCCTACTTCTTTTATCTGCCTTATCACTGTTGCAGGCAGCATCACTTTGTGAGCACTTGTCTTAAGTCAGTGGCATCTCCTGGAATTAAAAATCATGCATAACTCAATTGCCTCACTATTTGAAGAGGTGGCAATCATTCCATTGTGGTGTCTTTTCTTCCGAGATGGCTATTTCCTCAGACTGCCAAGAATTTCTTTACCAAGAGAAGAAAGCAACAGCAGCTGACCACCTTAATCTCAGCCCTAAACCATAAGCCTGCTTATTCTTTCTAACCATCAAATTAAACACCTCATTGTTAACCTCTATCACATGATAAGGCGACTGGAACTCCGAAGTCATTGACTAGAGAAGAGACACAGTCTCTGGGCAGTGGCTTCTTATCGTTACTAAGCCTGACTTGAAAGTTAACAGGGTTGTCGTACACGTCTTTCTTTCTTTTTTTTTATTTTTTTGATTTGGAGTCTCACTCTGTCGCCCAGACTGGAGTGCAGTGGCCACCCCCGGCCACCACAGCCTCAACTTGCTGGACTCTGGCGATCCTCACGCCTCAGCCTTCCAAGTAGCTGAAACTACAGAAGCGTACTACCACGTCCGGCTAATTTTTTATTTATTGTAGAGATGAGGTCTCACCAAGTTGCCCAGGTGGGTCTCGAACCCGTGGGCTCAGGCAATCCATTCACCTCAGTCTCCCAAGGCGCGGGATTACAGGCTAAGCCACCGAGCCTGGCTCACTTCTTTCTTATTAGAAGAAAGTTTGAGTCAAATTATTGTTTCTTCTAAATCTTTATTCTTAAAACAAAAACAAATTTTAAGAAAACTACAAAATAAACAAGCACAATAAGACAAAACATAAAAAGGCAGAGAAAACCAGACTCTTATGTTAGCTAGGGAATTTTTGCTTAATTTGTGTTAATCTCAGGGCATTGGTAGTATATTAAAGAATAATCAGAATTGATTCCAAGTTGTGAAGAGTCCAGATGTGGTGCTCTGAGAAGGATCCTTTCTCTTCTAGAACAATAGGGGAAGGAGAACTCTCTGAGGTGTTGATGGGACAGGAGGCACTGTGCATGTGACATCTTCACCCATGGGATTTTCTCTGATCCCTGAATAAACCTTTGTCGAGAAAGGACAAAGGAGATGTACCACTTCTCATATTTATAAATATTTGGATTAGGATTTCAAAGCACTAGCTAAGGTTTTCGTTGATTGATTGATTTTCATACAGCTTTCTTTATATGGACAGTTTTTTCCTGAGAGTACCTAGGTTCCAGGAACATAAGGTAGGTGGACACTTCTTTAGAAAATATTTATTTCTGCTTCTTTTCCTAGGGCAGAGAGACAGAGATTGGGAGAAGGAGATTGTGGCAGGTCACGTGTTACTCTAATTCTTGGATTAAAAGATGGAGTGTACCCTGTGGCGTCTGCCTCTGCAGATGATATAACAAACAGATCTGAGCAGGCCGTTTGGGACCCTCAACGGGAAAATCTCTCTTTTGTGGAGTCCCATTTGAGGGCTTACTAAAAACTTTTATCCCCTCAACTGAATGTTGAATGCTGTAAAAGAGATAACCAAGAGCTTGAATGGTTTCTCCCAGGTGTCCTTTCTTTTTCCTGTCTCTGTAGACTCCTCATCATCCTTATTGGTGCTCTGTGTTCTTTGGTTTGACAGGTGGTTTATATTTGATATCATAGATAATTTAGTTTTGAGGTCTGATCACAGTTTAACATTTTGTCTAACATCATCTTTTGTCATTATCTTGATAGTTTATAGAGACTACCTTTATTTCAGTCACATAGTCACAATATGCATAATGGATTCTGACTAATAACACAAGTTATTTTACACCTAATACTTTCATATACATTACTCCATACTCAGAAATATTATTTCTACTGCATACCTCACCCAGTGATGGCAGCCCTATATGTGCCATGGTTGAAAAAGTGAGAACCCATACAACTTGAGGATTTTTCAACAAAACCTCTAAGCTGCAGAAAGAAAGTGTTTTTAAAAAATCTCTATTTTGGCATACTCATTTGTACTTTCATGTATATTATATTGACTATTCTCCCTGAAAAATCAGCATGAAAGGTAGGATGTGTTTACTCATAATTAATAATAAGGACATTGAGTTTCAGAGAAATTAAATAGCTGGTCTAAGGCCTTATAATTGAAAACTGACTAGTATCCCCAGTTTCTGATTCTCAGGCAAAGTTATCATTCTATCACATCACTTCTACCTTCTTCCAGGAACGTACTGTCACTACCTCATTTGAATCATTCTGAGGCCATAATGACAGGCCAGGAAAGGAACCACATAGACCCCTACTATAGCTCTTATTATATATATATATAATAATAATATATAATATATTATATAATATATAATATAATGTATATATATATAACATCTTATATTCTATTTTCTATCTTCTATTCTATCTTCCCTGAAAAACAAGACAGTATTTGTTTAAAATCTCACGTTTAATGTGCAGTATACAATAAATATTTGACTGAATGACTGTAATATATATATAAATAATATATTTATATAAATAAATATATGAGTTATAAATTAGACTTCATAGAAGAGGTGATGGAAGAATGGAAATACTAGGGTAACTACTAAACCAATAAAAAAAATCAGTGTTGGCCTCATGTGCTGTCTCTTGACACACAATTCATTTGTTCTCTGCTGGATAACATCAAGCTCAAAACAGCACTGTCAGACCTCCTAGGAGAGCAATAGTTATAAACACACTCCTGTTAGAATTTATAACACATTTGCTCCAGAAAGCTTATGTGACCTACAGATCCTGGGAGAACTAGATTGTTTGACATGTGGATCTAAAAAAGCCCTTTACAATTTATTCCACCATGAAATGAGCATTAGATGTGAGCCCAGCTTGGACTTTAGCCCAGGTTCTTTTTAACATTAAATATTTAAAAAAGTAAATTAATATATGAATTGCATGTATTGAAAAAGTTTTAAGCTACAGACGGATATGTGGATTTAAAAAGTGAAAACCGTCTCCCTGTTGAAAATAACTTCTATAAAGTATTCTGTAGTACAGAAAAATATGATTTAATCATTGCATGTGCCACCATTTTTTCCTATGTGGCAAAATTAATAGACGTTTGTCTTTGTGTGCATGTATAATTATTTTGAGAGGATAGATTTCCAGAGGTAGAAGTTCAGGGTCAAATAATATGTTCATAAGTTAATTTTATTTTATTTTATTTTATTTTTTTTTAATTGGAGTCTCACTCTGTCGCTCAGACTGGAGTGCAATGGCCGCTCCCGGCCACCCCAGCCTCAACCTGCTGGGCTCCGGCGATCCTTCCTCCTCAGCCTTCCAAGTAGCCGGAATTACAGGCATGTGCTACCACGCCCGGCTGATTTTTTGATTTATTGTAGAGATGAGGTCTCGCTGCCCAGGTGGGTCTCGAACCCGCGGGCACAGGCAATTCACTCACCTCAGCCTCCCAAAGGCGTGGGATTACAGGCTGAGCCACCAAGCCCTGCTATAAGTAATTTTAATAAGTAATACTAAATTTTATTTTGCCTTTAAAATATTTTAATTTTATTTTTATTTGAAGGATGTGGAGTACAATTCAGGATTAGATATACAAATGGTCATTGTACAGGTGAAATTTGGGCCTCACTTTGGTCTCTCCACTTCACCTGGTTTGAAATCAGGTGCCCTTATTGATGAAGTGTGTACTCCTCCCCTGGCAGTTTTCCTGTACTGCCAATTCCTTTTTTATAGTATTTATAAAACTCTGCACAATAATTGTTCAGGGTTTACTTTTGAGTGAGACTGTGTGGTACTCGGTTGTTTTTTTCTGTGATAGATCACTGAGTATTATAGACTCTAAATCCATCCAAGTTGCTGTGACATTCGTAATTGCCTTTAAAATCTCAAACATTCATACCAATGTAGCTTAGTCTTCCACAGCAATATTTCTCAAGACTTTAAACAATGTCAGTTTATCTTATCACAAGAATCTAAAAAACGGGTTCATAAATTCCACTTTAGGAGAATTGTGAAACTCAAAGAAGAAATAAATATGAAATGTGATTGTGCATATTCTTGTGAAAATTTCACAAATGTGACCTAAAATATATCCACCACTTAGATATAAAATTCCTCTTCATCAACGACTGTTGCAATGCTCTTCAGAAGTAGGAAACCCTCACATGCTTGTATGCACACAATGATTAATGTAGCATGGAGTTGTAGTTCTGAGGTGGGACTACAGAACCCATCGCAACTTACCCAGTTGCTTAGGAGTCTTATAAATGAACCCATGTTTTTCTTGCGGCGTTTTACAAAGCACTGGTACTCTGAGAGTTCTCAATAGGACCATACAATCATCTCTGAGAAATACCAAGAGTAGACTAAAAATGCTGATGCTTGGTAAATGTTTCTACTTCTTATCTGAAAATGTTGGCATCAGGTGATCACAGTCATGAGCAGAGCACCATTGCTAGTTCTGAAATTTAACACAGAAGACTTTCATGCTAAGAAGGATCCTGGCATTCTGCCTCCTTATGGAGGAGGAAGCAGGGTAATAGCTGTTGTAGTGCATTTTGAGGCTGCACGAGCCAATATTTTGGGATTTTCATGGAGGAGATTTTCTAGCAGTAACCCTTGATGTGACACCATGGCTCTGGCTCTAGCCCGCTGACTGGGATGACCCAAGAAATGCCCTCCTTTATTGCCCATTACAGAGGCTAAGCAGGAGTTGAGTGGTTTTCCTGTTAGCCAATCAAGAGACATTTATAGAGATCTGCTTTGTGATTCATCCTGTGCTAGATGTGGGGGGCAGGAGGGAAGGAAACAGTTCTGGCTCCCAGACTATTTTGCACAATCAGCAAACAATGTAATGTTTTGTCGGAATAGCTGGTGAGGGTCAGAGCCATTTTTTACGTCTCCTCTTCCTGGCACCACACTAGTTGAAGTACTGATTTTCTTAAGACCGTCGACCCCATTTGCAGTTTTCTTTTACTCTAGAATATTTATGCTACTACAATGTTAGTCTTTATGTAACTAGCTTCTGTTCTGAGCCCCTCAAAGTGCTACCCAGTTACGCTTAGATTAAATCCACATCCATAACACTTTTTTTTATTTTTTACTTTTTGAGTTGGAGTCTCACTCTGTCACCCAGATTAGAGTGCAGTGGCTGCTCCCAGCCACCGCAGCCTTGACCGGCTGGGCTCCGGTGATCCTTCCACCTCAGCCTTCCAAGTAGCTGGAACTACAGGTGTGCACTACCACACCTGTAGCCGGGTGGTAGTGCACACCCGGCTAATTTTTGATTTATTGTAGAGATGAGGTCTCACCAAGTTGGCCAGGCGGGTCTCGAACCTGCGGGCTCAGGCATAACACTTTTAATATTGGATCTGTGGGATCCGATTCTCACCACACGGTCTAGCCTTTACCTCTGGCTGTCTCCGTACACGAGTTTGCTTATCTGCCCATGTTATATACTCATCGCTCTGTCAGCATGCCAATACCCTCTCTCTAAAACATGTCTCATTTTTCTAGGGAGTCCTCACTTCAAGGCTTGTCAAAAATAGTGCTACCCCCGGGAAGTCTTTCTGGATTATTTACAATGGCAATTCTTTCCCCCCATGTCTAAACTCCTGCAGCATTTGGTTTACAAGCCTCATGATACTTAACCTCTTGTTGCCTTAGGCAGGGGTTATTATGTACAGACTCTGGTAGGAGATCCATACCCAAAGGAAGGAGAAAGTGGTCTTTATATCTTCTTCCCAACAACAGTGACTGCCAAATTCTAAAGAGAAATGTTAAATAAATTAAGAAATCATATTAAAAATACAGACATTCAGAGGAGAGGGACTATCAGTGTAGGTCGAAGTAATTAGGCAGAGCTGCAAACATAAGAATAGAATTATCAGAATTCCCCATGTGATCAGTGTAGTGCCAGACCCTCAGAGAC
Source organism: Cephalopachus bancanus (assembly GCA_027257055.1). Classification (NCBI taxonomy): domain Eukaryota; kingdom Metazoa; phylum Chordata; class Mammalia; order Primates; family Tarsiidae; genus Cephalopachus; species Cephalopachus bancanus. The sequence goes on along the minus strand of JAPVLO010000712.1, from coordinate 376,163 downwards.
CCCAAAAAGAAGGCATTGTGTCTGAGAGGCCAAGTAGATTACCTGGAGACAAAGGACAAGACATAGGTTTTATTCAGGAACTTATGTATAGGGAAGGTGGCACAGGAGTGCCTGGACAGGAAAAAAAACATTCTAGGTTATAAAAAGCACACAGGTTATATAACTTTTACATAAGACAGAGTGCGGGGTTAAGCTTGAAAAGGTTAGTTTCTAGTGCACAGGTGTTGTGTGAGAATGCGCTTATACACACGTCACATGTACACAAAATGGCTGTGATTTCTTTCTAGGGTGGAATATTTTTGTTCTGTATTATAATGAGCTAAAGTTATGAGCATTGATCCAGTTGTATCTGATCTGGTCTGAACCAGCCCAGAGTGGGGCCGACTGCCTCAAGGAAGGGTCCAGAGAACATTCACTATGCCCAACTGAAGATGTGGTTGGTAGGGCAAAGAACACTTGGCCCATGGTCTCAGCATGATCTGTGTGCACAGGCATGGGGCCTAAGAGAAACAGCCAGGATGCCTCCCCTGGCTTCAGTCCCCTGCTTGGGGTAATGTCCAGGGTGTGCTCCTGTTGTAACTGAGTGTATGTCATCCTACAGTCAGCCACCCAGGCTCTGCTTGTAGGGCTTCCTCAGATGTAGCTGAAGTCTTTCCTCAGCACACTTGGAGACAAGTGTAACCAAAATCCTACAGTCACCTGAACTCGGCACTTGATATTACAAGATACTGGATGAGATCTATTTGCAATTTGTTTGAGGCCACAGCATAGCTGCGTGACATTTTATGGGCCCATTTTATATAGTTGAGTTTCTCGTTTTCAAATAGACTCATTAAAAATCTTATTAAGCTATTAAGTTTCTACAAGGTGATTTTGTGGCTATAATTATAAATATTCTCTTCACAGTAGACACTGAGACAGAAGACCATCCTGCCTTCACAGATCAGATTTTGCTTTTAGCTTTCTCTCAGATGCAACTGCCTAACTTTCAACTTTGCTCCTTACAGGAAAAATAAAAAGCTTTCAGAATAATATTTAATATTTGTGAAGAATACAACTGACTTAGTAAAAGTATAACACCTACAAACTCCTAGACAGTTTCTCCTCTTCTCTAGTATACCAAGTTCAGAGGGGGTGATGGTAGACTTTCCATGTGCTCCAGGGCAGGCATTTTCCAGAATATTCCAGTGCTGCCAAAACATTGTTCATGTTTTTGTTGATCCAACATCAGGAGCAGAAGGCAAGTCAGGAAATATGGTAACAATCTAGTTGAGTCTTTAGATATTGTCCAAGCCAGGGCACGTGAGAACAGATTCCGAGTACATGTGAAGCACTCTCCTGCCACAGGATCCTTATCCTTGTTGGTTCTTCTACCTAGAATACTCTTTTCCAGTTATCTGTATGGTTTACTTCCTCCCTTCAACTGGTTCTCTGCTCAGAGATCACTTTATCAGCAAGGACTTTCCTGACTACCCAAAATAAATTAGCATCCCACTTCCTAGCATACTCCTACGTCCACCATTCCATGCCATATCCCTTTCATCCTGCTTAATGACTCTTCACAGCACTTCCATCATCTGACAAGATATATGTTTACTTTTTTTAAAAGTGTTTATCTCAATCCATTATAGGTTAAGTTACTGGAAGGCAGGGTTTTTATTTTTAAATTGCAGTATCCCTAGGATTTAGAACAATGCCTGGCACATCAGGCACTAAATAAATAAGTATTGGAATTAAAAAAAAATCCTTTAAGGCTTTAGAGAATAATCTGATCCTAGTATTCAAAGAGATTTTATAATTTGTTATAAACTGTCTCATCTTACAGAGGCAAGAACTGAAGACCAGATTGGTGGTGTGACCTCAAAGTAACCAGGTGATCAGCCCTGAAGTTGGAACCAGACATTGCTTGCCTGACTTCCAGACCACGCCCTCTACCGCATGGCCATCTTAACTCCAAATGAGGGGTCTTCTTACATTTTAAAACGTTTCAGCAAGGAAAAACAGTAAATAAATCAATCTAAGAAGGCCAGACTCCTTTTGAGAGAACAGAATCAAAGTATTAGGGGATGTCATTGGTTGCCAGGACAAAGAGCAAGTGCCACATGATCGAGAACCCAAAGTCAACCCTTCTGTATTTTCTCAGTGTATTTAACATATACATTGTTGTTGTTGTCATACCCAAAGCAATTGAGCAAGCAAGAAACATACTGAAAAATCAATATCCCTTGCCGCTTAATAACGACCTATCATTTTGTAAAGTGGAATGCCACAGCATGGTGGCAGCTGATGCCATTAGTTCTTCTGCCCATTCTGTGCAGTGTAAGAACACATCATGCTTAGTTAGCAGATGTTCTCCAAGTTCCTTCTAATGGGTTGGTTGAAAAGTTTACCAAAACAACAACAACAACAACAACAACAAAACAAAAAAAGAAAAGTTTACCAAGAAACACACGCTATCTTGAGCAGCCCAACAACATGTTCCCAGAGATAAGAGAGACAAGACACAATGATGTTTTATTGTGATTGTGATGCATCCCATTTTCTTTCATGCCGGCAACAAGCTGAACCCAGTCCCCTCATTCCTGATGTTGCCGTGCCTCTGTGAGATGCTGGTGACCAGATGAAGACCAGATGAAGACCTGCATGCACTCCTTCCCTCTTCTTTGTGGTTCTAGGGGCCATTCTGTGCCTATAATGTTGTTGCAAGGGCCATGATCATCAGCCCCCTAATGATTTGCTGAAAAAAATAATCACTTTTATGAGGGCAGATTGATAAATAAGACAGAAGGAATACATATTTATTTAACATGTATACATAGGGGTCTTTAGTATAAAGACCTAACTTGCTGCTAGATGTGGTAGCTCACACCTGTAATCCCAGGACATTGGGAGACCAAGGTGAGGGAATTACTTGAGCTTAGGAATTCAAGACCAGCTTAGACAACATAGTGAGACTCTGACTTCACAAAGAAAAAAAAAATTAGTCAGGCATGATAACATGTACCTGTAGCCCCAGCTACATGGAAAGCTGAAGTAGAAGGATTGCTTGAGCCCAAGAGGTCAAGGCTGTGGTGAGCCATGATCGCGGCACTGCACTCCAGCCCCGCTTACAGATTAAGATTCTGAATCCAAAAAAAAAAAAAAAGGACCTAACTTCCAATAAGTTACAGAAATATAATAAATATCATCTCATTAGGTTACAGAAAGAATGTTGGCTTGGATTCTTGTAAAACAGGTTATGGGAGAGGTAAGCAGTGGAATTCTATTGAAAGATGACAAATGATTGGAGGAATGGATGGATAGGGAAAACAGAATTACTTGTAAACAATTCCCTTAGGAAGTTGAATGAACCTGGGAGACATATTTTATGGTATTGGCTTCCGAGCCCCAACATCCTTCTTCCCTTTTCTCACCAGTTCACATATCTCCTGCCCTTCATAGTTCTATTTTAATTCACATTTTCTGCTTGTTTTCCTCAAAATTCCTCTCCTTGGCTCCTGCATTTCTTCTGCACACATCCCCTCACCATGGCATTCCCACGATGCTTCTCTCTATGCTTAACTGTGAACACTCTCTTGCCTGCATATCAGCACTTCCCATGCACTGTGGGGAAAGAGGGAGGGAAAGGACAAGGCAGTGACCTCCTCAAATTGTTTACAAACTTTTCATGAGGGAAGTCTAACACCATGAATCAGTGAAAGGGCAATTAATCATAAATCATGTAACACTGGCAAGACATCATGCATGTGAGGGCCTGCCGTGTAGTAGAGAAGAACGAAATTTGGCATCTGTAAAGTGCAACTTTAAAAAAATTACTTACTAGCTGTACCACATTGAACAAATAGCTCAATCTGAGAGACTGGTTTTTTAAATACATGATTATATGTTGCCTGATTGCTGTGGGATCCAAGGGGGTCAAATATATATTCAACATGAGATCCAGAGATCCTTACTGCTATTGTACCTCTAGTTAGATGGCAGGTTCCTCAGGGGCGAGAGCCCATCAAACTTTGCCTAGTTCTTGTCACCAAGGGAATGTGACAGGGATCTTGATGAAGAAAACGGTTGCTGATTAATAACAATCTAAAAGTCACTAAGACATTTCATATCCCTACAGAAGTTCTCCCCCATTTGACCCTCAAAAACACACCCTTAGTTATTGATTCCTTTGATCTAAGCTCTTGCCTCTTTTTTGAGAGTCTTCTTTTTTGTGTGTTGAAATCTCACTCTGTCGCACAGGCTGGAGTGCAGTGACAAGATCACCACTCACTGCAGCCTCAACGTCTGGCTCAGAATATTCTTCCACTTCAGTCTACTGAGTAACTGGGACTTAAAAAAAGTGTTTCTTTTTTGTAGAGATGCGGTCTCAATATGTCGCCCAGGTGGGTCTTGAACTTTTGGGCTCAAGTGATCCTCACACGTCAACCTCCCAAAGTGCTTGGATTACATGTGTAAGCCATTACTCCTGGATCTGAGCCACCACACCCAACTTGAGGGTCCCCTTCTCACTCATATGTGCGTCGATGACTCTTCTATTCATAATATCATTGGATCTGTTCACAGCTTGACATTTGTTGCCTGTAGGGTCTTATAAGAGGGGGATGAGAGTAGAAGGATCCAGAAAAGCAAGGAAAAGAAAGTCACCTCTGGTTAAAACAGTCTCTCCCTTCTTAATTCACAGTTTTGTTCAAAACTGTCCCTACACATAGGAACTGTCTAGAGAGCTCCAAGCTCTGTTTTTTGCCCTTTTAATAGGGTGAACAAAAAAAAATTATGTGTATTTGGGGGCAGTGAACGTTTTACTACAGGGACATTTATTGCTTAAAGTAATTTGTTTTCTTAGAAAAAGGTTTAGTAGTTTTTCCAGGTTTCAGAAATGTCAGCCCTGCTCAAATGGAATCCATAATCGAGACATGACAGAATCACTCTCTGAATATTTACTGGGAGTTTGCTTCAGAAAATAACAGCCTACTCTTGTGGCAAGGTGTGTAAGCGATCCACAGCAAATTGGGTTTCTTCCCGGTGAAGGTGTGGATATAATGTAGCATGAAGGATGATGGAACTCAATCTAGTGTAAAACCAGCACAGGCAGAATGGCCTGGTGATTTGTTGCTGGGCAAAAATCCTGTCAATCCTGATGATTAAATTAAAATGAGGTTCTACATTGTCACTGTCGGTGAAACGACTTATCTGCCTGCTCCCATCATTCTCTGCACAGTGCTAGCCTGTGGGATGGACACAGAATGGGGTGTTTGAAAAGAGAGACATAAGCCCATTTTTTCTCCTAGCATCAAAGTTTCATTGTAAATCTCTCAAGAATAGGGATGATCCCTGCTGGAAGCAGAAGCTAAATTGTCATCTCTAGAAAACAACTGGAATAAGAGGAGGGCTCCTGTCACATGGCATTTCCAAACATGCCCTCTCTCCCTCATCTGTATTTTCTTCTTTCAAATTATTCCCATCATCAACACCTAACATAGTTACTGGGGGCAAGAGAGTCCTTTGTGGGGCATACAGTGCTGTGGGAACTTAAAAAAAATATGGACTAGCCTGTGCAGCTTAAATAAGGCTACATGACATGTGCTGTATATAATTTACAGCAATTTCAAATACATTATTTTATGTGTTCCTCCCAGTGGCTTTGTGAATTACCCAGGACAGGAAAGATACACTGGAATGTTGAGGATAGAAGAGTTCATAGATGTCAGTGCCCTTCTACAGTTGAAAATCCTGAGTCACAAATTGGACCAGAAATCATATTTCCTGACCCTAAGCCCATTCTGTTGCCATTGAAAATTGATCCAGAGGCAAATAAGAAAACATGTAGCTATTTGCATATCTAATGCAAATTATGTTGATCAATGAATAATTAGGAAGAAAGGAGCCTTCAGAATGTCAGCAAGGAAGGTAAAGGAAGCTTTATATTTTGAAAAAAAAAAAAAGGATAGATGATGTTAATTCATACATCCCTCCCTGTTCCCTGTTGTAGATAGAGGAAAACAAAATGTCACACTGAATCCTTCTGGATTTGTAAATGTCAATCCCAAATTGTGGTAAGGAAAAAATGCAGAGGAAATGTGGGAAATGGTGGGAGGAGGGCTCACCACATACTCATCAGTTAGGCCAGGTAACTGAGAATTGATATGATACTATAATAACCTTATTTAAGGTATGGGGAGTTTCAGCTTCCTGGCTCTCAGAGGAGTTTTTCTGAGTCTCTTTGATTTCTTGTGTCTATGATCACTTTTCAGTGCAGCCTCTGGGCCTTCCCCTTGGGAGGCAGCACATATCGCAGAAAGAACTATGAAAGTTTGCAGTGAAAAGAATTGGATTCTAATCCTACTGGCTGCTTACCAGCTCTATAACCTTGGGTAAGTTATGGTCCACTGTGCCTCACTTTGGTCATCTGTAAATTATGTAGTGTAATAACTTCCTCATTGGGTGGAATTGAAAAATATATGTGTTAGGTCTGTGTAGTGGACATTTGTCATATTTTCAGGATGCCCAGAACTTTTTAAACACCCTCATTATGCATGTGGAATGTGCAGTCTTACTTTAGTCCCTTTTCATATAGAAGAAGCTAGGAACTCAGAATCTAGTCTTCATGGAAGCAAGAGTGTTATGGTCGAACTGGGTTCTTATACCTAACTGCCCAGAAAAACGAAAACAAATGTAGCCACTACAGTGGAAAAAGAACTTAATATCTCAAAGCAGCTAACTTAAGAGGGTGGGAAAAATCACTTAAATCCATCTCTCTGAAGATTCAGTGGATAAGGTTTTTAAAGAAAACTTGCTGAGTAGAGGGACAAACTGTTGATTGGTTGATTATGTCATGGGGGTGTTGAGACTGTCTGCATGTGGTCCTGTGACCAGTAAAGGATGTCCTAGTGCTCTGGGTTTAGGTAGCAGTTTTGGTCTGCCAGAGTACAGTCTGAAAATGATACCATTCCTAGGTTCTACAATAGATGCAGTCTATATAACAGTTCACCTAACTATCAGGCACTACCCACCATCTCTCCTTATCCCCAGGCCCTAAGCCATTATGGAGACAGTCCAGGAGGAAGGTATAGGGGGAGGTGAGGTCTTTGGAGATTGAAATCATTTTCTGTCTCTCAAATGGCTTCTTGTCTATGCAAGTAGTTTCAGTTCCATTATTTAAGAAAGAATATATTGATCAGCCCTGCCCCTTCCCAAGGGGTGAGGACTTGAAGGTAATTTTATATAGGTGGTTTCAAGAGTACAAGTCCACCATCAGAATCGAAACCCTCTATTTCATCTTCCTTAACACTCCTCAGCCCAGGTGATCACTACCTATCTTCAGCTTGATCCCTAGTATGGCTTGTAATTTCCCAGGTAACCAGACTGCTTCATGACTCTTGAGTCACATTGGTCTCCCCAGCTCTACCACCCTGGCATACCTTTGCTTTCCTACTTCCTTGGGCAAATGTCTATTTACTTTATAAGCCTCCACTCAGGTATTATTTGTGGAAAGTCTCTGGTGACATCTCCATACCCTGAGGCAGAACAAAATGTCTCCCCTCTTTGCCTCCTCATCACTGCCACATTAGTTTAATTTTGGGCATCTCTCCTTTGAAAGCATAGGTTCCTTGAGGTCAGACAGGGATTGTGCATTATCTTCTCAAACCTCCTGTCTGTGACATATGAAAATGTAGTAAAATTAAATGATCTGTTACCTGTACCACACAAATATCAAATTTGAACTGTTTCCATTATTGGGGGAGTACATCTTCTTAGGGGCTTACTATTGTAAACTTGAATTAAGGGAGCTCCTGAGAAAAACAGATGATTTTTCTCAATTAGAGACTGAAGTATTAGCAGATGGAACCAGGGAATTGGAACCATCATGGCCCTGGAGCTATAAAATGTAAGAATAAATCTTAGTACAATGATAGGTTCAAGGCTCTAAATTAGAGTGAAGGAACTATGTAATCATTCTAGAAAAAAAAAAATCCTCAAAATCTTGAGAACCAGGATGAGAATGAAGACCAAAATCTAATGTGCAGTGATCAGGGAAATGAAAACCCAAATGGACAAGTTCATATAGGCACTCAGTTTAAGTCATGGTCTCTCAAGGATCCATTGGGGCAGAATCCAACAACAAAAAATCAGCCAACATTCTACTGTCTTTGATATCAACTCAAATAGACTGGGCCCTAGGCTCAAGAAGTAAACACAAACACACACACACACACACACACACACACACACACACACACACACACACACACACACCTCCTACATACATACACTTCTTTATGGAAGAAAATAGTGAAAAATATAACTCAACTAGACTTAAGAACAGACTAGATTAAGTTCATGCCCATGTTGACCAATACAAATAACGACCATGAACCTGGAGTATTACTAGCACCAATATTGAATTTAAACCAGAAACTTGATTTTATATCCATTGGTGCCCCACAAAATGTGCATAATTGATAAAGCTTTGCTATGACAAGAGGTAGGGCTTGGATGAGGACTGGGCTATATGGAGGCAACTGTAGTTTTCTTCTTGCCCCAGAGGTAGGAACCAGCCTCTCTCACAAAGATAGAAACTTCTTTGTGTTCTGCAGATACCTTTTCAGACCTCAGTTACTCAGAATATCTTCCTTCCTCCAGCAGGTGTGACTTAGATCACCTGTATCATGCTTTATAAGCCTCCACTCAGGTATTATTTGTAGAAAATCTCATCTCTGAGATGAGAAACCTCCACAAACTGCCCACACAAGGTTGTAAATTGTTGGTGTGACTTTGCCTTTCTCTACCATGGATAGTTTATCTCCTATATTCTCTTATTCTGAGAATGTGAATCTTTTTCACTATCCTTGGAAAGATGGGTCAGTTCTACTTCTTACTATCAGTTACTTTTTCCATAATCAATGCTTCTCTCCCCACCCCAGGGAAGTCACTGGTTATATTCCAGATTCTTCTCTGACTTGAGGGTTCCCTAATGTGTTGTATATCATCCCTCGTCTAGGGGTCTCTCTACAATTCATGAAATATCCTGGACTTTTACATTTTAATAGTAATTGGAAACTCTAATTTAATTCTGGGACATTTCAAGTCTACCAGGGCAAAACTTTACAATTAGAAGCATGCTTTGACACGTGAATGAGTTCTTACTGCAGGAATGCCTTTGAAAAGAGATCTGGCTCATTATGATTGATAGACAGGGTAGAGTTTCTTAGCAAGCTACTTTCTTCAGAAGTTAATAGAAGAACATCAGTGTTCAGGAAATCACTGTTTGCTGGTAATTGAGGCAATTGGATGTTACAAAGTAGGTGAACTGTGAACAAATGAACTCCTGAATGACAGCAGGGGACAGCATGTGACCTCAATATTTATACTGTGTAATCATGATCACCAAAGCTCTTTCTTCTATTCTAAAACATAAGAAACTATCATCAGTGGATAAAACTGGATTCAATAGTGAGCCACTGAAAGTTCATGATTTTCTAAACTGAGCATTTTCAGGATGATGAGAAAAATAAATATAGCCAAGCTACTTCTATAGTATTTTTTTTTTCTTTGATACATTTTGGGAAAGCAGATCACACAGAGCAATCCTAGTATAACAAGTCACCCTAACAGGGGAAAATACACCAAATACCCTCAGCCCTAGGCTCTGCAGTTTTGGCTTAACGTTTTTCAATTCTTTCTGATTGTTTCTCTTATTTGTTCCAGATGACTTAGATTTTGGAGCTAGAAAGATGATTTATTAATGACATTTTAGTGGCATTTTCAATAATGAGATCTGTCTATTATATAACGGCTATAAGTTGGAAGAACGAAAGGCAAGTTTCAGCCCAAACTTGTATGACAGCTGGGTTAAGAGAACTCTTTGTGTATTAATAGCCCTTCTAAGAATTAGGTGTAACAGTGTGAGTCACTCTGCTCTTCTTGCTGGGACCCTGAATGACTTTGTATAAATATTAATTGGCCCCCAACAGCTCAAGGTTTCTTTAAGCTCCTTCACAAGTATTCCTAACTCCAGACTTTCCTTTTCTTCAATGTTCTGCATCTTAATAGTAATTATCCCTACATAGTGAGAGGGAACAGTGTGTCATACCATAATTTACAGTCATTAGCTCATTGTAATATTAATCCTGAGCACAATCACAGTTAACAACAGGGACCTCACAAATGAAAAAATTGAGACTCTTGGATGCTAAATAATTTGCTCAAGATCAAATAGCTACTATGAGACTGAGAATTCAAACATAATTCTGGTGGACACATTGGCTATAGAATTTTTACCTTTGCTATGATGGGTTTTGCCTGATTTTTCTTAATTAATTGAGATTGCTTTCCAATGATGACCTTTAAAATCTACATGTTTAACTGCCAGCTACAGAATTTTGCCAGTGAGGAATGCTATACTCTTTGCTAGGAACTGGACCTTTGTTTCATGTTTCTTACTGTTTCATGAGTGTCCTAAACATTCTTGTAAGGTATTGTTTTCCTTAGAGGAAAGAACAGGTGCAAAATATGTGTTGAATTCTGCCTGTACTCTGTAATCTATCCATATTGCCTGAACTTGAGTTGCTGCTAGCATCTGTGATTGTAGCATTCCCAATTCTCTCACCATACACATCACAGAGTTTCTCCATAATTGTATCACTGACATTTGATTTGACAAATCTGCTCAAGTTCATATTTAAGTTGAACATCTCTGGGTGTGGTGGTTTCTTCCTGTAATCCCAGCATTTTGAGAGACTGAAGATTGCTTGAATCCAGGAGTTTGAGACCAACCTGTGCAACATAGCAAGACTTTGTCTCTTCAAAAAATAAAACATAATTAACTGGGCATAGTGGCATGCACCTATAGTCCCAGCTACTTGGGAGGTTCAGGGGTTTTAGACCAATCTTGAATACATGCCTAGTCTTTTAATCTTTGGCAACAACCAACAGCTCTTTCGTGAAGCCTCACCTTACTATTCTCAAAGAGCTTATTATTAAAATTGAGGTAAGCACAGCTCTGCATCACCATCTGTTAAAAGCTGGATCACTATTGGTATGTTTACAAATTACCTTCCACACTCTTTATCACTGGCACATACCTTAGGAATAATATATGCATCTTTTTTTGATTGTTTTTATTTAAACATATTGGGTGGCAATATGGCATTCTGGTTGGTCAACATTTGGTGTAATAAATCAATAAGAAAAATATTTAAGTTTTTCTAGTGGCTAATATATAAACATCTTTACAACTTGCAAACAACAGTCACACTGACTGACTGTCCTTGTGAACACCACAGCATTTGTGTTATATATAGGTTCTAGGGACATTTTTGTATCCATCCCTATGCCCTATGATGCCCAGATATCAGTTTGAGTGAAAATCCTAGCCAATATTTAGACTCAGAAATTAATACTCCAAATTGCATTCCTTTGTCATACAGTGCACTTAAAATAAATTTGAAGAATTTAGGCATTGCCTCAGAAGCAAAAACTTTCTATCCTTCTCCTGTTTCTCCTCTGTCAAAACTCAGGAAGGGTCTCTCTCCGGAATTTCCTTATCTGAGAAAAATTCTTTCCAAAATAAATGCCATTGTCTTAAACTCTTTTTGCAGGAATCCCATTTAAACAACAACAACAGCAACAGCAACAAAAAACAAAGAGGAAAGATTAACCACCAGAAGAAAGAAGAAACTGAAAGTTCTCATTATACCCAGACATACTTTTAATCTATTCTTCCAAGGGAAGTTTCCAGAGATTATGTAAGAGATTTTGTCTGTATAGTAAGGCAACCTTTGTTCACAGTGCAGTTCCACCAGTCACCCTCCTAAAACTTGCCAGTCCTATTCAATTTCCAAAGGAATCATTTGCAAATTATTGTCTGTACTTGGGGCCCATTAAATTCTCCTAAAAAAATATTACCTCTGAAAATGGCCTATGCACCTCTATTTCTCTTTCCTCTATGAAGAAGGTGATATTTAAGTCTCAGCTATCTGGCTCTTTCTCAGTCTTATATTTCATATGGTTCCTATGCACATTAATACATTTGTGCACTTTTTTCTGTCAATCTATCTTTTGTCAGTTCCTGTCAGTAGAACTGAAACTTCAGAAAAGGAGGAAAAATTCCCTCCCTCCATGCCTACACTAACCAGCTGTATATTTTGTTGATGTAATGAAAGATATTCTGAATAGTAATTTTTTATAATCTTAAGAATGTGCTTAAAGAGATATTCTGGTAAACTGAATATTTTGCTTAATCAACGTTTACCACATTATAAAGATTCTTTTTTTTTCTTTTTTAGAAATCAGGATTTTTTGAGAGGACAGAAAAGCTTCCATGGTGGGAGGGGACCCAAAGGGGTTGTCCAAGATTGTTTTCCTTACAGTAAAGAGCAAAATATGTGTTGAGTTCTGCCTGTACTCTGTAATCTTTCCATATTGTCTGAACTTGAGTGTAGATTATCACTTTCAAAGAAACAGGGTACATTGGAATCAATGTACCACTAAAATTCTGCTAAATGTCATTGACAACTCAATTAAAGATTTGAAGAACTCTAAATCTTCAGGATCACTATTCTAAATATAAATTTAATTATCCAGAATTTTAGATAGAAACAGGAAATGTGTGGGAGTTAAATTGTATTTATTAATTCTGGGATATATCCTGGAAGTTGCTTTTTGTCCTAATAAATTCCTCAGATCAGGTTTGTGATTTGATTGTAAGAGCCAAGTCATTCAAGGACAAAATCAAATCAGATATTTGAATTCTAGGTCAGAAGAGAGAATGATGTGAGACAAATTTAGCTTTATCTTAAGATATAGGTGATTTGGACTATAACTAGAGCCCTCATAACAGGATTTGAGGAACTGTTATTTTATTTTATCTTTTTGATGGTCACCAGTGCTTATAAAAGATAATAAACCCTAAATTTTTCAAGGACAGTTGCCAAGATGTAAACAAATGTTGCTGTTTTATGTGTTATCCATGAGATGTAATAGAAACTATTTCTGCAACCCTCTCTCAGCCTGGCTTTTACAAGCCCATTCAATTGACATTCTTAGGAACTAGTAGTATCTATTCTAATGTTCAAATTAAATATGTGTCTGTACAATGCATTTAAAAGCCTAATATGTGTCATTTGGAGTGACCATTCTTTGAATTATCACTTCAAGTCCAGGAATGGTAATACTGCACTTTAACATCACTTTAACTTTAGAAACTTCAGAAGCACTTCCCCATCCTTGGTCTCATTTGATTTTCATAAGTATTTCTAGGGACTATGGGGATAGAGTTGGAATTCCCATGCACTGGTAAAAACAAAACAAAACAAACGAAAACTTTCTGCATCTAGTAAAGGCAAAAAAAGAAGTGTTTGAGAATCCACCAGGTGAGAAAGAGGTAGCTTGGCTGGCTAGAGAAAGAAATAATCATATCATTATGATTTCCTTAATGGTTCACAACAACATTATTGGTCATTAAGTTTCATTATAAATGTATAGTTTTATTTAAGCTACATGTCAGACTGTCTTCTTATTGTTTTAAAAACAGTTTATCAACCATGTATTGTAGGCTAAGCACTGTTCTGTTCATTGGAATGGCCGTTACCTGTGGCCACTCTCCCAAGTGGGAGAACTCTTCCATGCTCACTCACTCCAACCAAGAGTGCCAGCATGAAAACTCCTCTCTACCATTACATACAGGTACAGAGCTCCCTGCAAACTTAAAAATAAAAATTAAAACAAGAGCCTAATTATCCTTATTAAATATAAGGGAATAGACTTCTCTCCCATTCCTTTTATTAGAGCATTTACTTTAGAAAACTTGTAATGGTAAATTCTTTCTCTGTCTCTTTGAAATGAATGTTAATCTTCTTAAAAACTAAATATGCCTCCTGCCAGTTTTATGATCCAGGAATTTCTTTCTCAAGGGCGTGGGAGCCACTTCTTTGAAACAGAAACATCAAGGTGGGCAGTGCCCTCATCTCCCAGTTTCTCTGGGAGAGAAGGAGCCTAATTTCAGTGGGTGCCTATCTCCAAGTTGCAAGATTATTTTCTGTCAAAGAGCTTTGAAAAGTTTATTTTTCCTCTGTATAAAGCCAATTAGCTAACACAGATGGTCATCCCAATTAGCAGGTAAATTTAGGATAAACTATACGTAATAAATAGTGCTGTCAAACTTTCTTACTTGAGAACTGATTATTTTCTATTTAGAGAGCATGTAGATAATGAGTTGTGTCTGCCTGGCTTTATAAAAGGGTTGAATTTCTTTCTGTCTTTGCCATTTCTTGGTGGATTGCCTGTGATGTACATCACATTCTGGTTTAATGTTTAGTCAATAATGAAACTGTTTTCTTTTCTACTACCTTTATGAAGAACTTTTTGGGTTGGGAGAAGATTTTGTTTTTAATTATATTTCTCCAACAATTTAATATGTGACTTTGGAGCTATGTAGGGTGGTCAAATGAGGTGAAGAAAAACCACAAGTAGGGGCAGGTGATATTTACTCAGGCTGAAATGAGACTCTTGGTTGACTGGCTGAAACTCTGCGTGAGGCACTAGTTCTTACTTACATGCAAATGACTATACTGGCTAGCGAGTTCTCAGCTTGATGCCTTCCTTGGGCATTTAAATAATGTCTCTCATGTATGCTGTCAACTTGGTCTACTTGCTCACGCTCTTCTCAGACTATCCCAGAAAATCTCTCCTGGATTGGTATTCAGACTTCTGAGTCTTTCTGTTCAAGACTCTAGCACCTACTCCATCCACCTCATGGCTAAATGAGCTTTTCCTTTCCTCTCTCAGCACCCCCCCCTTTTTTTTCCACAATTGCTCAAATGACCTTTTGAAGAAAGTTAATTGCCAAATGCTTTTCCTGCACCAATTGAGATGATAACATGGCTTGTAGTCTTTATTTTGTCAAAAGGGTTGGCAGTAGTGGGATACTGCCGGGAGAGGGGGGGGGGAGAGGAAAGAACATCAATAAGGGTAACTGATCTCAAATCAGGTAAAGTGGGGATCAAAGGGAGTCCCAAACTTTACCTGTATTATGATCACTTGTATACCGAATTCTGAATTGTACCACACATCTTTAAAATAAAAATAAAAAACTAAAATAGAATTCATGCCATTAGCAGCACAGGACTTGTTTGTGAGGCTTTACTTTTCAAAAACCAATAGGACCTTGAAAATGGTGAGGTGGTGATGTTACCTGAAAAACTGGGGCTTCTATACCTGGCAAGTAATCAAATGAAGTACATATGTCTCATGTGGTAGTAACGAAGCTGTAGCTCCTCCCGGGATGGAGATTTTAGCATGGTAATAAGAAAAGTTCACTTGGCTTCGTCTATAAATTGTTGGGGTCTGTTAAGAGCTAGTTTCAATCAACTAGGTGACCGCAATCCACATAGGGTTTGGAAAAAAACGGGCTGCAAGACAGGAGGCTGTAAAACAGGCTGATTGCTCAAGTTGATTAAATGTCTATAGTCCCTAGAGACCCTTGTTGTCTACCAACAGTAGTAGTGGTGGTATTGGAGGATAAGGGTGATTTCTCCAAGTACAGAGAAATAATAAACAAAATTAAATTTAATTTAATTTTAAATTTTAAATTTAAAACATGAACATTAAGGTGTTCATGTTGAAAAAAAATTGAATTTTTCAATCTTGTCCAACTGCATTTAGATAATTGCATTACAATCCCTGAATCTGCATGGGACCATTTTAGAACACGAGCTTGCCTCGTAATTCGCCCAATCAAGAAATAACTTCCTTTCTAAAAAACGTATCTTGAATCCAAGGCCATCTTCACAAATTTGGGCATTTCCTTGCCTTGATGCTCTATTACATCTCAATAAAATTATGCTAAACAACACATTAAAATTACTTAACAATAGTTAGATCATTTTGATGAGGTATCATTTTATTGTGTTTCTCACTGTGACTTTTTATTACTTCCTTCTGTTCCAATGCATTTTGTGCATAACAGGCAAAAAGTCTTTCTCTGCTAGCATCTCCCTCCAGGATACTTCACTTCTTCCAGGTTTTGCTTTGGTATTTCCCCAGTCATAGAATGACACGTTCTTCTCAATATCTTCAGTATCAGCAGTCAGCACTGGAGCTGATAGGCAGTAGCCTTTAATAATGCCACTGTTTACTTTTTATCTTGAGCATTTAGGTGTTGTGGTTTTTTCTTTTTTTCTACGTGTTATAGCATATACCTGTTTATAATAATAATGATAGTGTTCATGTAATTGAACTCTAGCTTTGTCTAAGGAATTGCATGACCATTTTATACACATGATTTTATTTGACTTCTAAAACCATATGAATAGATACTATTTATATCTTCCTGGTTCAGAAAAGAAAACTGAAGTTTAGTAAGATGAAGTAACTCACCTGTGATCACCCAGTGCAGCACCCTGTTTTGACTCCATAGCTGGACCCTTTCGCCACGGTTGTCAAGCTACTTAAAGTAGATAGAGTTCTTATTTAGTTACTAACCTTACTTCAAAGTGGATTCAAGATAACATTGTTCTTCTTTGATTAACCAGAGAACTGAGTCAGTATTTCACAATAACTAAGAATCTAGTTCCATTTTCTAAATTCCTGAGCTGGTTGTTTCTATTGCTTTTATACTACAGTTAATAAATTAAAAAAAAAACCAAAAAATATTCTTAAATTTGGGTAAGGGCGTATTTCTAATCAAGATACAGGTCTTCTAAATCAACTTCTCTAGACTACTGTAATGGAAGGGGTCATTGTGTTCTTTGGATGCTGTTATTCACAGAGCCATCCCAACTCACTAGGTTCACTCATGAATTCAAAATTCGTACTACAATGTGAAGAGAAAAATTGATTCAGTTTGTCTAAAAAAATACCAACTTATGATCAAAATACGGAATGAGTTCAATAGAACCAATGCAGAGCTAGACCTATGATTTTGTGACGTTGGGTAAAACCCAAACATTCTGTCTTTTCAGTTAACCCACTTGGTTTTATAATTTGGGGCCTTTTAAACTCAACCTAGGGTCATCATATGGCACTTTCAAATAATAAAATCCCAAATAAAATGTGTAACTTTCCAGAATATTGAACAATACTGAATAACAATCTGTAATGGACTACTATCTGAATCTGACAGAGGATGAATATTAATCAAAATGAGCAGATAAAATAAAACTGGTACAGTCCATGAAATAAAAAAATTGTCTAACCCTTAGGATCTAGAAGCCATCCATTAGCCCTATGAAAAGCAATAACTCTGTCCTGTATGTCTAATATGATAGCCACCCCTTAGCAAAATGCATTCTAGTTTCCAACAGCAAGATCTCTTTAATGCCTCATTGAGGTTTGGCTATACTTCATTTTTAAACATAGAACAACAAGCATACTGGCCTGAAGAAAAGTTCATTTTTAGTAAAGTTGCCTTTTAATTCAGGGATAATTCAGTGCCCTAAGATTCTTCTAAAATTTTCCTGGTAGATATTTTCAGATCTATTTATCATGGTCACAGCATGAAGTAGTTTCTGATTTATGTGGTAAGCTTCAGACTTTTGGTATTTTCTCTTGTGGCCTCAATCCATCAGGAAGAAGGTCTACATTACATTTAACACCAATATAGCACTGTCGATAATGCCCAGGTACCTAGCATGCATAACAAGGAGGGACCTAGTGGGGATGGAGGGCTCGGGATGTGAGCTGGAAGTCTAAGCAGACTAAGCTAAGAAAAATTTTTTTTTAATCTATAGGATTTTTTATATATTTGGAGGGGAATAATGTGTGTGGTTACATTAGAAAGCCAGAGAAGATTTCAAATGTAAATGGAGAATTACAGTAAAACTCCATGGATTTGGTATTGTTTGAGCAAAAGACTTTCGGGAGATTTCAAGGAAAGAAAAGAAGGGCTCCTCAGAGGTCTGGGTGAACCAGACCACAAATTTCAGTGTCATCCTATTCCCATTATCTGGCACAGAGCCTGCCATGTTGAAGGGGATAATTACTACAAGTTAGGTCTAATTCATAGTCAAGTCATGCTGTATTTGCTTCTAAACCTTGGATTCCTAACTTGTACTGCATCATCATCATCATCATCATCACACCTGTGCTTTAGGAAAAACTTAGGAAAAACTCCCAGTTTTTCCTCTTCTCTCATACCATTACCACAATAATCATCAACATAGATGACTTCTTTGACCCAAGAGGTAGGTTTTTTTTTTCCAGTACACTAAGCAGCAGACACGAGCTGGGTGTCTTCCAATTCAATTTCAACACTATTTATCTGGAGATACTGTCAGATTCCACAGATCCCTAATACTATCCCCTCGCTCAAGACTTTAGTCACAAGTCTGGACCTCCAGAACTTCTATCACCCAGCTACCAGCCAGGGTTGCCACAACTCTCTCTTTGGGTTTGACTAATTTACTGGAGTGACTCACAGAACTCAGGGAAACACATACTTACATTTGACAGTTTATTGTAAAGGATACTGCAAAGGATATAGATGAAGAGATGCATAGGGTAAAGTATGGGGGAAAGTCTGTGGAGCTTCCATGCACTCCCTGGTACACCACATTCTCCAGAAATCATAAGTTCTGCTATCCAGATGCTATCTAAACCCAGTCCTCTTGAGTTTATTTTATTTCATTTTTTATTTTATTTTATTATAAAGATGTGAGCTACAAGTCAGGATTAGGTACATAAGTAGTCTATGTGCAAGTGAAGTTTGGGCACCCAACTGGTTCTCACTACTCCTGGTTTAGGATCAGGTACCCTTAGTGTTGTGACATTCCCTCCCCTTTCCCTGGCAGTGCTCTGCCACTGCTAATCCCTCTCTTGTAGTATTGTGATAATTGAATGTAGACTGGATAAAGAAAATATGGTACATTTACACGATGGAGTATTATACAACCATAAAGAAGGACAAAATTATGAAGTTTACAGAAAATTGAATGAATTTAAAGTTCATCATACTCATTGACCTATCACAGAAGCAAAGAACTGAATACCACATGTTCTCCCTCATAAGTGCATCCTGAACATTTATCACAATACTCTTGAGTTTTTATGGAAACTTTATGATGCCAGCGTTTTCCCCCCAGGGCCTTGGGTGGGCCTTCTCTGGGGAGGATCTTAAGACCCACAATTGGAAGTTAGGGGAAGATTATAGTCCCTCCTTGGGGCAGGTGAAAGTGGGGCAAGAAAAAGATTCTGTTTCCTAAGGTCTTCCCCTGAAGCCTAACTTACTTAACAAAGTAACAAAAGACTGTCACAAGAGCTATGAAGATTATGAGCCAGAAACTATGGAAGAAAACCGATATATAAACATATATCCTAACACAACACCTATGCTTTACTTTGGGTGATACTCAAAATTTGTTAAGCTACTTTCCTATCCAATCTTTCATTTCTGGTGGTGAAACCATGTTATGTCTAAATTCTAGTTGAGGTTATTTTGGCTGAAGAGAGACATGAAACAAGTTGTGTATTTGTAACTGAACATAAATATACTGTCTGAAGCCTAGCCAAATGCTTGTCATGATATTGTATTGTATTTCTGCACAAGCTAGATACTAGGTGCTTAGTCAATTTACTGACAACTTTAGACAGGAGTAATGAAAAAAAATGAGGGGCTGTCATGTGAATGCTAGAGTGTTTAACAAACATTGGCCAGAAACATTTGTTTATTCAGCAAGTATTTACTGAGTACATACTATGTGGCAGACACTGTACACTGAAATGTAGTCTTGGCACCAGGAGCTCGAAGTCTATTGTAGATAACACCCAGATTAACAAATAATTACATTCCAGGATGGTAAAAGCAAGTCATACCAGAATGTGAGAAAACTCATAGGACAACAAAGAAATGGTATATGGGTTTGAAAGGAAATTAATATAAGAGAACAAAACCAGTTGTATAAGATTGTTTGCTTTTTCTTGGAAACCTTTGCTGTTGTTGTAAACTATGACACACTTAAATAAAGGTGTGTAGAACAAAGATGTACCACATAATGATTTATCATAAATTGAACATTCATGTGAAACAGTGCTTCTCAAACTATCTGTCATGAAGGACCAGACTTTGTTTGTTTCTTTTTTCTAATCCATCAGTTAAAAAATACAATTAAAATGAAATACTAAAAAGAGAAAAGCAAAACACATGGTTTTATAAAAATGTCTACTTTTGAAAAAAAACAGTAGAAATGAATTACTAGAAAAAAGAAAAAAAAAGGCAAACAAAATCCAAGTCCAATATTTTGAGTATTATATACAACAGGCATAAAATGACTTGGTCAAAACAGTTTCTGAATGTTTACTCTCAATTTCTGTTCTTATCTCATGTGGACCCATGGGCTAGTATTGGAGACTAGACAGGATTCAATTTCTAAAGAAACTCATAGGACCCAAAATGACAATGCATACAAATACACAGTTTGTTACAGACAAGCATACAATATCATGGCAGCATTAAAATAAGGCTACACATCACAAAGATTGCTTCCCAGCCAGGTGAACAGAGAGGCCAGATGCAGGCTCTGGTTGTCTTACCTCTGTAGGGCCATACTGGACACACTTTTTCTTTTGGACCATTGACACATACATATATTTTGCATCAGGAAGCCCCAAATGGATTTTTGCTGGTGCATTTTAAGTTCTGCTAGTTAAGTCGCATATTCTTGCTGTGTAACCAGCCCCAGTGGCACAGCTCTTCAGCGGTCACACTGAAACCAGCTACAGATAATCAATGTCCATGTGAACAATGAACAATGCTGACAAGCTAGTACAAACCACCTCTAAACTCCTTTGACTCATGTTTACAAAGAAACACTATTAATCAGTATGTTTCATGCCTTGATTGGTGGTCAGAACCTTGCAGGGACTTTAGCAAAACAGCTCAGGCAAGTTCCAGTCTTACTGATATTAACCCTCACAGTGTCGAGGTCAATGTTCCCTTCACCCTCTGAAGGTTCATTGAAAATCACTGGCAAGTGGCAGGTTAATAAAGAAAAGGCATACAAGTTTGTGGAATCATAGCTTTACATGACACAGAAACCTTCAAGATGAAGACTCAAAAATACAGGAGGAATTGTGATTTTTATGCTTAGGTTCAACAGAGTATGGACCACCATGTAGAAATATGACTGGAAAGAAAGAGTATAATCTTCATTAAGGATTGAGTGTGGAAATTCAGCAAGGCCTATCTATCCAGATTCTTCCTGGCTTCTCTGGGCAACTTTTCTTCCTTCTGGGTATGGGCAAGATCCTTTCTGAAATGGGGGTCTTATGCCCTACAGTCAAACAAGTTAGGTCAGTTAATTTTTTTATTGCCAGTTTTTACATAGAAAGGTAAGGGGGAAGTAATATTTTTTGGTTTTATGGCTGGTTTCAGGGAATAGGGCTCTGTTTTCTATGACCTGCATTGGAATCATAACTTTACATGACACAGAAGTCTTCAGGGAAGAGGGATTCTAGTTTTCATGGCTAGCCTTAGGGGAAAATGGAACTGACAGAACGGAGGCCAGGAGGTCAGAGAAAAACTTTTGCTTCTGAGGCTGTTTTTGTGGTCTTCATTTTGGTGTGCTGTTTTCTGAGTCCAACAACAGCATAACTTATAACCAATAGTTCATGGATGGTTCTATTTTGTTGACAACACTTGAAGAAGCAGTGATGAATGGAACTTCCAAGTTAAAAATAGAACATGACCAATATCTCAAAAGTCTTTCTCATGCTTTCACAATCATTAATCCTGCCTTTTCTCAAAGGTAAACCAACTATCCTAAAAAAGTGATCACTTTTTTTGGGGGGGGATTGGAGTTTCACTCCGTCGCCCAGGCTGGAGTGCAGTGGCATGCTCACGGCCACCCCAGCATTGACCTGCTGGGGTCAAGTGATCCTTCCTTCCACCTCAGCCTTCCAAGTAGCTGGAACTACAGGTGTGAACTACCACAAGCGGCTAATTTTTTGATTTATTGTAGAGGTGAGGTCTTGCCAAGTTGCCCAGGCTGTCCTTGAACCCATGGGCTTTGGCAATCCCCTCACCTTGGTCTTCCAAAGTGTGCAGATTATAGGCTTGAGTCATCATGCCCAGTCGGTGATCACTTTCTTACCCTTCTTTATAGTTTTTCACATCTATGTCTTGATTTAAAAAATTTATATAACTAGGATCATAAAACATGTATTACTTTATGTCTGTATCTTTTTACTCATAATCATATTTGTAAGATTCATCCCATCTGTTAGGTGTAGTTGTAGTTTGT
This sequence comes from Cephalopachus bancanus, assembly GCA_027257055.1. Lineage (NCBI taxonomy): Eukaryota > Metazoa > Chordata > Mammalia > Primates > Tarsiidae > Cephalopachus > Cephalopachus bancanus. The sequence continues at coordinate 353,931 of JAPVLO010000712.1, read as the reverse complement.
CCATGTTCAATGTAGTATGAGGTCTGACAATTAAGTTCATAAATTCATCCTAGAAAAAGTGCCACACACCTCATTGCTGAAAATCACTATGGTCACCTTTGAAGTACTCCCCTTGGGAAGCTAGGCATTGATGCCAGTGCCTAGTTCATCCATCGAAGCAATTTGAAACTCTTTTTTCTGGAATGGTTATCAGATTTGTCATCACGAGAATGTCAGAGTTTGAACTTGAGCAACAAATATTAAATATCTTGTTACACTTGGCAAGAATGGAAGTGAAATCAAGTCCAGGTTTATGGGGAAAATGCTATGAAGACAACAGCAGTGTACAAATGAATTTAACGTTTTTCTGAAAGAAGAGAAAGTGTCACTGATGAAGAGAGATCAGATGGCCAGTAATGAGCAAAACTGATGAAAATATTGTAAAAGTTCATCAAATTGTGCATCAAAATCTTTGACTGACTGTGTAAAGCATAGCAGACCAAATAAACATTGATAGAGAAACAGTTAGGAAGATACTAACTGAAATCTTGGCATGAGAAAGGTGTGTGCCAAAATGGTCCTGAACAAACTCTTGCGTCATGACAATGCACCAGCTCACACAGCACTGTCTGTGAAGGAAGTTTTAGCCAGTAAACAACTAACTGAATTGGAACACCCTCCCTACTCACCTGACCAGGCCCCCAATGACTTTTTTTTTTTTACCTAAAGACAAAGAAAATATTGAAAGGAAGACATTTTGTTGACATTCGGGACATCAAGGGTAATACAATAACAGCTCTGATGGCCATTCCAGAAAAATGGTTCCAAAATTGTTTTTATTAATGGACTTGGTGCTGGCATCAATGCATAGCTTCCCAAGGGAAGTACTTTGAAGGTGACTGTAGTGATATGCAGCAATGAGGTGCATAGCACAGTTCACAAACTTCATTGTCAGACCTTGTATAGAATTCCATTGTATGGCTATATCATGATGTATGTATTTGAATGTTGATGGACATTTGGATGGCTTTAAATATTTATCATTAATAATGATTCTATGATCATCTTTGTTCATGTAGCTTTTACAATTTTCTTGGGCATATAAGTAAAGTCAAGTCATAGGCTATGCATGTTTAGCTGTACATGATATACTTACTAGTAAATACTATATCAGAGTGCTTGTACTAGTTTATTCTCCCAAAAGTGGTATAATGTTCCCTTTTGCCTCACATTCTTGCTAATACCAGTATGTTAATTTTTAAATGTTTGCTAATCTGGAGAACATGTAGTAGAATTTTATTGTGATTTTCACTTTATTTCTCTGGTTACAGAAAAAGTTGAACACTTTTTCATTCACTTCTTGACCACTGAAATAGGGCTTTACCTATTCAAGTATCTTGTATATTTTTCTATTGATTTCTATTTTTTAATTTATTTGTAGTAGTTTTCTTTATATTCTGGATATAAGTATTTCTTTAGATATGTATGTTGTAAATATATCATACTAAGATGTAGATACCATTTCATCCTTTTAAAGGTATATTTTGATAATAGAAATTTCTAATTTTGATATAATACAACATGTCAGTACTTTCTCTTTATAATTAATAGAGGTCGTTGCACCCTATTCATCTTTTTCCACTTAAGATCATGAATATATTCTTTTATATAACCTTACATAAGCCTCATTGTTTTGCATCTCCCCTACAGATATGTTTTGTAAAGTATGAAGTTGGCATTGTTTTATTATTATTATTATTTTACTTGAATTTTCTGTTGACCTAGAACCATTTATTGAAAGGAGCATTCATTTCCTACTGGTCTATAATAGCACTTTTTTCATAAATCAATAGTTCATTTGTGTGTAGGATTCTTTCTGGGCTCTCTCTTCTATTCCATTAATTTAGTTTTCTATCTTTGAGTCCTTGTCACAACTACTGTAGTTTTATGTTAATTCTTGCTGTCTAGTAAAGTAAGTCTTTCTACTCTGTTTATCTTCAGTAGTGTCTAAGCTATACTTGACCTTTTACACAGCTATGTAGTTTCAGAAACAGCTTGACAAATTTCACGAAAAACTTATTCAAATTTATGATCATTTACTCTCCCTTCATTTATGTCAGTTTTCACTTGTTTTACTTATTATTATTTTATAATTCTGAGGGCCTGCACACGTTTAATAGATTTTTTTTCCTGTGTATGAGTTCTGGTAACTGCTCTAAAACTTCATTTGGAAATATAACCAATCTTTGTATATTGATCTTGTATCCATAAACCTTGTTCTTTTATTAATTATAATAATTTTTCTATCCACAGTCATATCATCTATGAATAATGACAGATTTATTCATCCTGTCTATTAAATGTTAGATTCCCCATAAATAGCCCTGAGACAAAGATTCAAGTTGTGTGTGTGTGTTTATTTTATTTATTTTATTTTTGGTTTGTTTGCAACAGTATCTTGCTCTGTTACCTGGGCTGGAGTGCAGTGATGCAATGATGGCTCATTGCAATCTCAGTCTCCTGGGCTCAGTAATCCTCCTGACTCAGCCTCTTGCCTCACTATTTTTTTTATTTTGTAGAGATAGTTTCTCACAGTGTTGCCCAGGCTGATCACAAACTCCTGGGCTGAAGTGATCTACCAGGCTCATCCTCCCAAAATACTGTGATTAGAAGTGTAAATCATTTCACACGGCTGATTCAAGTACAAGTAGTTGTTTGGAGTTGACCACAAGACACAGGAGTAAAGAAGTGAAAGAAGACAGCTGATAAAGAGTTCACTATCAAGCAAGTTATGTTGAAAACTTGATCCTACTGTGGAACTCATGAATTATTGTAGAAAATGTGCATCTGAATTTTCACATGCAAAGGGTAAGCAATCTATTTATTTTAAATGTCCTACACATCTGTGGCTGAGGAATGTTCCCAAGGGTGAATTAATTTCCTGGGGTGAGCCACTTTTAGCCTGCCATTAGGCAAGTTGAAGTTGGCTAGTGCACATTGAAGTGGTAAAACTGAGGTGGTATATTTGAAGTACCAATGGTACCTACCACACTGTTCAGTCTTAATAGGATGTATTTATTTCTCTTGTCTTGCTGTACTGGCTAGAACATCCAGTCCCTATTGATTAATAGAAATGATAGAGGTCATCCTTACATGGTGTCTGATCTCAAAGGAAAGCTTTTAATATTTTACTTTTAACTATGATATTCACTATAGGCTTATTATAAAATCCTTTTCAAATTAAGGAAGTTTCTTCTAACCACAGTTTCTTCTTAAAATTATGAGTGGATGTTGAACTATATTAAGCATATTTCTTCATCTAATAAAGCATTGATATGATTTTTCTCATTTGTTCTGTTAATGTGGTAAATCGCATTGCTTATTTTTTAAATGCTTAATTAACCTTTCATTCCTGGAATAAACCCACTGTATGTGGGTTCTTATATATTACAAAAACATCTTACTAATTTTAGGTTAAGAGTTTTACATTGATATTCCTGCATGAGATTGGCTGGTACTTTTGTTTTCTTTTTCTTGATTTACTCATCACATTTTCTTATGAAAGCTATGCTGGTTTTCAGAAACAATTGAGATGTGCTTTTTCTTTTCCTTTATGCTTGAAATATTTATATTATTGGGATTATTCCTTCCTTAAATGTTTGGGCATATTTGCCTGGCCCAGAGTTGTTTTATATGGAAATATTTACAATTAGTTTCTTTAATAGGTATATGAATATACTTTTGATTTCATTTCTTCTTGTATCAGTTTTGTTAAATTGTACTTTTAAAGCAAATTTTCCATTTTATTAAAATGTTTAAATTTGTTGACTTAAAATTTTATCAAAACTTTTATTATGTTTATAATAACAAAAGGCTTCTATACTCCTAACATTGGTTATTTGTGTCTTGTACCTTTTTTTAATTTATTTGTCAGTGTCACCAGAGTTTTATCCAATTTATTGGTCTTTGCAAAGAATCATCTACAGCTTTGTTGACCTTCCCTATTTTATGCTTGTTTTCTATTTTACTGATTTACAAATGTGTATTATTTGCTTACTTTTTTCTTAGGCTTTATTTTACTTTGCTCAACCCTTGGTCACCATCAGGGGGAAAGTGTTTCTAAATTCAGGCTCTGTATTTTGTCCTGATAATTCTTTACTATCTTATTAGTTCATCAAACCCTTCAAACAGATGTTTTGAAATTTTGTCTCTAATTTATCCAATTGTCTTCTGAGAGAGCATTGACCCAAGTTATCTAGTCTACTATTACCAAAAGGGAAAGTCTCTACTTGTTTATTTCCTGATATTTTCTTAGGACAAGCTGTCATCTTATGCCTCTTTTAAAAAGTCTTCCTAGCATTTGGGTAGAATTGAATTCTCCAATTAAAACAGCTAAAATAAAACTTTCTAGAGGCAATGTAAAATAGGGGAGAAGGACAAGTGCCTGAGAGGGTCAGCCTGCTAACTCCTATTACTAGTTTGCATATGCCCTTGAGCTCACCTTTAGAGTTCTAGAGCTCTTCCAAAAACCATCAGTAAATACAAAGGAGAATTCCAACAGCCAAAAAATGTAATCATTTTTTGGAGGGTAGGCCCCTTGGAGTACAGGCTTCTCCTGCTAGGTAAGTGTTCAGAAACCCATCTGCATCAGTGTACCAGGTAGCATTGTTGTGAGAGGCTGCGTTCGGCTTCAGTAAATTTTTTTTTTCTATTTTATTTTATTTTATTCTTTGCAAGGTAGGGTTCAAGTAAGGCTCAACTACACAAGTAGGGTGCATGCAGGTGAAGTTTGGGCCTCCAACTGGCCCTCACTTCCCCTGGTTTGGAACCAGGTACGCGTTGTGTTGTTACGTGCCCTGCGCCCTTCCTTCCTCCCCTGGCGGTGCCCAGTGACAATCCCTTGTGCTATTATGATTAATGTTCAGGTCCTACTATGAATAAGAACATGCAGTATTCAGTTCTTTGTTTCTGTGATCACTAAATATGATGGTCTCCATCTCCATCCAATTTGCTGAGAAGTCTTTTTGGCTGTGTGTGTGAACCATTGTGTATACATACCACATTTTCTTTATCCACTCCACTTTTGATTGGCAGTAGGGTTGATTCCATGTTTTTGCTGTTATAAATAGTGCAGCTATAGACATGTGTGTGCAGGTGTCTTCTTTGTAGAAGGATTTATGTTCCTCCAGGTGTACTCCCAGGAGAAGTATTACTGGATCGTGTAGGAGGTCAATTTTTAGTTCTTCTAGGAATTACCACACTGCTTTCCATAGAGGATGAACTAGCCTGCACTCCCACCAACAGTGTAGAAGTGTTATCTTTTCTACACACTCACACCGGCAACTGTTGTTTTTTGATTTATCAATGATGGCTATCCTTACTGGAATTAGGTGGTACCTCATTGTAGTTTTGATTTGCATTTCTCTGATGATTAGTGAGGTTGAGTATTTTTTCATGTATCTGTTGGCTGCTTGTAGGTCTTATTTGCAAAGTGTCTATTCATGTCCTTTGCCCAATTTTTAATGGGGTTATTTATTTATTTTTCCTTTCAGCTTGTTTGAGTTCCTTGTAGATCCTGGACGTTAGGCCATTGTCAGATACGTAATTAGCAAATATTTTTTTCTATTCTGTGGGTTGTCTCTTTATTCTCTTGATGATTTCTTCTGTTGTGCAAAATCTTTTCACTTGATGATGTCCCACTTATATATTATAGCTTTTATGGCATTCACTTTTGGGGACTTTGTCAAGAATTTGTTGCCTACTCCAATGTGCATAAGGGTGTTTCCTATGTTTTCTTCCAAGATTCTTACATTTTGAGGTTTTACATTTAGGTATTTGATCCATTTAGAGTTTATTTCTGTATATGGTGATAGGTGGGGAGCCAGTTTTATTCTTTTGCATGTGGTCAGCCAGTTTTTCAAGCACCATTTGCTAAATATGCTCTCCTTTACCCAGTGATTATTACTGTTGGCTTGTCAAAGATGAATTGGTTGAGAGATTGTGTTTTTGCTTCTGGAATCTCTGTCCTGTTCCATTGGTCTTTGTGTGTATCCTTGTGCCAGTACCAGGCTGTTTTAGTTACTGTAGCCTTGTAGTAAAGTTTAAAGTCTGGTAGTGGGTCCATAGTAGAACCTTCTACTTTGTTCCTTTTTCTGAAGAATAATTTGGGTATTTGTGCTCTTTTATAATTGGCCCTAAACAGACCAATTATAATTCAGGAACTCAACTTCATCATAAGAAATCTACCTACCAAAAAAAGCTTCGGACCAGATGGCTTTACAACCGAATTCTATGAAACATACAAGGAGGAGTTGATACAATCTTATCAGAAGTATTCTAGGCAATCAAGAAAGATGTAACTCACCCCAAATCATTTTATGAAGCTAACATCACACTGATACCCTAACCTGACAAAGACTCAACAAGGAAAGAGAATTACAGGACAATCTCCTTGAGAATATAGATGAAAATATTCTCAATAAGGTTCAAACAAATTGGATCCAACAACACATCTCAAGTATCATCCACCATGACCAGGGAGACTTCATTCCTGGGATGAAGGGCTAGTTCAACATTCACCAGACCATACACATAATTCAATACATGAATAGATGTAAAAACAAGAACCACATGATTGCAACATTAGATGCAGAAAAAGAATCTGACAAAATTCAGCATCCCTTCTTGAAAAAAACCCTTGAACACCTAGGTACAGAAGGAACATTCCTCAAAACAGTTAGAGCAATCTATGATAAATCTACAACCAATATTTTACTCAATAGGCAGTAACTGGAAGCATTCCCCCCCAAGAACGGGAGCAAGACAAGGATGTCCACTCTCACTCCTCCTGGTCAACATAGTGCTGGAAGGCCTTGCCAGAGCAATCAGGCATGAGAAAGAACTTAGGGGTATCCAAATAGGAAAAGAGGAAGTTATGCTATCCCTCTTTGTGGACAATATAGCTCTATACTTTGAAAACCAAGGGAATCCATCAAAAGCCTCCTCACATTGATAAATGACTTTGATAAAGTTCTGGGGTATAAAATCAATGTGCAAAAGACAGTTGCATTTCTATATACCAGCAACAAGCAGGCAGAGAACCAAATGAAAAGTACAGTCCCATTCACAATAGACACACACACACACACACACACACACAATGAAAAACCTTGGCATTAGTGAATTTTTTGGAGATTCTTTCAGTGTGCTTGCCTATTTCATGATGGGTGATTTAAAATCATATCTGCCTACACACTGAGTGTTCAGCAGTTTTTGATCAAAAAATGGCATGACCACCAGGACTTCCCTAGTCACTCCATCTCAACTTGAGTGGCTTTTTTTTTCCCTAGATGAAAAAAATCCTCAAAGGAAAACATTTTGCCAGTGTGAAAGAGGTGAAACAAAAATCAGCAGAAGCATCAAAACTGGTAAGTTCAAACACTGTTTTGAGCAGTGGGAAAAGCATCTTTATAGGTGTATTGCATCAGACAGAGAGCACTTTGAAGGTGACTGAAGTTTAAACATGTAAGAATAAATACATATTTTAAAAATAAATAAATTCCAGCTTTTTGGGGAACCCCCTTTTAAATGCTAAGTGTCAAGGGAGCTATTATATGTGGGATGGAATAACATTCTAAGTGATCCTATTCCTTTCTTTTAGCATTTCTTGTATTTCTATTTTTGTAGGTCAGAGCAAACTGTTAGACATGAGTCACTCACTATAAACTATAAACAAGAGTTGTAAATCCTTATACTGAAACAAACTCTTGGCTTAAATGTAAGAAGAGAAACTTCAGCCAGGCTCGGTGGCTCAGCCTGTAATCCCACGCCTTTGGGAGGCTGAGATGAGTGGACTGCCTGAGTCAAGGGTTCAAGACCCGCCTGGGCAGCGAGACCTCATCTCTACAATAAAATCAAAAAATCAGCGGGGTGTGGTAGCGCGCACCTGTAGTTCCAGCTACTTGGAAGACTGAGGCAGAAGGGTCGCCGGAGCCCAGCAGGCGAGGCAGCGGTGGCTGGGAGCGGCCACTGCACTCCAGTCTGGGTAACAGAGTGAGACTCCAACTCAAAAAAAAAAAAAAAAAAAAGAAGAGAAACTTCAAATATATACGTGCTGAGAGAAGATAAAAACACACAAAGACTGGGGACAGAGGAGTGAAGTCATGTGGATAGTAGGAGGTGGGAATGAAGAAATGGGAGATACAATAGGGCAAGAACTGCTAGAACTAGGGAGGTTCATCCATGTCTGGTGGAACTGACTGCTGATAATGGTTAGTGTGTTGTTTACTCCAGAGGAAAGCGTTTTGTCTGTACCGTATGATTCTATTTTACCCTGGTGCAATACATGACTTGTGAATGGTCTCCCATTTTTTAATTTTAATTTTAATTTTTTTATTTTTTTGAGTTGGAGTCTCACTCTGTCACCCAGACTGGAGTGCAGTGGCCGCTCCCAGCCACCGTAGCCTCAACCTGCTGGGCTCCGGCGATCCTTCCACCTCAGCCTTCCGAGTAGCCGGAATTACAGGCGCACGCTACCACGCCTGGCTAATTTTTTTATTTATTGTGGAGATGAGGTCTCACCAACTTGACCAGGTGGATCTCGAACCTGCAGGCCCAGGCAATCCACTCACCTCAGCCTCCCAAGGCGCAGGATTACAGGCTGAGCCACCGAGCTGGGCTAAACCCCCAGTTTTTAGATTGGGCATTTATGAATATCCAACCCTTTTCCCTGCAGTAGAAGATAGAGGTCTTAGATACTTTGAGGGGTATTGTTGACATTAAGGTAAAAGCTCAATTCTGACAGAATTTTGCCATCAGAACTAATTTGGAGAGATTTGCAGTGGTAGTAGTAAGACATGCCACCTCCATTCTATCTGTAGAAAAGGTGAACATATACATACTTATATATTCATAACTCATACTTGCAGAAATTATAATATGGGTCAGGATGGAAGATACATACATACACACACACACACACACACACACACACACACACACACTGGCAGAGAAAGGCCACTGAGTTTAATATTCATCAATAACACAGATGTTCAAGGTGTGGGCTAGAGTTTTAAGAAAGTGTTTATGAAAGACATGAGATCATCTAGGCCTTGGAGCATAAGTAGGTTATAAAAAGATGGAAGACAGGAGATTAATAGTTCAAACCACAATTGGCATCGTGTCCTGTATCCCAGGAATAATGGCCTTTTACTCAAAATAGCTTATGTCCTTTGACTTACGAAAGATATGACTTTGGCTACTACACTATTAGAAATAGGACAAACTCATGCATCTCGGTTTAGGTCTTTCTTCATTGATTTCTCTACATTCCCTTTCAGAGTTATTTTAGGTCTAGAATATGATAGATCCTTAGTTTAGATCTGAGATTCTGAGGGAGCACAGAGAATATTGCCTTAGAATAACACATATTTTTCATAGAACATTACAAGAATAGGCTGCAAAACCTAAATACTTGTAGTCAGATGAGTTGTCATGTTGGTTTCTCAGTGAGTCATTTTTGGTCAATCAGTACACTAAGGCTGCTCTCTGTAGATGGAGTTTTATGAGGCTATAGCTTCAGATGTAGTAAGTTTTATCTTAGGTCAAAAAAAGCAGATCAATTGCAGACATAAGTATATTCTTTTCTCCTGGCTCAATCATACTTCTCTGTCCTTACCAGACTATTAACATCCCCAGAGTGTTTCTCTAGATCATTGAGGCATTTCGTACCAATCTATTAGAGCTACCATGCAAGTTTAAAGCCATCACAATAAATCTGTAATTCTGGGAGCTTCAATCAACTTAAAGTGACTATATTGGTTATAATAGCAATAATTTATATGTTTAGACTCTCCATGGGCAAGGAATACAGATAAAGCATATGACCAAGGTGATTAATTTTTTCCTTCCATAATATAATTCAATGTTAATGTTTTGAAGCAGCATGTAAAAAACATAAATGTTTAGGATAAAAATCACTTCAATACAATTTTCATTGTTACTTCATCTAATATCCATATATACCATAAGGTAGATATTTTTATTATTCATACAAGTTTTACTAGATTAGAAAAGTTTGGTTGGCTGTCATAGAGACTCTGCTAAGAGTGGTTTAAACAGTAGAGTTCACTTAACAAGATCTCTCAAAATGTGAAGTCTCATAGAGGTGGCTGCCCAGACTGCTAATTCAGCAGTTCAACTCCATTATGTCTCTTATTTCTCTTCTTTGCAATTCTCTCATCTTTCCTTTAAGGGCTCATGATTAGTAAATATTTGGTTCAGGCATGGCTTCCTCACACAGGAGGTATGAATGGGGGTCTGGGGATAATCTCTGTATGTTTCACTTTCTATCAGAGAGGAATATATTTCTAAGAAATCTTAAGCAGTATTTCTCTTGGGTCTTATTCAGTTACATGCCCTTGTCCTGTTGCTAGGTTAGGATCCAGATAAGATACAGATACTGGCAGGTAGTCCGCCAGTATATTAGTGGATTTGGGCATTTCTAATAAGGAAAGAAGACAAGGAGAATTATGACCAACAATATAGCTGCCATATTTACCAAGACTGATAAAGGTAATATGATCTTTTAATATTTCTGTAGGCTTTATTTTGAAGATATCATATCAAAGATATGAAAAAGTAGGAGAGGGGAGTGAGTTTAATATTAATGACAATGTTAATTACAATACAGATGCTGATTGTATCAGCATCTACTTTGTCCTAGTGCCTATACTACTTAGTATTCTGTACATAGATTATTTTATTTAATCCTTATTTCATGAGAGAGTAGTTATAATTAATCTCCATTTATGGAGAACACTGAGACTCAGGTGAAGGAAATTGCTCAATCTCTCTCTAGTGGAAGGGAAAAAATTGAGATTCAAATTCAGGTAATTCATTTTAGATTATTAATTTCTGAGAACTTACTGGTTCTACCTTCCTATGAAATAGCTGTGTTTCTCTGAGAAATCAATGGTTCTCTCCTCTCTGAAAGGGTTGGAGTTCAGAAAGGAGAGCAGAGCCCACGCTGACTGCTTGAAGATCTGTTGTTTTTTCTTACGTTGTGACTGAGTCTTACTATTCCCCAGGGTTAAGAGCCTGGCAAAGAGAACAAAAATGACCATGTGCAAATCAGCTGCTGAGATATGAGGGGTTCCTGAAAATCTGTACATTTCTCAAGTGTCTGAATTCTGCCTGTGTTCTTCCAAATAGTATTACTAGTGCCTAGTAGAACACCTGCCAATATTTATTATTTATTACCAGTTATTATTTCTTCTGCTGAACTCACACTGCATGAAATGAAAGATGCAAACATCTCATTTTATTTTCTTATTATATTTTAAATGTTAGAAATCCTAATAAATATTATTAGAAACACAACAAGTAAGTCATTTTTAAGTATAAGTCAATTCATTAGCTCTCTCTGTCTCTTTCCTTTGGGACATCTAGTTGGAACTTAAGACTTAGTTATGAAGTGGAAGTAGACGAGGAGCATGAGGATATTTGAAGTTTGGGTACTTTGAAGCGGGGATGAGTGTGGAAAAATCGTTAAGTAGGATAGCATGAGTACAATGAGTTCTTGGGCTAGGGAAAATAAGTATCATCAAGAGAGAAGGAAACAGTTATTTTGTTCAACATTATTTCAACCTAAACCACTGAACTACTAATATGTATTGAGATGTAGTAGAAAGAATTTCACATAGAAAGTAAAGGAACATTATTTAAAAAATTTAGTTAGTTGGTTATTTTTGAGTTGGAATCTCACTCTGTTGCCCAGGTTTAAGTGCGGTGGCACAGATTACGGCTAAATGCAACCTCGACATTCTGAACTCAGGTGATCCTCCACCTTAGCCTCTTGAGTAACTGGGACTACAGGTATGTGCCAACACACCTAGCTAATTTTTTAATTTTTTTGTAGAGACAAGGTCTCACTTATGTTGCTCAGGCTGTTCTCAAACTCCTGTTTTGACGTGAACCTCCCACTTTGGCCTCCCAAAATGCTGGGATTACAAGTATGAGCCACTGTGCCCACAACTTTAGACCTCATTCTATTAACAACTTTTTCAATGACTTTGATAAGTTTTTCTACTAAAGAATTTAACTTTCTTCTTTGTGACACAAGAAGCCAAATTTACAACTTTAGTATTCTATGATCTGGAGAAAATGGCCTAATTTACCCCTTCTAAATAATCAGGGATGACAAATGTGTGACAGACACACAGGTCAACATTCCTGGCCCTACTCTTACTGCAAGCATCACTGGTCAAATTCTTCATGGTCTCCTGCTAAATCAGGATGCAGCCTCAGGAATAGTCAACATAGCACGTTAAGAGGCCTCTGTTCTTTAATCTAAGCTGACCATGTAGAGCCATATGTCTCACTGCTATATATCACCTTCATAGGTAATATAAATATTTCTAGGATGATAGCATTATACAAAATATTTTTGTGACTATTTTAATTTTCTATTGTTGTAGCAAATCAACATGAATGTATGACTAGAAGTAACACAAATTTATTACCTACAGTTATGAGGTCAGAAGTTTTAAAAATCAAAGTGTCAACAGAGCTGTGTCCCTTCTGTAGGACCTAGGGGATAATTTTTTTTTTCCTTTTCTAGCTTCTAGAGACCACTTGCACTCTTCAGTAGTGGTTCCTTCTTTCATCGTCAAAGCCAGCAGTGTAGCATCTTCAAATCTCTCTGACTCCTGCTTCCATGATCACATCTCTCTCTCCTATAAATACACTGGGCCTACCAAGATCATCCAGGATAATCAGCCCATTTTAAGATCCCTGATTTAATCACCTCTACGAAGTCCTCTTTTTCATATCAATGACATATTCACAAGTTCTGAAGATTAGAAGGACATCTTTGTATGTGTGTGGTGGGGGAGATAATTATTCTGCTTACCACAGGTGATTAAAGTCTTTCCAGAGTCCCTCTTTTTTATATTATGTAGTGCCCCTAGCATATTCTTTTAAACATTCTCAATTATAGAAATCTATGTTATATAATCAAATATCCTTCAGAATCAATTTTGATAATCAAACTGGGTAAAACTATTTTGGGTCAAAAATGAGGTTTACCTAAGTCATGAGACATTTTCATCTGGAACTACTGGTCTGGGTTTCGAAAGCATATCCATAGGTGATGACCCAAAAATGTAAGAAAGAGCAATGCCGTTAAAAGAAATGTACAATATCCCAAACCAAATGTTGTGAATAGCATGTCATGTAGATGTGTCCATTATTGCTCCAAGCAGAGTGCCCGAGTTCAGGGATATAGAACTGCTCTTCCTGTAAAATCAGCACCTAGCACAGTGTCTAATACATGACACCAAATGATAGACTAAATAGGGTAAGGGTACAGATACACAATATATGTTGAAGGTTCTAAAACTTTATAAAAATGGAAAATATCTTTATGAGCATACCAAAGTCTTAAGGAAAGTCATTATATTTATATTCAAACAGACAAATTACATTTAAGATATTTCCTAATTATCTTGCCTCCTTAAAAGTGTTACTATGTGAACAAAGAGAGAACAACAGGGATTGAATCACTTATGCTGTCTGGTTTGTATCTTAATCAGATTTAACAGTAAAAAAATGCAGCATTTTTTGAAAGGAGAAAAAATGAGCCCAGTCCTTGGCGATTTTAATCACTTCTTAGCTGCTTTCCCAAGAAAGCCCCATCTGCCCTTCTAGTCCATCTGCTGGTTGTTAACACTTAGTCAGTCACTTGACAAATCCAAAGTCTGAACTGAGAGGGGGAGGGGGATGTGAGATCATAGTTTCTGATGATTAAATGTTATAATTGACACACACACACACACACACACACACACACACACACACACACAAATCAAGATGCCCCTGTTCAGGCTCAGCTTGAGTAGAACTTGGAACCAATTTCATCCAGGAATATAATGTCAGAATGTCCAAGGGAAGATGCATCATGGCAGATGTTCATGATTTTGCTAGGCATTCATTCGTTCAGGAGTCCACTTTATTATTATTATTATTATTATTATTATTATTAAGAAGCCTGGTTATCAAATTGTTTAATCTTTTAATCACCAATACAATAAAAAGGAAACAAAATTTGCTTCAGTTTCCTGATGATAAATGTGACTGTTGGACTTCTTAGACTGATTTATTTAACACCAATATTCGTCAACAGATTCGTGAACAGATGGCTTGAATGTACTCAGAAAAGGAAAAGCTGTAGAATCTTCTATTTGAAAAGAAGCATAGTAACTACCCAGGTGGGTCTTCTTGCCTTAGAGCCAGGAAAACTGATGTCCAGCAAGGTTAAGGGAGCTTCCAAGGGTCATTTGTAATGCTTATCGAACACTGTTTACACAGCAGACTTCTGTCTGGTGGAGTGAAGCACTTCCTTCCAAATTATCCTGGAACCTTCTTGCAGTTCACATATCTGAGCTGTAAGAAACTCCCAATGGACCTCCCCAGTTGATGCCCCCTCTTCCCCAACAGGTTTTCACTTCAGTTTGAAACTTTCAGCAATGAAAGCTGTCAACTTCAGCTTGAATAAAATCAGTGATGCAATAGTCTCTTTGGGGGCAATACATTTTACTGGAAATTTTAATTGTTAGAAGTTGTTTATCTTTAGGGCCAACTTTTGTCATTTAAATACAGCTCGTTTCTTATTTTGTCATCAGGAGATACATAGAAACAATTTAGTGATCTTTCTGACTAGTAGACTTTTAAATAAATGAAGACAGGTTACAGTTTATTTAAAGAAAATCTCTACTTTCATATTCACATTTTTAGAAAACTTTTCTTTAAGGAGAGAAATTATTCCAATGTGACATCATCTCTCCCTTTGAAGGTTTACTAGATGAAGATTAAGAGAGTAACTGCAACATTCACCCATGCAAGTTCAAGATGTGAACGCATGAGTAATTTGTGTTGAAAACACTTGCAGATATTTCTTTAATTTGAGCCAAGCTTGTGATGTGACATTGAAATACATAAAATTAACATAGAGTTTTGCAGCTAACAATATAGTGTATTGATTAAGCAAGCTACCTATTCCAGTCAAATATGGTTTGGTTGTATGACATTTAGAATATGGTACTTTAATTTGATAGTCACATTTAAGAGAAACTTTGATGAAAAGCTTAGAATCCAGAGGAAGGTCAAAGGAATGACCAAGGTGTCTGGCAACCATGCTGTGTGAGGAATAATAGAATGAGAAATGTTTGACTAGGAACAAAGACATCTTAAGAGAGAGACATGGTATTTGACTTCAAGTAAATGCAGTACTATTGGTTAAAATTAGTTGGACTTGGTTTGTGTTGCTTCAGAGAACAGAACTAAGACTTTCAGTTGGAAGGTGCTAGAAAGCAGATTTTGTCTTAGTACAAATAAGAAAGAACTTAAAAAGTAAATCTGCCAACAGCATAATGTTTAAATGCCTCAAGCAAAGGCCAGAATTCTTGGCATGAGTAGAGTAGAGAAGATATCTTTTGAGGAAAGACATCCTTTAAGTTTTCCCTAGTTTAGATGCTAAGATAAGGAATTACCAAGGATCTACTATGTAAAATATACTGCTAGATTGTGTGGCATTTAAAAAGAAGTATACAACAAAGTTTCTAAAAACAAAGTACTCTAGTTCAAGAGTTGAAATACAAAAACATGAACATCTACTGTAGCCTTCTGGAGAATGTGTGATATCCAGTTAAGAGGATGAGATAATCACAATAGGCAGAAAAAGTAAGAAAAAAAAAATTCATGATAAAAACCTTTGAAAAAAAAGAATACTAAGAGAAAGCAAAATAGGAATTGTGAGGCAGAAGAATTGTGAAAGTGTGACTGCAAATGGTATGATCATATGTAAGCTTATTCACGTTGCTGGGTTGTTTGGGGAGAATTAAGACCATAGCAATGGAAAGATGATTATAAATAGATTGCAATATAACTTAAAAGGCATATTTAGGAATTTAAACTCTTATTTGTATGTAGTTAGGAACCATTTTGTGCCTCTGTACAGATAGGAAAATGATATGATGAAAATGATTCTGAAAGAAAAACATTGAATGTGCTTGAACGAGGAAAACCTGAAAGCAGCAAGCAAAATGAAATGGGCGGCCTCCTTGGAGAAGCAAAGACAGGATTCTCGGGATGGCAAATATGCTGTAGGTTGCTTCAACCACTTCAGGCATCAACAATGGCCTTGACACTCATTTAGCAACTTGTCTATGTCAAATAATGAGAGCTAACTCTTTAGAGCCTTTAGCAACCTAGCAACCGCAGAGCCATAACAATGTTGTTTATCATCTCCTTGTCCAGCCTAATGATGCATGATTCTGTTGTTTTTTAGACTGAATTGGAAAAAAAATCTATTGGAATACACAGGAATTTTACATTTTTCAAAATAGACAAGGCTATTAGCCTTCTCTAAGTCTGAGAATTCGTTTCATTACTAATTAGTTTCTAGAATTGTCAGGGAATACATGTCTTGCCACTCTACTATATTTAGGGGCTTAGTAAATTTTAGAAGGGCGTGAATTAAAACTGAATAATTTTCCTGCATTTTATAATTTTTGAAAATAGGTAAATAAATAGGATCTTCATATTTGCTGTGGAGATATTAATGTCAGTAATGGTCACATAAGGTTCCAGTTTGGTCAAAGCATAATTCAACTATCATATAACTTTTTCTTCCTTGGAAAATGGTTTTCCACTTGTTTAATTCCATATTAAATTTCCAAGAGTTATTATTAGTTTTTTTTTTAACAACAGTCTCCCTCATTTCCTTCTCAAAATAACTCTCTAAGAAATGTAGACAGAGAAAAAAAAGATTGGATTTCGAATAGAAATTCAGGGTTTGAGTCTTGCTTCTGCTATAAATTTGCTGTGCTACCTTCATATCATCATCTAACCTCTCTAGTTTTCTCTCCTTTTACATTAAAAAAGTGACACAAATAAAAAGCCCAAGAAAACAAGTAATGTTGTGCTATTTCAAAAGTGGTTGTAAGGATCAGAGGGGACAGGAAAAGACAGGAAACAATCTTGAAAAATATTGAACCTATACTCATAACTGTTGTTATTTTTAAGAATTAATACCAGTGTAGGAGGAGGAATGAAAAGTATGAGAAGAAATTGTGAGGGTGATCCCGAACTCTGTTTTTTCCTCTTATCTGCACTGAAAATAGCTAAGTAAGTCATTGAAGCTACTGGAAACTTCTCATTTTAAGATTAAAAATAACAGTAGAAAAAATAGCTCTATGCACACATATAAAGTGAGAGTGTATATGTCAACTGGGATGGACTCATCAAAGGCAATGTTTTAATTATATTTTTATATTAAAAATTAATGGTGCCCAAGCTACATGAGTTTTATTAAAACATCAAGCAGATAAACAAAAAAGAAAGAAAGAAAGAAAGAAAGAAAGAAAGAAAGAAAGAAAGAAAGAAAGAAAGAAAGAAGGAAAGAAAAGAAAGAAAAAGAAAGAGAACATAAAAACAAATCAAACCAGGTTTTTGAGATTTACCTGTGACTGGGAGTATTTGTCTGCTGCTAATATAGAGTATTCAAGCTTGTGAATCTCATATTCCTGCTCCTTTTATGTATATAGAAAGGTCCAGCTGAAGAATGGCACTTGCATCAGTTTTCTATGCTGCATCATGTATTATTATAAAATTAGTGGCTTAAAACCACACATATTTAATTATTTTGCAATACACGTGGGTCAGGAGTCTGAACAGAGCTCAACTGGATCCCCTATTCAGGGTCTTACATGGCTGCCACCAAGGTGTTCACCAGGCTGCAATCTTATCTGGAGATTTGACTGGAGGAGAATTTGCTTCCAAGTTCATTTGGTACATTGACAGAATTCACTTCCTTGAGGCTGTGTGACTAAGGGTCCTGGCTTCTCATTGGCTGTTGTCTGGCCTCTGATCTTAGAGAGCTCTGACAATTTCCTGACAAGTGGCCCCCTCCACATGCAGTTCACAACATGGCTGTTTGCTTTGTCAAGGCCAGCAGGATAATGGCTCTCTTCAGTCTGTTAGGACATTCTTATACAACACAAAGAAATCATGAGGGCAATATCCTACCACCTTTGCTATACTTATTGGCTAAAGCAAGTCACAGATCCTACCTGCACTCAAGGAGAGGGGAATTATAAAAGGAATAACACCAGAGGATGGAAAGCAGGTAGACATTTTAGAATTCTGCCTACCATGGCATTAAGCCAAGTCCAAGTAGCTTTGATTCACATGAAAGGAGGTATTACTTCTTATTTTTAAACTAAATTCACAATTTATCTATTACATATATAAATATGACATAAAAAAATCCAGATCACGTTTTTTAAAATTTTGTTTTTGTTTTGCTTGGAGTACGTACACACTGTCAGTCTGATGTTTGTCATTGTATGGTGTAGTATTCTCAGATTTCTGTACCTTTGATAGTGAGGTAAAAATACCAAAATATGAGACAGAGAGAGAGAAGAGAGAGATTACTAAAGTAGTAATTATAAGGGAGTATGAGATAAAAATATCGATGGATAAGTACAACCTTGTTGGCTAAAGTTGTCCACTGAAGTTACCTACTTCAATTTTCCTACCTCATCTGATCTTTCCTAAATAATCCAGCTTTTTAAAAAATTCCCTTACATTTCTTAAAATCAATTTAATATAACTGTGTCAAGCTCTATGCAACATTGCTGCTGACTTAAAGAAATTGATCATCTAGTTTGGAGAATTAAGAGCTTCTTAACTATTTTTAATAATTTGTTTTATAAGTTAGTTTGTTTTTCTAACTGTGGCGTTGATATATACATGAATAATACTTCCATCTCTTATTGTTGGTGAACACAGGAGTTTGGCTTAGGTCTGGCAGCCCAACACATAGAAAGTCACTGAGGCAATGAGTATTACCCAGGAAGAAAGGTGCAAGTGACATCCACCTAACTAACAAATCTGTCCTCTCCAATGGACTAAAATAAGGAATTTATACAGCCAGGAAAGAATGTAATAAGGGAGAGGAAGGAGGACGAGTTGATCAAAAGGCATTAAGTGGTTGGATGAGGGGATCTGGCTTCTCATGGTAATCAGGTGCTGAAAAACAGGAATCAGAGAGAAGAAAGAAGAACTGGTCAACAGGTAGCAGGTGCATTGCATTGTCTCTGGATGTGGTGATCTGAAAACTTTCAGTTCCTTGATAGTATCAAGGAGGCCCCACAGTTGGCCTTCTAAGACCCAGGCAAGAAAAATGTAAGTTTCTCAAGTTTTGATTCTAGGGAAAATTTGGACTGGTTTCATTATCCCTTGACATTCCAAACACTATTTTTTAAAATATTAACCCCAATCAAAATATGAGAAAGGCAATTTCAAGAAAATGTGGAGGAAAGTTGAAGATGGGGTAAATAGTGCAACCCACCAGGCAGGGCAACTTCTTGCCTCCTGTGTTATCCCAAGTCACCTCTCTCTTGCTAATTCAGAGTCAGGTACTGCAATATCACTGCTTTTTTTGTTTTGTTATTCATTCTGCAATAATTAATTTCATGTACGAGTATAGTTATAGTGGTCATGTAAAGGGAAGGAAAGGAATTCTTTTTTTTTTAAATTTTCAAATTGTGGGGTACAATTCAGGGTTAGGAATACAAATATTCATTGTGCAGGAACCCTTGTTGATGAGGTGTGTCCCCCCTTTCCCAGGCAGTTTCCTACTACTGCCAATCCCACCTCCCTGCTCCCCCACACCCTTGCAGTTTCCTGCCACTGTCAATCCTTTTTTATAGTATTACGATAGTTGTTCAAGGTCCATTTATGAGTGAGAACATGTGATACTCAGTTCTTTGTTTCTGTGAAAGATCACTCAGTGTACAGACTCTAATTCCGCCCAGGTTGCTGCGAAGTTCATGATTTTGTTCTTATTTATTTATTTATTTATTTATTTATTGAGTTGGAGTCTCACTCTGTCACCCAGACTGGAGTGCAGTGGCCGCTCCCAGCCACCACAGCCTTGACCTGCTGGGCTCCAGCGATCCTTCTGCCTCAGCCTTCCAAGTAGCTGGACTACAGGGACGCACTACCACGCCTGGCTAATGTTTTGATTTATTGTGGAGATGAGATCTCGCCAACTTGCCCAGGCGGGTCTCGAACCCTTGGGTTCAGGCAATTCATTCACCTCAGCCTCCCAAGCGCTGGGATTACAGGTTGAGCCACCGAGCCTGGCTATTGTTCTTCTTTATAACTGAATAATATTCCATTGTGTATATGTACCACATTTTTTTTATCCAGTCCTCTTTTGGCAGCACAGTTTGTTCCACGTTCGTGCTATTGTGAACAATGCTGCAATAAGCATACGTATGCAGGTATCTTTTTTATAAAGTGATTTGAGTTCTTCCAGGTACATTCCCAGTAGGGGGATTGCGGGGTCATATGGAAGGTCAATTTTTAGAACTCTTAGGAATCACCCACTGTTTTCCACAGAGACTGTACTAGTTTACGCTCCCACCAACAATGTAAAGTGTTCCCTTTTCACCACATCCTCTCCAGCATCTGTTATTTTTTGAGTTATTGATGATGGCCATTCTGACTGGAGTTAGGTGCTATCTCAGTGTAGTTTTAATTTGCATTTCTTTGATGACTAGTGAGGCTGAACATTATTTCATGTATCTGTTGGCTGCTTATATGTCTTCTTTTGAGAACTGTCTATTCATATCTTTTGCCCACTTTGTAACGGGGTTGTTTTTTTCTTTTCAGCACTTTTGAGTTCCTTGTAAATCCTAGATGTTAGGCCTTTGTCAGACGTAGAGTTGGCAAATATTTTTTCTCAGTCTGGGTGCTGTCTCCCTGCTCTCTTGATGGTTTCTTTGGCTTTGCAGAAGCGTGTCAGTTTGATATGGTCCCACTTGTCTATCATATCTCTTATGGCATGGGCACTTGGAGTTTTGATCAGGAATTGGTTGCCAGCTCCAATTTCCATAAGAGTGTCTCCTGCATTTTCTAAGGCTCTTATAGTTTGAGGTTTTACGTTTAGGTCTCTGATCCATTTAGAGTTTTTGTGTGTGTGTGTGTATGAGGACAAGTAGGGGTCCTGTTTCAATCTTCTGCATGTGGTCAGACAGTTTTCCCAGCACCATTTACTGAATAGGTTTTCCTCTCCCCAGTGGTTGGTGGTGGAGGCTTTGTTGAAGATGAGTTGGTTGAGAAATTGAGGTTTTGCTTCTGGAATCTCTATCCTGTTCCATTGGTCTATATGCCTGTTCTTGTACCAATACAAGACTGTTTTGATTACTGTAGCTTCATAATAAGGTCTAAAGTCTGGAAGTGTGTTACTTTCTGTTTTGTTTTTTGTTTGTTTTTTGCTGAGGATTGTTTTGGCTATTCATGGTCATTTATGTTTCAATATAAATTCCTATAATGTTGTTTCAAGGCCTGAGAAGAATGTTGCTGGTAATTTGATGGGTATTGCATTAAATCTGTAGATTGCCTTAGGTAGGATGAACATCTTCACAATGTTGATTCTTCCAATCCATGACCATGAAATATTTTTCCACTTGTTTGTGTCATCTTTGATTTCTTTGAGTAGTGTTTTGTAGTTTTCTTTGTAAAGGTCTTTCACATCTCTGGTTAGGAAGATGACAAGGTATTTCTTTTTATGTGTGTGGCTATTGTGAATGAAATTGTGCTTTTTATTTGGGTTTCTGTTTGTTTATTATTGTTGTATAGGAATGCGATTTTCTTTTGCACATTTATTTTATACCCCGAGACTTTGCCAAAGTCCTTTATTAGTACAAGGAGGTTTTTGACAGATTCTCTTGGGTTTTTGAAGTATAGAATCATGTCATCTGCAAAGAGGGATAACTTGATTTCCTCTTTTCCTATTTGGATACCCCTGATCACGTTCACTTCTCTGATTGCTCTAGCTAGAACTTCTAAAATGGTGTTGAACAGGAGGGGTGAGAGTGGGCATCCTTCTCTTGTTCCAGTTTTCAGGGGAAATAGTTACAATTTCTGTCTGTTTAGCAATATGCTGGCTGTGGGTTTCTCATAGATGGTGCTTATTATTTTGAGGTATGTTTCATCTATGCCTAGATGTTCAAGGGTTTTTATCAAGAAGGGGTGCTAGATTTTATCAAAAGCTTTTTCTGAATCTAGTGATATAATCATGTGGTTTGTGTTTTTATGCCTGTTGATATATTTAATTACATTTATAATCTTACCAATGTTGAACCAGCCCTGCATCCTGGGTCGTGGTGGATGATTTTTGATATGTGTTGTTGAATCCAGTTTGCTAGGATCTTGTTGAGAATTTTAGCATCTATGTTCATCAAGGATATTGGCCTATAGCTCTCTTTCTTTGTTGGATCTTTACCTGGCTTGGGTATCCCTGTAATGGTTGCTTCACAAAATGATTTGGGGAGAGTTTCATCTTTCTCAATCACCTGGAATGCTTTCAATAGGATTGGTATCAGTTCCTCCTTGTATGTTTTGTAGAATTCTGCTGGAAAGTCATCTGGTCCAGGGCTTTTTTTGGTACGTAGTTTTCTTATGACATAGTCTATTTCCTGGATGGTTATTGGTCTATTTAGGGTCTTGATTTCTTCTTGTTTCAACCTGGGGTGGTTGTGTAATGTCAGAAAATCCTCCATTTCCTTTAGGTTTTCAAGTTTGTTTCCATAAAAGTATACATAGTAGTCTCTGATAATCTTTTATATTTCTTCAGGGTCAGTTGTGACTTCATCTTTTGTGTTTCTGATTGTGTTTACTTGGACGTAATCTCTCTTTTTCTTGGTCAGTCTAGCTAGGGGACCATCAATCTTATTTATTCTTTCAAAGAACCAGCTTTTTGTTTCATTGATTTTTTTTTATTATTATTTTGTCTTCTATATCCTGAATTTGGGCTTTTATTTTGGTGATCTGAATTCTTCTACTGAAGTTGGGGTTTTGGTGGTCTTGCTTTTCTAGCTTCCTTAGGTGACTTGTTAGGCTGTTAACTAATGATATTTCCATTTTCTTCATGTGTGTTTGTAGAGATATGAATTCCCTTCTTACTACTGTTTTCATGGCATCCCAAAGGTTTTGGTAAGATGTTTTTTCATTTTCATTTGTTTCTAGATATCTTTTAGTTTCTGTTTTGATTTTCGTGTTGACCCAGGAGTTGCTTAGTCTCATGCTGTTTAGTATCCATGTCTTTGTGCATTTGGGGGAAACTTTGTTGGTGTTGATATTTATTTTTATTCCGCTGTGGTCTGAGAAGGTATATGGTAGAATTTTAATCTTATGAAATTTATTTTTGCTTGATTTATGGCCAAGGATGTGGTCGATCTTTGATTATGTTCCATGTGGTGATGAGTAGAATGTACATTCTGTGGTCATTTGGTGGAGTGCTCTGTAGGTATCAATTAGGTCCATTTGATCAAGAGTTACATTGAAGATCTGGATTTTCTTGTTGATTTTTTGTCTCAATGATCTGTCTAGGGTTGTGAATGGGATATTAAAGTCCCTAGTTATGATAGTGTTAGAGTCAATATATTTTTTAAGTGTACTTAGAAACTGCTTTATGAAAATTGATGCTCCTATGTACATATATGTTTAGGATGGATATTTCTGGTTGATGGATTGAACCTTTTATCATTGTACAGTGACCTTCTGTATCTTTCAAAATTTTTGATAGCTTAAAGGGTATTTTGTATGATATTAAGATTGCAACTCCTGCTTTCTTTTGTGTTCTATTCACCTGAAATTTTGCTTCCCATCCTCTTACTTTGAGTCTGTGAGTGTCCTTTCTAGTGAGATGAGACTCTTGGAGATAGTATATTGTTGGCTCATGATATGTTATCCATTTTGCCATCCTATGTCTTTTCAGTGGTGTATTTAGTCCATTCACAATCAGACTAACTATTGAAATGTGAGAGCTTATCCCTGCCATGATGTTCTTATAGAGTTGTTGTTGTTCCTGTTTGTTTGTTGTCTTTCTTTTAATTTTTGGCTTGATTCAAGTGTTTTTTCAATCTTTTTCCTGCAGTCTAGTGAAGAACATTGTCGTTATTTTTTCCCTTTCTTCTGTGTTGAATACTTTCATAAGTGTTTCTTGTAGAGCTGGTCTAGAGGCAGTGTAAGTTCTAAGGGATTGAATGTCTGGGAACAATTTTAATTATCCCTCACTGGTGAAACTTAGCTTAGTTGGGTAGGTTATTCTTGATTGAAATTGTTTATTTTTGAGAACATTGAATACTGGGTCCCAAGCTCTCCAAGCCTGAAGGGTTTCTGTAGATAAATCTGCTGCTATTCTAATTGGTCTACCCCAGGAGATAGTCTGAACTTTTTTTCTTGTATACCTACTTTGTTTAGGCGAATTACTATGTTGTCTAGGAGTTGGTCTTCTCATTTGTTGTCGTGCAGAGGTTCTCTGAATCTCTTGTGTTTGAATGGTCGTATCACTGATGAGATGAGGGAAGTTTTCTTGATTAATTTCAAGGAATGTTTGTTTCAGGATTGTCTCTGTCTCTCTTTCTGCCTCAGGAAGTACAATTACTCTTAGATTCGGTCTCTTGAAGTAATCACTCATCTCTTGAAGGTTTTGTTCTGTCTTTTTAAGCTTCTTTTCTATGTTTTTGACAGCTTGGGTTAGTTCTATATTTTGGTCCTCAAGCTCTGAGATTCTTTCTTCTGCTTGGCTAATTCTGCTTTCCATGCTTATCAGTTTGTTATTTATTTCATTTACAGTATACTTTACTGTTATTATCTCAGCTATCAACTCCTTCCTATTTTCCTGAATTCTTTTTATTCTCTCTACTAGTATCTTGATATCTGGGTTTGTAGTCTGAGCACAGTCATTATGTGGGCTCTTCAATGTTTGTGTTCTGCAGTCTGTTTTCTCAGTGTCTGACCTCCCAGGGGTCTATGTGAAACACATATTCTTCTTTTGCTTCTTCTTCATTTGTGTAGATTTTCCTCCCTCCCTACCACCCCCCCTTCTTTTATTCTGTTGTTCAGGGATGGTGGGGTTGCCTTTACTTCTGTTTGCTCAGTCTCCTATTCTTCCTTATGTGGATCATCTGGCTTTGTTCAATTCTGAAGCTGAACCATGGGTTGGGGGGCTGTACTTTTTGCAGTTAAGAGGTTTAATTGAGGGGGGAGCTGTGATTCAAAATCCATCTGCAGATTCCGGTATCCACCAACAGGTGTATGGGCACCCTGGAACCCACTTCCCACTGCCTTACAATCTGTCCATGCAGTGGGGGTATAGGTTTGCTCTCTGGAAGCAAAATGAGCTAAGAAAAAGGAAAATAATGGAAACGGGGGGGGGCAAGAGGAAGATGGAGAGAGAAGAGAGAATGAGGGGAAAGACAGACATATCAACTAACAAATGAAATGAGACACAAAGACAGAAAAGAGTAAAAAAAAACCCTAAAACATACAGATAGTCATACAAACACACAGTCCAACAAAAATCTGTCTTTTGTTGTTCTCTTCCCATAAGCAGACAGGACGTCTAAAGAATAGAGAAAAAAATCAGTAAAATAACAGAAACAAAGCAAGTATGAAAACATTTTCAAAAACAGAAAGAGAAAAAACTAAAACAAAAAACAAACAAAAATGAGCAAAACAAACAGACAAAAATAAAAATAAAAACAAAGAACCAAACTTGCTCTGAGTTCCTTCCTGTAAGTCCAATGTCCTTTCAGTTCTGCTCTCTAGCCCCTCCTCTCTGCTCTCAGAACAGGCAGATAGGGTTTCTCACAGCTTGGGTCAGATGCCCCAGGACTACTTTGGGAGGGTGGATCAGATCTGGACTCAGCCCACTTGCTGCCTGTCAAGTCTGCCACCCAGATCTGACCTGTGTCCCATCTAGCATGGGAAAGGGGGCTTCTGTCTTCTCCAGTTTGATGCGATTACCTTAGGTCCCAAGTTGGATGCTGGGCAGAGCTGGGCAGAGCTGGGTGGGGCAATTAGGTCTCTGCCTGATCCTGGGACAGAGAAAGTGGCTGTAGTTGGCATCTCCTCACTGAGCATGGAGTACCTCTCAGGGTCTCCCCGATCCTCTCTCTCTACTGATCAGATTTGAGACTTCAGCTGATCCAGTATAACAGTTGATGGTGTGGGCCAGGCAACAGGCAATGAGAATCAGCTGGGGGGAGAGAGGCGCATACCTCATCAACAAGGGTACCTGTATAATCAATGTCTGTATACTGAACCCTGAATTGTACCGCACATCTTTATAATGAAAAAAAAATAAGTAAATAAATAAATAAAAGAGAGAGAATCAGCTGGATTTGGCAGGAGAGTCCCACAAGCAGCAGACGATCTTGTGAGTGCACCTACGCTCCTATCTCAGGGTGGTGGGGGCTTGCAGTCACCTTCAGAGGGGGGCCCTGGGTGTATGAACCTGAGTCTCCCCTTGGATGGACTTTCACTCTCCCACCAGCACACGCCTATTCACACAGAATATGGACACTTGCCTTTGCAGAGACTCTCACAGTCTGACCTATTTGGTTGCCATCTTAAGCTCCTCCAGGAACTCTTACTCTTCCTTTCAATGAGAGCATCGAAGTGTATTCAGAGGAGAAAGAAAATTTCTCTCAAAAGTTTTTCTACCTTTATTACTTAACTCCAGAAATCCATTAATTTACTAACTACTTAGTTCATTTGTAAATATAGCTATAGTTATCATTTAAAATTATATTTGTAGCTTACTTTTATAGATTAGTTCAGCATAAACCTGAAATATAATAAACAGTAATTTTTTTTACTCCTGAACCCCAATTTTTTTACATGACTTGCTAGCAATATTAATACCTGATTAACTACATTGCAATAAGTATTCCACATAATTTAAATTAATTTGTTTGTAATGCTTGTTTAATTGCAGCACTTAACTTACATTTTATATCTGGTCATTCAAAATGCATGCTTGTTTGATTTTAATTTTTTTTAAAAAAAGAGAATTTTTTGTGTGTGTATGTGTGTGTCAGTCTCACTCTGTCATCCAGGCTGGAGTGCATTGATGGCATACTCACAGCCACTGCAGCCTTGACCCACTGGGCTCAGGCAATCCATCCACCTCAGCCTTCCAAATAGCTAGAACCACAGCCATGCACCACCATTAATTTTTTTTTATTAGCATGGCTAATTTTTGTATTATAATTTATTGTAGAGACAAGGTCTTGCCAAGTTTTCCAGGCTGGTCTCACAACCCTACTCTCAGAAAATCCTCTCACCTCTACCTCACAAAGTGGTGGGATTACAGGCATGAGCCACTGTATTCAGACATTTTTCTTATCAGTACATGACTTTCATTTGACCAGTCACATCAGACCTGACCACTTCAGGCTGAAATGTGAATCTACCAGTGCGGTAATCACAGAAACAACAGAGAATTACCCAAAACATAGACAAGATGTTCTAAGAAAAGCCCAAATTTAGTTAGGCAATATATTTAATTATTTAGAAGTGCCTTGTAACCTTAGAAGGTTGAGAGATGGCAATGAAAACTGATGACAAGACACCTGCAACCCACCTTCTTAGCTTATTGGAGGTGGAGAGATGGTAATCAAAACTCCTATTCAAATACCTGCAACCTACTGCTCTCAGTTTATGGTTTGCTTAATCGTGGTTGTGAAGTATATAAAGCATCTTGCCAAAGGCAAGCATGTACCCTCTCTTAAGGTACCTGTGCTATGCTAACTCTTGAGCATGCCTCTTTCTAGCTAATAAATTCTGTCTTAAACTATACTTTGGGTTCACTCTTAAACTCTTTTCTGTGGCAAAGTCAAATGAACCTGTAGAATGTCATACCACACCCCACTCAGCATCATTGTCATTAATGATTCATGAATTTATTCTTTACAACCCAATAATTATTTTGATCATCATGTGTGCACAGCTCTTTGCTATGAGCTCAGACGTAGTAAAGATGGGAATGGGTATACAGCAAGGATAAGACAGACTTTGCCACTAAGTAGTACAAATAAAATGAGGATTATAGAAACAAATGTCAAATTACAACAGAATGCACTGAGTTATGTGATATAATTATATGAAGACTATAATGTAGTTTTGAGGAGAAATCAGTTCACTCTGCTTGGGAGAGATTGGAAGACTTTGCAGAGAAGGATAAGATGTTCACTAGACATTGAAGAAGTAGAAGAAAATTTTCTTGGAGGATACCAACAAGGCAAAGGCATACAGATGTGGCAGAATCAGGTATATTCCATGAATGGCAAATGCTTTTGTGTGGAGATAAAAATTGTAGGGGCCATGGGAAAAGGTCCTTTGTGCCTTCTGAAATTTCACTGAAAAAAATCAACTGAAAAAAGCAGAGTATAGCAACCCCCTCAAGTCCCCTCCCAATAAATTCTGCTTTCTAAGAAAAAAATAAAAAATAAAAAACAGATTAAATGGAGAAGAAGCATACTCATTTTTTAATGTGCATATGGTGGAAAATCATAGGCGATTACCCCAACCCTCAGATGGAGTTCAGAAGCTTATATGTCATCTTGAGATCATGGAAAGAATGGGGCCTTGATTCATGGTAAAACAAGTTTTGATGGCAAAATAAATGTTATGGGAAAGGGAGAAAAGGAGGATAGGTTAGCAAAGGTAGTTTTGTTATATAGATGAAACCACAAAGGTAGCAGCCCTCAGAGAGAATGGATGATGGTAACTATTTCTTTTAGACCTTTAAAGGTGTCAGATTCTCAGTTAATCATTCCTCCATCTAGACAAGGGAAGGCCTCAGAGAAAATCTGGCTGTATCACTGCAGATTTTCTCTTACAGATGTTAATCTACTCCACAAAAGACAGCTTTGCAGAGTTGCTTCTGTTTGCAGGAACTTTAAACAGCCATCTCAAAATAGACCAGATAAGTCTATTTTGGGGTGAAATAATTTTATTTTCTTCAAAATCAATGGAGGTAAGCAGCAGGGGAGGTTTGATATGTAGGTTGAGTTCAGTTGCTGAATGTCTTGAGTATCATGGTACTGAGATTGGAATAGTACTGGTAGTCACAGTAGGATGGGAAAATACCAGGAAGAAGTTAAGAAATCACATGACTTGCAAGAGAAGGACTTATCAAATGCTCTGGAAACCTGATTACAAAAGGTACTGTCTTCCCCTAGTCTAATCTAGTTTAATCCAACAGAGCAACAGACTTGACCAACAAGTGACCTCCAAGCTTTATATCCTCATTGTAATATTTTAACATACTAAATGACACACCTACCAGCACCATAACAGTTTTTATTGTAACCAAATATGGACAGAAAAAAGAAGGGTACACAATTCCAGGAAAATCTTACTTCTTTCCTGAAAATCCCATGAATATTCTTACGTCAATATGAATATTCCACCCTATAGTTTGAGAGAGCTTTGAAAACAAAAATCTTGAACCCTGTTGGGTGCAACTCACACTCTTGAGTAACCCCACACTTCCTCTCCCTTGAGTGTGTATTTTATTTTACAATAAACCACTGTCATTTTTGTTTTTATTTTATTCTCTCTAGCCCCTGAATTCTTCCTCATGGTGCTGTCAAGAACCTGAGTATCAGGCTGAAGTTGAGCATCTCACCTGTCTCAGAAGACCCTGTATCAGCCCACCAGTAGCAGTACCATGAGTTTGTCTATTAACTAAAGTAGGAGAAAGATGCCTTGAGGAAGAAATGGAACAATCAATATGATGGGGTTAATTGAAGAACAAAATGTCTGCAGAGGTGTTATCAAGTTCTGATCATGAGAATGGAAGAGATGAGACAAAAAGGAAAGAAGTAAGAATGAATAGAGATTAAGATTAGTTTTGAGCTGGGAAGGATAGGTGATAGGTAGAATGACATTATAATTTGAGAAAGTCTTTCTATGCTCTTTAGTAGCATCCCATTAAAATGCAAATCTGAAGTGGATCCAAGATGGTCACCAAGAAATAGCCAACCTACACATCTCTTGTCAAGGGGAAGAGAGAGGACAGACCCAACTGCTGATAAACTTAGGCTGCTTGAGTAGTTTGGGACAGAATAAACACCCTGCATTCTGCAGAGGACTCTTGGAACGTATGGGGCCAAGGAGGAGAGAGTCCTGGCAGCTGATCTTGGAGCTGAGGAGTCCCATCTCCACCTAGCATTAGACTCACATAGGCTCTGCAGCCCTGCCTTGTATGTGAGAGGGAGGTTAGTGCTTTTGACATAGTCTGAATCGGTTTTTCTCCTCCCAGCCATGCAGAGGTCATTGGTTCCACATGGGAGCACAGCTGCTTAGGGTGTAGTGGCATGCTGCTGGAGTGTGGAGCTGGGAACCGACCTATGCACTGAACACCTACCACCAGTCAACCCTCAAGAACGTGTTCTCCACTGGCAGTGCCTGGTAGCCAGAGCTCAGGCTGAGAAAGCTAGCCTGCGTGGTACATTCACTTGGTGCCCATTGCCAGAGTCTTGTGGCCAGCCTTTTTCCACCTAGACAAGGAAGATTTTCCTACCAATATCCCATGCCCAAAGGGTAGATCTGCAGTGACAGGAAATCTGCTGTTTTAATTTCTGAGTGTGGCCTTTGACAGAAGCGAGGGAGTCATAAAAGGCACCTGGAGGCCTGTTCCCTGCCAGGAACCTTTCTGGGCTGAGAACAGCGCAGAAACTCCTGAAGTGCTCCCAGCTGGCAGGGGGCCCAAACTCCCACTTGATTGCTGTATAGAACTTAAAACAGGGCTTGGAAGACTCCGGAACAGAAAGTCAGAAAGTCACTATGAGTTCTGAGCACTGGCCAGCAAAAGTTGCAAAACAGTAGTAAATGCCCTGTGTGTGTGTGTGTGAGAGAGAGAGAGAGAGAGAGAGAGAGAGAGAGAGAAACTATTTTGAATGGCAGAAAAGGTCCTAGCACAGCAAGACCATTCTTAGCTACAAAATAGCACAGCCAAAAATAACAATAAAAATAGAAGAGCTGCTCCTCACAGATGAGGAAGAATCAGAAGAAAAACACTGTAAATCCTCAAAGCCATCAGGAGGGTTCATTTACAAAAGCATGGCCTCAAACCCCAAACAATGTAAGCTACCCAAAATGACCTGTCCCTGATGACAGACATAGAATTCAGACATTGGATGGCAAAAACAGTTAAGGAAAATCATGAGAATTTGCCAAAAATCATCCATGTCATACAATAGGCAAAAGGTAAGATGTCCAATATAAGAAGGGTCCATTCGGAAATCCTGGAAATGAAGAATTCCCTTCTGGAATTTCAAAGCACAATAACTAGCCTAGGGAGCAAAATTGATCAGGAAGAAGAAATAATTTTCAGAGCTTGAAGTTCAAAAATATTAAACTAACCCAGTCTGACAAAAACAAGGAGAAAAGGCTAAAAAAGAATGAGCAAAGCCTACAGGAGGTGTAGGACTATGTCTAGAAACCAAATCCATGGTTGATTGGTGTCCCCAAACAGAAGGGGAAACTTAAACACCCTGGAACTAGCATGAGGTCATCCAAGTAAATTTTCTATCTCTCACTATAGAGGCGACAATCCAAATGAAAGAGATTCAGAGAACCCCTGCTAGTTGTTACATGAAAAGCCCATCCCCAAGATACATAGTAATTTACCTCCACAAAGTAAACAAGAAAGAAAAAATTCTAAAGGCAGCTAGATAGAAGGGTCAGACCACTTACCAGGGAAGACCCATCAAAATTGAGTAGATTTATCAGCAGAAACCATACAAACCAGAAGGGACTAGAAGCTCATCTTCAGTTCACAAAAATAAGCAATTTCAGTCAATAATTTTCTAACTAGCCAAGCTAAGATTCATCAGTGATAGAAAATTAAAGTTCTTCCCATACATCCAATCTCTAAAAGAATACACCACCTTCAGACCAGCCGTTCAGGAAATCCTTGAGAAAGCTTTGAGCACAGAAATGAAAGAAGTTTCCACCCATCACAAAAGCACAGGCTAGCACAAAGTTAAACAAGTGTATAGATCATCCACAAATCTAAGAAAAACAAAAGAAAGTGAGGAAGCAAACAACCTTTTAAGAGCATTATGACAGGGATAAGCCCTCACATATCAATAATTAATTTGAATGAGTCACTAAAAAGGTATACAATAACAAACTGAATAATGAAACATGATTCAACATTCTGCTGCTACCAGGAAACCCGTCTCATTGCAAAGGACACCCACAGGCTTAAGGTAAGTGCTAGAAATTGATCTTTCAGGAAAATTAAAAACAAAAAAGAGCAGGAGTAGCTATTCTTATATCAGACGAAATTAATTTCAAACCAATGTAAATTAAAAAGGACACAGAAAAACACTACATAATGATTAAAGGCTCATTCTACCAGCAAGACATAACCATCTTAAATATATATTCATTCAACACAAAAGCACCCAGATTTATAAAACAATTGCTATGTAAAGTAAGAGATGACATGGACACCCATGCAATCTTAGTCAGATAAAAAACCCTAGACAGATCTTTGAGGCAAACAACCAAAAAGGAGATCCTGAACCTTAACTTGACACTAAACCAAGCAGACCTAATAGACATCTACAGAACACTCCACCCAACAACCACAGAGTATTCATTCTACTCATCAGCACATGAAACATATTCCAAGATTGACTACATTCTTGGGCATAAATCAAGTGTGAACAAATTCCAGATGGGTGAAATAATGCCAAGCATCTTCTTAGATCACAGTGGAATCAAAGTAAATAGCACCACCACCAAGAACTCCCCAAAACATACATAGATATGGAAACACTTTCTACACTTTTGGTGGAAATGTAAACTAGTTCAACTTCTATCAAAAACATGCTGCTGAATGACTTTTGGGTCAACACAGAAATCAAGATAGAAATAAAAGATTCCTGGAAACAAATGAAAACAAAGACATGACATACCAAAACCTCTGGGATACCATGAAAACAATGTTG
The DNA here is from genome assembly GCA_027257055.1 of Cephalopachus bancanus. Taxonomy (NCBI): domain Eukaryota; kingdom Metazoa; phylum Chordata; class Mammalia; order Primates; family Tarsiidae; genus Cephalopachus; species Cephalopachus bancanus. The sequence continues at coordinate 321,064 of JAPVLO010000712.1, read as the reverse complement.
TATGAGAAGTTCGTAGCGTTACACATGCATATCAAGAAAATAGAGATAAGTAGGGGTTGGTTCCATATTTTTGCTATCATAAATAGTGCTGCTAATGTGGTACATATACATGATGGCGTACTATGTAGCCATTAAGAAGAACAAAATCATGGACTCTGCAGCAAATTGAATGGACTTGAAGATCACCATACTAGGTGATCTATCATAGAAAGAAAGAACTAAATCCTGCATGTTCTCATTCATAGTGGGACCTGAACATTAGTCACATTAGTACAAGGGAGGGATCAGCAGTTGCTGGGCACTGCTAGGGGAGGGAAGGAAAGGGGGGGGGCACATAACAACACAAAGGATACTTGGATGTATACCAAGGGGAGCGAGGGATAGTTGGAGGTCCAAACTTCACCTGCATGCAGCCTACTTGGGTAGTTAATCTTTACTTGTACCCTACATCTCTATAATAAAATAGAATTTAATTTAAAAAAAAAAGGAAAATACAGAGATCACAAGTAAACAGCCTTACATCACCCCTAAGGGAGCTGGAAAGACAAGAACAATTAAATCGTAATTTTAGCAGAAAAAAATCTATATTACTAAGGTTAAGTCACAATATCAGGAAATAGAAGACAAAAACATCATATAAAGGATCAATAAGACAAATAGCTGGTTCTCTGCAAGAATAAATAAGATAAACATCCCATACTCATGATTTGGAAGAGACAATATTGTCAAGAAGTCCTTCACACCCAAGGCAATCTATAGATTCAATAAAATCCTGAACAAATTGCCAACATTGTTTATCACAGACCTAGAAAAGACAATACAAAATTTAATATGGAAGCAATAAAGAGTGCAAATAGCCAAAGCAATCCTCACCAAAAGGAACAAAGCTGAAGGTATTACACTTCCAGAGTTTAAACTGTATTATAAAGCTATAGTTACCATGACAGCATGGTAGTGGTATAGGAATAGGTACACATGGAACAGGACAGAGAATCTGGAAATAAAAGCTGAATCCTGAACCAACTCATCTTTGACAAAGTCTTTAATAACAAACATTTTGGGAAAAAAACCATATTTAGCAAATGGTGCTGAGAAAACTGGCTAGCCACATGCAGAAAAATGAAACTGGACCCCACCTATCACCATATACAGAAATTAACTCAAAAACACTTAAGTGTAAAATCTCAAACTGTAAGAATCTTAGAAGAAAATATAGAGAACGTTCCTCTAGATATCGTTCTAGGCAATAAATTCATGACTGAGTTCTCAAAAGCAATTGCAACAAAAGTTAAGATAGACAGGCAGAACCTTATCAAACTGAGAAGTTTTTGCACAGCAAAAGAAACCATTGAAAGAGTAAAGAGCCACAGAATGAAAAAAACTATTTGTAAGCTACACATCAGACAAAGGCCTAACATCCAGGATCTACTTAAACTTAGTAAAAGGAAAAAAAAACAAAAACAAACACCCCATTAAAAGGTAGGCAAAGGGCATGAACAAACACTTCTCAAGAGATGACATACAAGCCACCAGCAGACACTTGAAAAAATGCTCAGCCTCATTCATCAACAGAGAAATGCAACTCAAAACTACAAGATACCACCTAATACTGGTAAGGATGGCTATCATTTTTTTTTTTTTGAGTTGGAGTCTCACTCTGTTACCCAGACTGGAGTGCAGTGGCCGCTTCCGGTCACCGCAGCCTCGACCTGCTGGGCTCCGGCGATCCTTCCGCCTCAGCCTTCCAAGTAGCCGGAACTACAGCCACGCACTACCACGCCTGGCTAATTTTTTGATTTATTATACAGATGAGATCTTGCTGCCCAGGCAGGTCTTGAACTCGTGGGCTCAGGCAATCCACTCACCTCACCCTCCCAAAGGTGCGGGATTACAGGCTAAGCCACCTAGCCCAGCTGGATGGCTATCATTAAAAAGTCAAAAAACTACAGATGTGGGTATGGCTGCAGAGAAATGGGAGCACTTTACAATGCTGGTAGGAATGTAAACAAGTTCAACCTCTATGAAAAGCAGTGTGGTGATTCCTCAAAGAACTAAAAAGCGAGCTTCCATATGATCTAGCAAGCCCTCTCCTGGGAATATACCCAGAGGAACAGAAATCACGCTACAGAAAAAACACCTGAGCATGCATGTTCACTGCAGCACTATTCACAATAGCAAAAATATGGAGCCAACCCAGATGCCCGTGGAAAGTGGACTGGATAAAGAAAATGTACATATGTATACTAGATGAAATATTATACAACCATAGAGAAAAACAAAATCATGAACTCTGCAGCAACTTGAATGCAGCTGGAGACCACCATAATAAATGAACTATCACGGTAACAAAGAACCGAATATCGTGTGCTCTTGCTCTTAAGTGGGCCCTGAACACTCGTCACACTAGCACAAGGGTGAGAGCGGCAGATAGTGGACACTGTTAGGGAAGAGAGGATGGGAGGAGGGAGGGGAGCATATAGCAACACACTGGCTACCTGGTCCACTATCAGGGGGAGAGAGGGCCAGTTAGAAGCCCAAACTTCACCTGCATGCAACCTACATATGTAATAAATCCCCACTTGTACATAACAAACTCTGTACAAACTTGTACAAGTTTTACTACATATGTAATAAATCCCCACTTGTACAAACATAACTCTGAAATAACAAAAAATATGCAAATTCTTTTTAGGAGTAACAGAAAGCTCTTTTGAGTTAATATTTTAGCAGATAATTCACATAACTGTTGAGAACAAGGCCTTTTGAGAATGGTGGGTGGGACAACTTGCTTGAACCAGCAAAATGACAGGAGTGGGCACCAGGGGTGCAGCAGGAGAATAAGAGAGAGAGATGTGGAAAGAATAACTGGAGGCCTGGAAAAGTAGAATTAATCCCTTGAAAAGCCTTTCATGAGCTGCTTTTACTTTTTCAGATATAGCATTGCCTACCATACCAGGTGCTCAAGGATCTGTAAACTAGTACGCAGAACCCTGTCAGGTCCTCTGAAGCACGACTGACCCATCAAGACCTGCTGGGCAGTAGAAAGCCAGTCAAGATGTTTGGTCACTCAAAGAGTTCAACTTGCCAAGGGACAAAAGAAAATAACTGTTCTCTGAGGAATGCATGCCTTTTAAAATTATCAGACCCAGAGAGGCAGCAAAATGAGATGGCAGTCACATTCTACTGTCCTCCCCTTTTGAGCTACATATATATTTCTCCTAAACTCCTCACTATTGCCACAAGTAGCTATGAATTAACCTAATAATGCCCCACAAGACCCTCTCACCTCTCCCTATAGCTTATCAATGTATAACCGATCAACAGCTTATGTTATTTATTTATTTAAGACTTGTTCTGTCATCCAGGCTGGAGTGCAGTGACACAATTACAATTCACCATAACCTCAAATTCTTAGGCTCTAGTGATTCTCCCACGTCATCCTCCCTAGTAACTGGGCTTACAGGTGCACACCATCATGCTCAGCTAATTTTGTGTGTGTGTATTTTGTAGAGATGGTGTCATGAATGTTGCCTAAGTTGTTCTTGATCCTTTTTCCTCAGCCTCCCAAAGTCCTGGGATTACAGGTATGAGCCAGCATGGCTGCTTAAGGTATTTTAATTAACATTCTTGATAAATACCTCAAAAACTGCCTCTTTTTTCCCTTTAAAAGTTCAGTCATTCAGTACATATACACAATGGAATATTATGCAGCCATAAAGGACAAATATATGGACTTCGCAGCAACTTGGATGGATTTGGAGTTGATCATACTCAGTGACCTATCACAGAAATAAAGAACAGAGTACCATATGTTCTCATTTATAAGCAGATCTTGAACAACTATAATACTATAAGAAAGTGTTTGGCAGTAATGGGAAACTGTCAGGGGAGTGGGGGTGGAATTGGCAATTGAGGGAAACTGCTAGGGAGGAAGGGGTATACCTCATCAACAAGGGTACCTGCATAATCAATGTTTGTATACCTAACCCTGAATTGTACCCACATTTTTATAATTTTAAAAAAAAGTTCACTCATAGGTCAGGTGCAGTGGCTCGTAGGTCAGGCGCGGTGGCCTGTAATCCCAGTACTTTGGGAAGTAAAGGTGGGAGGATTGTTTGAACCCAGGGGTTCAAGACCAGCCTTGGCAACTCGGTGACTCCTCATCTCTACAAAAAATCAAAATATCAGCCAGGCATGGTGGCACAGGCCTGTAATTCCAGCTACTTGGAAGACTGAGTTGGAAGGATCACCTAAGCCCAGTAGGTCAAGGCTGAGGTGGCCATGAGCGTACCACTGCACTCCAGCCTGGGTGACAGAGTAAAACTCCAAGTTAAAAAAAAAATGTTCACTTGTGTCCATGAGCAGTGGCTCACATCTGTAATCCCAGCACTTTGGGAGGCCAAGGCAAGTGGATTTCTTGAGCCCAGGGGTTCGAGATCAACCTGAGCAACATGGGGAGACCTCATCTCTATAATAAATAAAAAATTAGCTGAATGTGGTGGCACAGTAGTAGTAGCTACTTGGAATACTGAGTTGGAAGGATCGCCTGAGCTCAGCAGGTCAAGGCTGTGGTGGCCATGAGCATGATACTGCACCCCAGCTTGGGTAACAGTGAGACTCCAACTCAAAAAAAAAAAAAAAATCACTCGTACCTGCTGCTAATTGGAGTCTTCCTTCCTTCCTTCCTTCCTTCCTTCCTTCCTTCCTTCCTTCCTTCCTTCCTTCCTTCCTTCCTTCCTTCCTTCCTTCCTTCCTTTCGAGTTGGAGTCTCACTCTGTCACCCAGGCTGGAGTACAGTGGTATGCTCATGGCCACCACAGCCTCAACCTGCTGGGCTCAGGTGATCGATCCTTCCACCTCAGCCTTCCAAGTAGCTAGAATTACAGATGGTGCTACCACCCCGGCTAATTTTTTGATTTATTGTAGAGAAGAGGTCTCACCAAGTTGCCCAGTCAGGTCTCAAATCCCTGGGCTCAGGCAATCCTCTCACCTCCGCCTCCCAAAGTGCTGGGATTACAGGCTTGAGCCACTGCGCCTGGCCCTGGAGTGTAACTTAAAGGCAACTTGAATTTGCATGCCTGGGTTGCAATCCTTAAGCTTGACCCAAATAAACTCTCTTTATGTAAATTTTACATCAGCATTTTTCTCTTAGGTCAACACAAGCTTGCCTTAACTATAATTTCTACTGATACTGGGACTTTACAGCATTATACTGTGATTAGAGAAGTCGTTGTACACCTATTTGGGCCTTTAATGCAGTTTGCATCATGATAGAACTATGGGCAAACAGGACTCAAGTGACTCTAAGTGCCCTGTATGACTTTTTGGGAATCCCTGAGATGCCATGGAAAAGAGGCAAAAAAACCTCTCATTAGCTACATTTTAACTTCAACATGGTATCAAGGGAAGTCCAAATTAGCACCGATAGAATACGCATGACTCGTTTTTGAGTGCTCTACTTTTGTGGAGGTCAAAATTGGTATACTAGTGTTGCCAATGTAAATTCTTTAGATTTGTTTTTTTTTTAAGTAGTGAGAACTGAATAAGATGAGGTATTTGAGAAACCTTTGTAAACATCAAAAAATTGTACATATATAACAGATTTTAGTAATACTGTTTTTGCTTGTGAACACTAAAATATCACATGCCATGTCTAACACATATATGCTAGAAATTGCCATTCTCAGACTTAAATATAAACATAATTCATATTCCATATTTTAAAAATCAAGGTTATTTTTATTATAAAGGTGATGCCTGCTTATTATAGAGGGTTTACCACATAAAAAAATAGAAGAAAAAAGTTGTGTGTCTATCGCGCAAAGCTAACACATTTTGGTGTTTTTCTTTAGCAATTTCCTGTGAAAATGCATAGTTTGTTTTACATAGTTATGATCATACTTGCTATAATCTCGAATTCTGACTTTTCATTTCACACAGTAACATAAGGATATTCTCATACTATTTTGACCTTAAAGAAACGTTGTTTTAGTGACTTTATAAATGCCCAACCATTGAATATGCCATAGTTTGCTTCTAAGTCTCATAAGAAATTTAGGGGTTTATGATTTTTGCCATTATAACTTGAACCTATATTAGAGTATTTTAAATTATACTCATGTTAGAGTATATCTGACTTTACAAGCACAAAACTCAGAATGAGGTGGGTAATTATGGGAAGGGTAGGAATAAATGAAGCTCAAAACAAGTACTTTTGTTCTTGTGTTGATAGCAGAAAAAAAGAGAAAAACAAGAGAAGACTTTTCTTTACTAAATGAAATTATATAGATCAGAGGTGGGCAAACTTTGAAAGGGCTAAATGGAAAACATTTTAGTCTTGGCAGGTCTTAACATCTCTGTCTCTACTACTCATCTTTGCTGTTGCAATATAGAAACTGCCACACACAACATGTAAATTAATGCATGTGACTGCGTTCTAATAAAACTTTGCTTTCAGAAACAGAAGTTGGGTTGGATTGGATCCCTGGGCAATAGTTTGCTGATCTTTGCTTGAGGTTATGATTCCAGTTATGAACATTTTAAGTGTGTTAAATAGACATTAGGATGTGAACTTCAAGCCAGACAGATGTACTGTTTAAAATATAGCTAGTCCCGCGCCTTTGGGAGGCTGAGGTGAGTGGATTGCCTGAGCCCGCGGGTTCGAGACCCGCCTGGGCAGCGAGACCTCATCTCTACAGTAAATCAAAAAATCAGCCGGGCGTGGTAGCGCATACCTGTAATTCCGGCTACTTGGAAGGCTGAGGCGGAAGGATCGCCAGAGCCCAGCAGGTCGAGGCTGCGGTGGCTGGGAGCGGCCACTGCACTCCAGTCTGGGCAACAGAGTGAGACTCCAACTCAAAAAAAAATAAAATAAAATAAAATAAAATATAGCTAGAGTAAGATTCTTGGAGCCGGGACCCGGGTAGGTACACTCCTGAAGGAGTATGTATACCGGTAGGGATATTCTTTGTATATTTATTCTATGGAATATATCTACTTAGCCCTTTGTATATGCCAGGTACAGTTCTAAATACCTTAAATTTATTTATTCAATGTAGCTTTGATAAAACTGTTGAGTTTGTCTAATGGCAGATTTATTCATTTACTCTTTTTGATTCCTTAAAAATCCTTTAATACTTCAGTGAACTTAATTTCTATTGTCTTTTTTTAACCTGTTATTAGGATAGGACAGCAAAGATAGGGCATTTACAGCAGTTATAATGGTAATAAACATCAGGAAATAGTATTTCTTGGCATGCTCTCCCACTAATAATGAGATTTAAAACACTCTTTTTTGGTCTCTAATTCTTATTTTAAAAATGAGGGTATTGATTAAACGAGTGGTTTTTACAGCACACTGTAAATCAGAATCACCTTGGAGGATTTAAAAATGTCTCTACTTTTTAAATATCTCTAGGATATCTATGCTTATTAAACTTGTTAGATTCTCATGAAACTAGCCCAGTGGTCCTCAATCTTGCTGCATGGGCATGTTGCAATCACCTGAGGAGTTTTACTGCTACTGATACCTCAGTAACCCTCCCTAGAGATACTCATTTCACTGGTCTGGGATACGGTTTGGGCATCAGGATTTTTAAAAGCTACCTAGACAATTCTGTGTAGCCTTTGAGTTAGTATGAAGCTAATCTGATTTGTGTTTGCAAATGGGTTTGGAAGAATTTCACTATATTTTTTCCCTATTACTAGGAATCCATGACTTCATATTATTAACTTAACATAATACAGTGAATTATGGCACTTAGATATTATAATAATGGTTATCCAAGGTCATGTTCAAGTTACTGCTTCATCTGAGTATAACAAACTGATCTAAATGATTTTGAGAAGGTAGCATTCTGGGTCTTAATAAATTGCTTGGAAAATATTTGGGGCCTAATAAAATCCATATTAATAAAATCCATATCTCAAGATTTTCTCATGAGTGTTGAAATATATATGTAGCACGTTGAGTAACTGTATTTTTTTTTTTTTTTTTTGAGTTGGAGTCTCACTCGGTCGCCCAGACTGGAGTGCAGTGGCTGCTCCCGGCCACCGCAACCTCGCCTGCTGGGCTCTGGCGATCCTTCCGCCTCAGCCTTCCGAGTAGCCGGAATTACAGGCATGCGTTGCCACGCCCGGCTGACTTTTTGATTTATTGTAGAGATGAGGTCTCGCTGCCCAGGCAGGTCTCGAGCCTGCAGGCTTGGGCAATCCACTCACCTCAGCCTCCCAAAAAATCACCTCAAGTAATGTTGTTAGACCATGTTGAAGAGCAGAGTCTGTTGCTGTTGTTTAAAACTGAATTTAGTTAGATGACCTGGGTTTGCGCATTTAAGATTGGAAGATTAAATGATCAATCCATCAAGAAACTAGTCTGTATACTACATTGGTATAAGAAAGGTACCATATTTTGTGCTATGGAGGATACCAAATAGAAGAACATATAATCTCTGACTTTGAGTAACTTGTAATCTTACATGATGATAAAACTTAAACATGAAACAAAATAATAAATGTCAAATGCCAACTGTCATACAAATTCAGAACAGTAAAGCTGACATGTGGACAAGGGATAATTAGATGGCTTAGGCTGAGTAGTTCTTCTCAAAGTGAGACCTGCAGGCTACTTGTATAAGAACACCTGGAATACCTGTTAAGAATGGCAGCTCCTGGGACACATCCAAGCATACTCCATCAGTCTCTATGCTAGGACCTGAAATCTACCTTTTAAACATATTTTCCAAGTATTTACTGCACAGCTTGAATACATTAGATGCAGCAGGTACAATATGAGCCTAGCCTTAAAAGATGGTTTGGAGCTATGTTATTGTAACAGCAATTAGAATGTATTAGATAGTAGACACTGTTTCTCATGTATATGTATTACACTGTTTAATATTCATCCTCCCAAAAAACCAATGATGTTAGGCAATTTTATTATTGTCTCAATTTGACAGATGGAGAAACTGAGGCACAAAAGACTTCAACGGCTTGCCCAAAATTACATAACTTGTAAACAACAGAGTCAAGATCTGTGGCCAGGCACTCTGACTCCAGACCTGTTCTCTCAATCTCATGTTCTCTAAGCAAGCGGGGAGAAGAGCACATTAATTCTGACAAACTCACTGATTTGCGTAAGCACACGTGTGAATCACATATAAACCCAGCTCATAAATGACCTAGACGTTCAGTACTTATAGTTGGCCCTTGAACAACACGTCTGAATTGCATGGGTCCACTTACACACAAATTTTCTTCCTTCTCTGCCACCCCTGAGACTACAAGACCAACCCTTCTTCTTCCTCCTCCTCAGCCTACTCAATGTGAAGATGATAAGGATGAAGACCTTTATGATGATCCACTTCCACTGACTGAATAGTAAATACATTTTCTTTTCCTTCTTATTAGTAACATTTTCTTTCCTCCAGTTTATTTTACTGTAAGAATACAATATATAATAAATATAAAATATGTGCTAGTGTTTATGTAATTGCCGGGCTCACGCCTGTAATCCTAGCACTTTGGAGACTGAAGTGGGAGCACTACCTGAGCCCAGGAGTTTGAGACCAGCCTATGCACCATAGTGAGACTTTGTTTAAAAAAAAATAGCCCAATTGATGACATGTGCTTGTAGTCCCAGTTACTCAGGGGACTGAAGAGGAAGGATCGCCTATGTCCAAGAGGTTGACGCTACAGTGAGCTGTGATCATGCTACTGCATAGCTTGGTTGACAAAGTAAGTCCTCAACTCAAAAATTTTTTAAAAAGGTATATGTAACTGTTTTTTTTGTTTGTTTTTTTGAGTTGGAGTCTCACTCTGTCGCCCAGACTGGAGTGCAGTGGCACGCTCCCAACCACCATAGCCTCCGCCTCCTGGACTCCGGTGATCCTTCTGCCTCAGCCTTCCAAGTAGCTGGAACTACAGGTGCACGCTACCATGCCCAGCTAATTTTTTTTATTTATTGTAGGGATGAGGTCTCGCCAAGTTGCCCAGACGGGTCTCGGACCTGTGGGCTCAGGCAATCCACTCACTTCAGCCTCCCAAAGTGCAGGATTACAGGCTGAGCCACCGAGCCCAGCTTATGTAACTGTTTATGTTATTAGTAAGCCTTTTGGTCAACAGTAGGCTATTAGTAGTTTTGGGGTGTTAAAAGTTACATATAAATTCTCCACTGTGGGGAATGTCAGTGTCTCTAATTGCCCCATTTTCAAAGATCAGCTGTATTTTTGAATGTTTTGTTAAAAAACAGGAGATAATTATGATTCTGTCCCTAGGCCACAAAAGAGAGTTCAGCTGATGTTGGGTGACACTGCAGGATGGAAGAGGCATTCCAGAGAAAGTGTAGTTGAAGACCCTGGTTCCTGATCCCAGGGATGTAGAAGCTAGCAGGTGAATCACAGAGCATCCTGAGGTCAAGAAATACTTGAAAAAGTACAGAATGATGAAAGACTGGTACTACCGTATTTGGAGAGGTTAAATAAACAGGGTTCTGCAATCTAGAATGATGGTATGATCAGCTTGAAAACAATTATTGTAAAATCAAGAGAGTGGGTCCAGACATAATCACCAAATCAATACAATTTAGTGAACCATCCCTTCTTCTTTTTATTGAAGCTGAAATCAAGTAAACTTATGGGAAAAAGTAATGATTTTCTTTTCTTTATCCCTCTCTTACTGTTTTCTTTTCTTTTCTTTTTTTAGATATGGTCTCACTGTGTTGCCCAGGCTGAAGAGAAGTGGCATGATCATGGGCTCATCTCAGCCTCAACCTCCTAGGCTCAGGTGATCATTCCACCTCAACTTCCTGAGTAGCTGGGAGTACAGGCATGTGCCACCACACCTGGTTAATTTGTTTTTTAGAGATGAGATCTTGCTATGCTGTCCAGACTGGTATCAAACTCCTGGGCTCCAGGGACTTTCCAGACTCAACCTTCCAAACCCCTGGGATTATAGGCATGAACCACCATGCCTGACCTAAAGTGACATTTAGCATTGCTCTTAATTGGTTTTATCCAATCAGAACTGGTCAACAGGGGTAATCTGTAGCTGTGTAAGGAGGGTCCTTTATTTTAGGACCTAATGTCAACAATAAAATGATTTGTTGAGACTGACTAAACTTATGGATGCCACAGTAGAACTTAGTCTTTTTGCCAGGATTTAAATCAGTTTATGAAAAGGATGGCTTGCCTTGTGTGCTGACATGTGGAGAGAGCCTAGTGACCACCCACCATCCACATTTCAATACATCAGAGATGCTCGTTCCTCTTCTTTCATGTACAGCTGGGAGAACTTTGATAAGCTCCAGGCGTCTGATTTCATCCTGCTCTATGCTCCAAACTCACTGCTTGAGTTTCTTGATAACATTTATGCCAAATGATATAGAACAATGCTGTAATATAGTTTGTTTTTATTGTGATGCATTTTACTAATTTCATAAAACAATTTTAAAATTCCATATAATAAAACTAAGTTCCATATAAATAATAAATTTTCCAATAATTTTAAAGAATTATGAAGGCTCTGAGTCACTTAGATTTTTATATAATACTCTATTGTATTAGAATAATAAAATGAATAGCTAGGATGTTATTCATAAATTGAGAATTCTCCCATATTTCAAGACACATTATTTGTTATTATCAAGTGTCTTCTATCTATAGATTTTATTTCCCTGTATCTTAAAGTCATTTTATAAAATATACTTTGGATATTGTAATGTGAAGTTCTTTTTTTTAGTCTTATTTTGAATTGTATTACAAAAGAAATGCATACTCTGTAGAAAATGCTGACAAGTAAAACAAATTTCAAAGATAATAGCTTCTAAAAATCTAAAATGTATAATTTCAGATATAAAATAGTTTTATGGAATATTGAATCACACCATGGGGTGTCTACTATTTTAAAATTATATTTTTCATTTAATAGTATACTGTGAATATATTTTTATATATAAAAATAGTTACTACATGATAATTGTTAATATCTCATTTAATGTTTATGCTTAAATTTATTTAAGCAATCCTCTGTTTTAGGATATTTAAATTATTAAATATATTATTAACTTTCTTTGGTTAAATGGTTGGAACTGGGACTATTGAATCAAAGAAAATTGATTTTCAATTCTTTTAAGGCATAAGGCAAAAATGATAAAATTTACACTTACTTCACAAGTGTAGAAGTACAAGTTTAGATAGGAAAGAGGATACTCATTGTATCGTTCACATTTTTTCTATTACTTATATGTTTTACCATTTTTTATACGCTTGTTATTAGTTAGTATACTTTGGAATAAAGCCTGTCCATATATTTGTCCTTTTGTTTTTTGATTGATTTATAGCTTTTTATTTTTTAGAACTCATATATATATATATATATATATATATATATATAATACACATATTTGTAACTCACAGTCATATGTAAAACTGTAGCAATATTTTTGTGTGTGTCCTGCATCACATACTCTTGACCTACCTCTGATTTAAGCCATAGCTGTGGATGATAGTTCTATGCAAGGTCAGATTCCCACTGGTGTGCACATCATGACTCTTTGTCTTCTGTTTCAGGGAGTTCACCAATGTCTTGCAGTCTACTTGGATAGAGAGATGTAAAACTCAACCAACGAGAGATGAGAGGCAGTCAGTCAATGCACCTGCCTACCTACACTGGATGGTTCATTCCAGAAAACATGGTGTGTGCTTCTCAGACGTCCTAATGGTCCCCATGGTCTTCAATAGTGACCTTGTTCTATGCCAAGTGTATTAGTTTCCTCTTGCTGCTGAAGCAAACTGCCACCAATTCGGTGGTTTAAAACAACAAAATTCTGTTTTACAGTTCCAGAGGTCAAAAGTCTGAATTGAGTATAACTGGGCTAAAATAAAAGCTTTGACGGAGCTGCATTTCTGAAGGCTCTGTGGGAGAATTGATTTCCTTGCTTTTTTCATCTTTCAGAAGCTGACTGCTTTCCTTGGCTCATGCTCCCTAACTTCATGCTGAAGTTTTCCTATCACTTGCTGATTCAGCATCCTGAAGAAAGTGGAAATTATTGATTTTAACAGATTGAGACAAGTTCTGCCTTAGGTAGAGGAGTAGGCTTTGTCTGTGGAAGATCCAAGCCAGTAACCAAGTTAGATGGACTGGAGTCCAAAGGTGGGAAAAGAATACCTTTGGAGTCAAAATTAAGTTTGAAGTCTAGCTCTTAAAACCACTGGTGTGTGTTCTTATGGAATGCATGTCACTTCTCTGGATCTCAGTTTTCTCACCTGGTGAATGGAATGTACAATAACTTATTTCATGGGGAAGTGGAAGTTAGGGATGGATAATATAGCATATACAGTGCAGCATCAGACATATCCTATGGGCTCGGTGAACAGTTGTCATCTCAGAACATACTCCAGCAATTCTCCCCTCTCCTTCCAGTATCATACACTTTTTCCTCTCTACTGCCTCATTTAAACCAGCACTACAACATGGCATTCTTTCTGTAAAAGGTTCTCACTTAAACCCCACTTTTCCCTTAAGATACAACCCATTTCTCTGCCTTTTTTTTTCCTTTTCATTCATAGTAACATTCTCCAGAGAGTAGCCTGACTCTGTCTCCAATATTTCTTCCCCTCTGTTCCTCCTTTATTTAAGGATAGTTCACACATCACAAAATTCACTCATGTTGCAACTCAGTGATTTTAGTGAATAAATGTTCATGGAGGGATGCTACTGAATGCTGTAGAGTAGCAGTCCCTAACCTTTCTGGCATCAGGGACCTGTTTTGTGGAATACAGTTTTTCCACAGATAGGGTGGGGGGCGTGGGAAAGGGGCTGGGGATCATTAGGCGTTAGAGTCTCATAAGGAGTGCACAACCTAGACCCCTTGCATGCACAGTTCACAATAGGGTCTGTGTTCCAATGAGAATCTAAAGCCACTGCAGATCTGACAGAATGCAGAGCTCTGCTCACACAGTGTTCACCCCCTGTTGTGTGACCTGGTTCCTAATAGGCCATGGACTAGTACTGGTCCGTGGCCCAGGGGATGGGGACATCTGCTGTAGAGGTTACTTCTATTGCCTGGACAGATCATCGTGGATCACTTTTAGTAAATCACTGAACATATCTCCCAGCTTCAGTAAGGTTTGCTGCAAACAGATGGCACTTGCAACCTTGAGAGAGTTGCTCTTGGGTCCTGGAAATACCTTGCTTCTTTGGAGATCAGGAAGTACCCGGGAATTCATGTCACCAACCCAACTCCTGGGCCATCATCACCGGTGGCTAGCTGCTGTAGGAGTACGAAAGCCGAGCTCTTTTGTCTCAAGGCAGGCCAGCTTCAGGTGTGGCTGATACTCCAGAGCTCCCCAGGAGCTCAGGCTGAGGCTGAGACACATTTAGCTTCTCCTTTGGTATTTGGATGATCCTTGCCCCACCACCCAACACCTTAACTGCTTTCTCCTGGGTACACTTCTTAATAAATCACTTCTACTTAAACCTTTGTTTCTGAGTCTGCTTCTGGGTGAAACTGACCTCAACAAATGGCCAAATGTCAGGACTGGTCACACCCACAAGTGGATTGATGTCATAAGCATGGAAGGAGCAGAGCAGGCAGCCATATAGCAGTTTGAATTAGTGTGGCATCTAAAAGTGGGAGGCGCTTAAGAGAGATGAAGACCAGGTTCTCAGATGAGCAGAGTATCAGACAAAGCAAACAGCCTACTGGCCTGAGGTGCCAACCAGTCCACCATTTCTCCCTGGATCCATTGGTTTTGGGTCTCTGGGGCCAGACTCCGTTCGTGCATGATGAGGTAACTGTCACCAGCCCTAGTGACAACTCATGTTTGTTTTAAGGTTTTCTTTTCTTTTTTTTTTTTTTGAGTCAGGGTCTCACTCTGCCGTTGAGGCTATAGTGCATTGGCACAGTCATGGCTCACTGATGCCTCGACCTCCTGGGCTCGGGTAACCCTTCCATTTCAGTCTCCTGAGTAACTGGAACTATAGGCACCACATCCAGCTAATTTTTTGATTTTCTTGTAGAGATAAGGTCTCACTATACTGCCTAAACTTGTCTCAAACTCCTAGGCTTGAGCAATTCTCTTGCCTTGACCTCCCAAAGTGCTGGGATTACAGGCATAAGCCAGCCATATCCAGCCTGTTTTTGAGTTTTCTCTGTGGTCTATATTTTGTCAATGTGAGGAACCTCCTTGGAGTTCTTAGTTCCTCATCATGAAAATCCTCCCTCCGCTGACTCTGTACTTCCTGACTTTGACCTTAAGTGTTATCTAATTTCAGATAACATGAGTTATTTGTGAATTCTGGAGTTCAACCTAATATTACATGAAACAATACACAAAATGGAAGAGGAAGAGCACTTCTGGGAAAAGCATGCCCAGGAGGTAGGAGGAGAAAGAATGAATACTCACGTGACAGATTGGGTCCTATCCCTCTTCATAACTCACAGGGAGATCCCACTTTTCACTTAGTAGAGGTCAGGCAGGGCTAAGGTAGGTTTAGTAGGTTCTGCATAACAAGGCAAGAAAGCATATGCCTTTATTTTTATTTTTATTTTCATTTTTATTTTTGAGTTGGAGTCTCACTCTGTTGCCAAGACTGGAGTGCAGTTGCTCCTGGCCACCACAGCCTCGACCTGCTGGACTCCGGCAATCCTTCCGCCTCAGCCTTCTGAGTAGCCGGAATTACAGGCGCGTGCTACCATGCCCAGCTGATTTTTGATTTATTGTAGAGGTGAGGTCTCGCTGCCCAGGCGGGTCTCGAACCCGCGGGCTCAGGCAATCCACTCACCTCAGCCTCCCAAAGGCGCGGGATTACAGGCTGAGCCACCGAGCCCAGCTAGGAAAGCATATGCCTTTAAAATATTGCTAATTAATTTGAGTGGGTAGGTATTTAAGGAGTTAAAATTCAGCCGGGCTCGGTGGCTCATCCTGTAATCCCGCGCCTTTGGGAGGCTGAGGTGAGTGGATTGCCCGAGCCCGCGGGTTCGAGACCCGCCTGGGCAGCGAGACCTCACCTCTACAATAAATAAAAAAATTAGCCGGGCGTGGTAGCGCATGCCTGTAATTCCGGCTACTCGGAAGGCTGAGGCGGAAGGATCGCCAGAGCCCGGCAGGTGGAGGCTGCGGTGGCCGGCAGCGGCCACTGCACTCCAGTCTGGGCGACAGAGTGAGACTCCAACTCAAAAAAAAAAAATACTCATGGAGAAGAACTAATTATATTGCTATTTCTGTCTGTTAAGTTGTGCATAAGAGTGTATTCACCAGAGTTGACCCCTTAGCAGTTATTTTTATTTGCATTCTTTTAATTTTTTTTTTTTTTTTTTAGTCAAGATCTTGCTCTGTTACCCAGTCTGGAGCACAGTAATACACTTATTGCTCACTGCAGCCTCAACCTCTTGGGCTTAAGCAATCCTCTTGCCTCAGCCTCCTGAATAGCTGGGACTACAAGCATACACCACCACAACTGATTAATTGATAAGTTAAATTTTTTTATGGAGACTAGGTCTCACTATCTTGTCCAGACTGATCTTGAACTCCTGGCTTCAAGTGATCCTCTCTCTTTGACTTCCCACAGCTCTGAGATTACACGTGTGAACCACCATACCCAGCCAGAAGTTTGTGTTTTTTATTCTCTGTACTGTTCTGTTTGCATTTGATAATATTTATCACATGCTTATTATTAGTTTGTCTGTGGCAAAGTAGTGTCTCGTGTTCATAAATTGTTGACCTTCAGAGACAGGGCCCTGTCTGCAGAGTCTCTAATTTGCTAGTTAATAATCATTTGTAACAATTTATCAGCAATATTTTCAAATTAATGACCAATCCATGTGATCTTAATTTATTCCCTCTCCCTTTTTAGTGAACTCCTTCAATTGTGATGAATGATTTGTATATTAATAGAGAAGGGCTAGTCAGATATCACTCAGTAATATTGAAGGTGTTATTCTACCATCCAGGCCATTCTGTGTACAGTCCCAAAAGATGGTTCATAGTGGGGAGAGGTTGGGGTGGATGATAAATGCCACATCAGTGTTGAATTAAATTACACTTACCCACTCTATTTATTTATTTATAGACAGGGTCTAACTCTGTCACCCAGGATGGAATGCAGTGACACAATCATGGCTCATGTAGCCACAACCTTCTGAGCTCAGGTAATCATTCCAACTTAGCCTCCAAGCTGCTGGGGTTACAGATGTGAACTACCACACCTGGCTAAATTTTTGATACTTTCTGTATAGAGATGGTGTCTCACCAGTTGCACAGGCTGGTCTTGGACTTCTGAATTTAAACTATCCTCCTGCCTTTACCTCCCAAGGTGGTCAGAGTAAGCCACCATGCCTAGCTCACAGGTGCCTGGCTACCAGTTTTAATAAAAGAAAATTAACCTGGCACCTGCTGATTGTTTGGGCAGAATCTTCCCTGATATTTTCCCCCACTGATGCTTCAGACCTCAACAGAGAACAGGACATCTTCTTGCCTGTGTGGTCAGGGCCCAGATGTCTCCTTGAAATACTAGGGGTTAGCAGTGATGAGCTTCAAACTCCTTTCCATGTCAGCATCTTTCTGGAGCCTATGAAGGGTGTGTTAAGGGGTAGAAATTTCTGACAAGTTTAGGGCCAAGGGGAGTGAGGCATGTATTGTGTCACTGTAATTGTAAAAGTGAAGAGTCCTGACATTCAGTGTACTCATGAGTGCTGCAGGATATCAGGAGATTCCCAGCTGCTTCCTGGTGAGCTTTCACACTACCTTCCTCCAATGAGCAGGGTTGTTTGTTTTACTGTGTTTGTTGTCTGTGAAAGACCAGCCTCTCTGCTCCATTGTATCTATGCTCTCTCTTTGTGTTGTTTTCATCCTTGCTTCTTTCTTTTTGGCAATTGTCCTTAACATTGACTGGACTTTTTGAATGGTGTTAGAAAAGAACACAGGTAAGATAGACCAGAGAACAGTGGAAGAAGGGAGTCTTTTTTTTTTTTTGGTACCTCCTATGTGTTGCATAGTCTGCCATCATTTTATATATTTAGACTCCTCTAGTCTTCATAACAGTTAAATATTATTTTCCTCAATATTATGGGCAAATAAACGATGGCTCTACAACCCCAGGGCTTCTTTATTGCAAAACCTCTATTTACCCACTATTTATTGCCATCTCCTGTGCTGGGAGAAAAAAGTATTCAGTTTGATCCTTGACTTACTGTGATAGATTTACTAGGACATAACCTCTTCGCAAGTCAAGGAGTATTTCTGTAAATGATACTGACTGAAGGATCTCAGTGCTTATTGTGTGATGCTGAAAAGGCTAAGTATGATGCAGTTTGTTTTTGTCTGAAATGGAGTTGTTTGAAGCCACTGATCAGATCCAGTTAGGGAATGATGCTTACTCTCCATGCTTCCCTGATACCACAGCTCACAACAACCTTCACGAGGCAGCTCCTTATATTTATTGGCAGATTGAAAGTGTTATTAGCATCTGTACTAAAACTGGGAAGATTCCCTGAGAGTTTTCCTTTCTTTGAATGCACAAAACAATCTGTAAATAATCTGATCTAAAAATTTGCTAGAGCTAGATGTCTACCTCAGAAACATATACTTTGGACTTTTCCTTTTTGAAACTTGGTACATTTGCCTCTACCTCCCTGAGTTATTTATTTCCTTTTTCCTGCCTGTCTATCCTTATTCTTCCCTTGTCTCTAACTTCCTTCCTCCTGCTCCTTCCCTCTGTCCATAATCTGGGAGGATGAGGTGAGATGTCCTTCTCTAAGGGAACCAGATATGATCTAGGACTTAGAGGTAAAGGGGACTCTAATTCTAGGACAGACCAGGGGCAAAAGGTGGGCGATTAAGTAGCACCGAGGACACAGAATGGGAGAGAGCAACCGCCTTGCCCCACACTCCCTCTCAAGCTCCTGCATTGTGAGACAATTCCTGAATTCCCTTCCAGCAGAATGGAGATATAGGCCTGTAATGGCCCCGAGGTAGAGGCTTATTAGAGAGACAGTGTAAGCATGAGAGGATTTGGCAGCTGCATGTGGAAGGAAAATCGCTCACAGGAAATAATGGATTAAGTACGTTTCTGGGCTTCACAGAGAGAGGGATTTTGACCTGAAGGCAGAAGTCTGAGCACCAAGCTTCTCTGGAATTCTGTAGGCTAGTATTCTGAGGGGTGTGTCCAACCTTTTCTCCAATGCTCTTGGTGAGGTGCTGGCACATGCGTGTCTCCAGAGCACCCTCACTACCCACATGTAGTTTCTCTCTAGGTCCTAAAGTACATCTGTCATGCATTGAGCTGGGGTCCACAGGTCTTGCCTCATGCACAGGCCGGGGTAATTATAGGTGTAATGGCCTTTGGCTTCCATGTGTGGGTCTTCATTTCAATAAGTATAACTTCTTTTCAAACAACACGGTCTGAGGAATGAGGATAAACAGTCAGCTCAGGATATGATATTTGAGTCTATTTTTTCAGATGCACACGATAAGGAGACAGGCAATGTTATGACCTTCTCGGTGCCAACTACACTGGGCTTCCCTTAGAAGATGCCATGGACTGGAAACATGGATCCCAGCCTCGTAGCTGAACTAACAATACCAAAAAGAACTTTGATCTCTGACACTTTAAATTTCTACAATTGTGGTAAAGTTTTTTCTTCCTTCTGCTTTCAACTTTATTTGTCAAATGGACATTCAGCTATTTGAACTCTAAAATCTCTGTTTTGCAGACATAAATTTTTTTGTAGAGATGAAGTCTCGCTATGTTACCAGGCTAGTCTCAAACTCTTGGCCTCACATGATCCTCCTGCTTTGCCTTCAAAAGAACTGGAATTACAGGTATGAGCTACCACACCTGACCCTGCTTTGCATATGTTAATATTCTAAAACAAATAGCTTGGAATCTGGACTGTCACCTTGTAAAGTTAGAATAAATGCCTACCCAACATTTTCATTACTATTGTGATCATATACCCTGATTTTCCTGGGCCAAGCCTGAGAGATGTCTGTTATGTTGGTGGAGTTACTAACATCCCTTTTCACTCTCTAAGAGGTTTCCAGTTAAAGTGATTATTTACATGACCATCCATGATAGTGCCCATCGTCCCTAGTCAGATTCTTTTTGTGCTCTTCACCAATGTTCTCTAACTAAGGGCATGTTTTAGATGCATGACTGAGTCCTATGTCCTATTTGGTTTCCTTTTCCTTCTTGCCCTGACAGGTGATAAATAAGTAAAACAGATGGCCTCTCAGGAGCTGCTGTCAACTTTGCTCCTACCCAGCCCCAATTTGAGGTGTTTTTTGTTCCTGCTCCCATCACTCAGGCCTTGAAAGCTGATAGATTTCTGATTTCTTCCTTGAAACATGACATGATGAATAAGACTGCATGCTTTATTGCTAGGTCCAAGGGAGAGAACCATAAAAAGGGATTGTCCTGTGCAATGGGAAGTTATTTAACAGAGTTGGCCTTTTGCATGGAGAGAACTAGGAACCTCTGTAGAATATGATTTCAGGAGGTCGGGATCATTTTCTTCCTCACAGATTTGCTGGATGGATAGCCCTGAAAATTTCTTGAACTGAGGACAAAAAATTTGCTTCCACAATGAGAGAATTATGAACAATTATGGGAAAGGAAATTCCTTGACATTCAAACTATGATTTTACCCACGGTAACCTAGGACCCAAATATAGAAATAGAGTTCTCATGTCTGGGAAGGTGACAGTTCTTCTCTACTCTTCACTGGTTGGGAACATAATATCTGAATTATTATGACCAATTTGGAGTGTCTCATCAATAAGTACTAAAAATGCCTGGCACCTAGTTTGTTGATATTTACAATGACAATGTTTACAATGTTTTGGTGTTTTTTTTTTTTTTTTTTTAATATAGCTTCCTATCTTTTACTGGTGAGCTTGCTTCTCTCTCATCCCCTGACAGATCTCAGCATAATGAGGACCAGGGAGATCTGAACAAGCAGTGGGGAAGATTAGAGAAAGGATGAGAAAGTTTGTTTATAACAAAACCCTGGAAGAAAGTTGCCTCGGTTAGGTCAATGTCCTAGTGACTGATTTGAGTGTTCTCTGGGCAACAAGAGGTACTGCTCAGAATCTCTCATGACCCCCTCAGTAGTTTTGTATCTGTCTACTTTCCTCTCTATTTTCTAGGTCTTAATGATAAATTTATTGAGCATAATGTATATAATAACTTATTTAATTCTCATAAAAATCCTAGAAGGGAAAGTTTATTAATATTGACATTTTATAAATTATGAACTTGAAACTTGGACAGTTAATACAACTTGCTCAAGATCTACAGCTGGTAAGTGGAAGAGGATTCAAACCTAAACCCACACTCTGTTTTGTCTTTAGTTACTATTTCATTTCTTTTTTGTTACCTTTTTATTTTCACCTAATTTCAGACTTAAAGAGAAGTTGCAGGAAAATGCGTTCTGTGTCCCTTTACCCAGATTTCCCAACTGTTAGCATCTTGCCATATTCGTTTTTCCATTTTTGCCCTTTCTCTATCTTGCTATCATGAAATGACTCTTTACCTCTAAATACTCCACTGTATTTCCTAAGAAAAAAAATTTCACTTACATAACCATAGTGTAATTAAAATTAGGGCATTGATATTATTGCAATAATATTACCTAGTGTATTCTATAACTTTATTCAGATTTATATATGATCTCAGTAATGCCCTTTATAGTCAAAGAGAATCCTGGATCACACATTCAATTCTCATGTTTCTTCAGTGTCCTTTAATTTGGAACATTTCCATAGTCTTTTTATTTCATGGCATTAATTTAAGAGAAAAAAAAAGGCCAATTATTTTGTAGAATGTCCCTTAATTTGGAGTTTGTTTGACATTGTTTTTGTAATTAGATTTAGGCTCTGTGTTTTGTTTAAGAAAGCCCTAAGTGACCTTGTGTTCTTCCCAGGGCATCACATCCAGGGGCACACTATGGAGTTCTGTCCTTTTATTGCTCAACTTAGCTTTGATCACTCAGTCAAGGTGGCATTTTCTAGTGATTCCATTGTAAAGTTACTATGTTTTCCTTTGTAATTAGTAAGTATCCCATTAGGAGATACTTTAAGACTATATACATGTCCTGTAACTTCTCAAAGTGTCACCCATTATTTTTAGCACCCATTGATCATTTCACCTGAATCAATTATCATAATGGTTGCCAACTATAGATTTTCTAATACCATCATTCCTTTTATATTTATTGGTTGGTCATTCTACTATAAAGAAGACCGATCTTCCTCCCTCCCTCCCTCTTTCCCTCTTTTTCTCATATTAATAATGGGTTCATGGATACTTATTTTATATAAAGAATTATAACCTGTTGCTATCCTGTTGAAGACATTGATGATTAGTTGTCCCAGATTTGGCTGGAGGATACCCTTTACAGCTAACTTCTGTGGAAGAGGTGTTTGTCAGGACCTCATCATTCTTCAAGCACTTTCTCTGAACACATTCTAGGCTCACCTTGTACTTCCCTAGTTCCAGCCCTGGAATCAACAGTTCTCCAGAAGTCCTTGTTCTTCCTGATAGAGGATATCTCCAGACATTTGAGGATTAGGTTTGTAGAGTTTGAGCTTCCTAAGCACTGTGATCATTAGGTCACCTAAGCTTTTTTGTCTCTCCTCTAGATTCTATGGCAGCACATTGATGATGTCTCTGCATCATCATCATTCCTGATGTCCCTGACACCCTGATATTTTCAAAATTCTGCTATGATCTTATAAACTTTCTGCTTCTGAGACCCTTCCGTGGTGTCTCTTTGCAGTGGAACCTAAAAAAAAAAAAAAAAAAATCTTTAACTTGCCTCCTGAGAGGCTGAAATACTCTCACACCCAACACTTGACCCATCATTGGTCCTCTGCTCTCAAGCCAACTCATTAGACCTTAGCATAGATAAGTGTCTCTCACTGAGCCCTGATTCTTTATCTCAGTTTGTAATTATACACTCAGAACTGTGATTCTTTGATTACATTCTCTTCTCTACTGTGGTTTAAGTTCATCCTCGCCCCTGCATCCCTGAAATCCTGGATAGAGTTTGATGCATAGTAAAATTTATACATAAATTTGTAAGATGAAGGCGGGCTTGTTGGCTCAGCCTGTAATCCCGCGCCTTTGGGAGGCTGAGGTGAGTGGATTGCCTGAGCCCGTGGGTTCGAGACCCGCCTGGGCATCTCTACAATAAATCAAAAAATCAGCCAGGCGTGGTAGTGCATGCCTGTAATTCCGGCTACTCGGAAGGCTGAGGCAGAAGGATCGCCAGAGCCCAGCAAGTCGAGGCTGTGGTGGCCGGGAGCGGCCACTGCACTCCAGTCTGGGCGACAGAGTGAGACTCCAACTCAAAAAAAAAAAAAAAAAAATTGTTAGATGAAATATGTACTATCAGCCGGGCTCGGTGGCTCAGCCTATAATCCCGCGCTTTGGGAGGCTGAGGTTAGTGGATTGCCTGAGCCTGCGGGTTTGAGACCTGCCTGGGCAACTTGGCAAGACCTCATCTCTATAATAAATCAAAAAATTAGCTGGGAGTGGTAGTGCGTGCCTGTAGTTCCAGCTATTTGGAAGGCTGAGGCAGAAGGATCGCTGGAGCCCAGGAGGTCGAGGCTGAGGTGGCCGGGACCAGCCACTGCACTCCAGTCTGGGTGACAGAGTGAGACTCCAACTCAAAAAAAAAAGAAATATGTACTATCTTATATAGAGGCATGGGTTGATTGTAATACTACTGTATTGAAAATGCCCTGGCATATTCTCTTTTTATTATTATTTTTTATAACTGAAATAACCATGCTGTTGTTATAATTAATTATAGAAATATTACAAAGACCAATGTAATTTTTAAAAATCAACAAATAGAGCGGAATTTGATGCTTTGTGTCTTGAAAGAAGGGATCCTGAGAAACTTAGAATAAACTTAGTTCACATTTTGCCTCTGCATAGTCATTTTGCTTAGACTAATACTCTTTTAATCTAGCATAGGTTAGGACATAGATAGATACATTTCCAATAGGAAGGTTTTAGGAAACATTCAGATATTTTACTACAGGCCAAGCTGGCAACCTACCCCACCCCCTTGGCAAATCTCCATCAGATGCAAGACAAGGACAGCCCAACCATTTGATTCCTGGTTTATCATAATAATCTCTAAGAAACATTCATGTCCCTTACCTCGCTGAAGCCACAGGAATGATAATAAGACCACCTTTTTGCTAAAGAGCTTGTGAATTGGAAACATCTAACAGGTATCTTGAAGGAAAAAAACCCTCCCCTTGTCTCCTCCCATCTATCCCACCACCATGGCAAAATCATGTGACTAACCTACACATCTGCCTGCTGTCCATTACCTGATGTCAGTACCTGTGTTTACCTGTCCCTTCATGATGACCTGGAGCAGACCACCACTCAATCACCTTAATGACCTTCCCCCATCGAAAGGAAGGATTGAAAGGACTCAACCATGAGCAGCCAGCCACCATTATCAGGTCATTGCAGCCATTGCCTTACTAGAATGTGGTGTTGATACAGAGACCTGCAAATGTCTGTCCATATTGTCACAGCCCCTATAGAAGGGCATGGCAAGGGCACAAGCACTCCTGTACATTCCTGAACAATATTCCCGAGAGCTAATAAAAGGTGCACTTCCCCTTCCTATGCACTTCCAGTAAGTAGCTTCAGAGGATCCTTGACTTCGCTGTAGTCTACGCCCAATCAACTAAAAGTTGCAAATTCCTTTTACTCCCTTTTTCTTAATGGTTATACGTTTGAATAATATAGTATCAATGTAATCTTAAACCTTGTGATTTATATAACTTTGGTATCAATGTAATTGTAAGTTTTGTGATTTGTATAACTTTTGTGTACTGCATGATGTCTTCGGTCCTTTACTTTATGGCAAGTTTGACTACCGCTTCTGCCAGGTCCTACTGATAAAAGCTATGAGATACCTCTAATACCCAGCACCAGGAAGTCTGGACAGAAAAATGTCACTATAGATAAATGTGGCTGAAGCACAAGTTCTATACAATGCTCTGCTAGTCACGTGGCTAATGTATAGGTACTAACAACTCTGGGCTATAAAAGTGAACTGTAAAAGCCTAGAGGGGGAGCAGAACCATTTTGAAAGACCTTGATTCCCTGGATTCAAACTTAGAAATAAACTTCTTACTACCAGTTCCTTTGATTTATTGGTATCAAGGGGAGTAGCCTAGCGTTACTCAGACCATAACAGTGTGCCCATGTGTTCTTTGAGCTATGGCCATCACCATGTTTCCTGACTTTGGCCCTCTCCCCTACCTTGATGAGATGAATTCCCCGCCCCCATTTACTTTCTAAATAAACTACATTTTCTAATCTAACTTCTGTTCGATTCGTTTCATCTTTCACGAGGCACCAGATCACACACCAGACACCTACTCTCCCAGTGGGCCTGAACTAACATTCTGGAGGCCCCCCACTGGGAGTGTGACCCTAACATGATTTCAATAATAAAACAATAGAAATTTGACTGAAATAGGCTTTTGACTTGAAAGATATATTGATATTTTAAGTGACAGATCTTTGAGAAAACATTTAGTGATTCTAAGATGAGATTTAGACTAGAAATAAGTTTTTATTTCAACCTACTTGAAGATAATATTTTGCCTGTCATTGGTATTAGATTTCCAGCATTATTGTTAGACAGAGCCTAGTCCTATTTGAATCAATAACACCTTGATTAGCAGTATCCTATTCCATGCAACATCAATGTTCTCAAGTCACTGTAATCTCTCTAGTTGAAACTGTTTTTCATGATAAAATAATCATCAAGCCATGTCCATTTTCCAAGATTGGGTTGTTCATTCAGTCTGCCGTCTTATCTGGAATGACACCAGTATGACTGTCAATTCAATTTTCCCTTAATATTGGTAGATAGGGAGGGTAGTAGGTTCATACTACACTTACAAAGCCCTTAAAAAAAATCTTATTCAAATACCATGTCTTCCTAAGGATTTTTAAATTTTCTCCTGTTCCAATTTTTAATAAACTAGCAACCCACAGATGAGAAATAAAAACCCATATAAGAGGTGATTAAAACATAATGGAACATTATTCATTTTCACAAGTATCCCGAATTCCCATGGCAAATTACCAATTTTTACAGTTTTAAAATAGGGAAATGGATATGAAGTAAGAAAAATTTGCATTGGTGATGAAAATTATACACATGCATAATACCCATAAGAGAGACAATTACTGCAGTTTTGGCCAGTGGGCATTTGTCTGATGCACACTGAAGTTCTTTGAAAAACCTGGCTTATTAGCCTAATGCCATTTGATGAGGACAAAGATCAGGAGTTTATTGAGGCATTTGTTTCCAGGCATTGTTACTAATGTCTTTGTCTTTAAGAGTTCTAAAATTACTCTCCCTAAATTAAGATTTGGGTCTTCTAAGGAAGCCCTTATGCAAAGATGGGCAATGAGTGTGAATTCTCCTCAGTTTCTGTGTTTAGAATTACTATTATCTTTATTTTTTAACTTAATTTTATTTTTTTTTGAGTTGGAGTCTCACTCTGTTGCCCAGACTGGAGTGCAGTGGCCGCTCCCGGTCATCGCAGTCTTGACCTGCTGGGCTCCGGCGATCCTTCTGCCTCAGCCTTCCAAGTAGCCGGAATTACAGGCCACCACGCCCGGCTGATTTTTTGATTTATTGTAGAGATGAGGTCTCGCTGCCCGGGCGGGTCTCGAACCCGCGGGCTCGGGCAATCCACTCACCTCAGCCTCCCAAAGGCGCGGGATTACAGGCTGAGCCACCGAGCCCAGCTAGAATTACTGTTCTCTTTAAACACTTAAAAAAAATTGGGCTGAGCACAGTACCTCATACCTATAATCCCAGCACTTTGAAAGGCCAAGGTGGGCAGATCGTTTGAGACTGGGAGTTTGAGACCAGTCAGACCACATAAGAAGATCCTCTCTCTATAAAAAAATGAAAAGAAAAAGGAAAAAAAAATTAGCCAGATGTGGTGGTGTGCCCCTGTAGTGCCAGTGACTTGGGAGGTTGAGGCAGGAGGATTGCTCAGCCTCAGGGGTTTGAGGCTACAGTGAGCTATAGTTGTGCCACTGTACTCCAGCCTGGACAACAGAATGAGATTTTATCACAAACAAACAAAAAATATGACATAATGTGTGCTATGCATGGCAAATTACATAAAGTACATTAATATTACAAATAAAGCTTAGTGAGTTTTGACATATGTACACGCCCACGTATCTACTACCCAGAAGAAGGTGTGGCATATTTCTTGTGCCCTGGGAGGCACTCTTGTGATCCTTTTCAGTTGGTAACCACTCTTCAGCTCGTTCATAACCACTACTTTGATTTCTTTCATCTGGTAAAATTATACAATATACATCTTTTGTGTCTAGCTTCTTTCACTCAACATAGTATCTATAAAAGTCATCCATGTCACTGTTATGTATCAGTCAGGTTTTAAAATTTGTTATATAACATTCTGTTTTGAGCCAGGCACAAAGGCTCATGCTTGTAAGCATTTTGGGAGGCTAAGGTGGAAGGATGGCTTGAGGCCAGGAGTTCAAGACCAGCCTGGAAAATGAGACCTCATGTCTAGTTTTAAAAATGTTAGCTGGGCATGACAGGGTGTGTCAGTAATCCCAGCTACTCAGGAGACTGAGGTGAGAGTATTACTTGAGCCCAGGAGTTTGAAGCTACAGTGAGCCATGCTTATGCCCCTACACTCCAGCCAGGGCAAGAGTAAGACACTGCTCCCCCCCCACACACAAAAAAATTCATTTTATTGAAATAATACCATTTATTTTTTCATTCTTTTGTTGAATGGCATTTATACTACTTCATTATTTGGTTTATTATAAATCAAGTTATTATGAGCATTACTGTACACATCTTGTGGTGGCCCTGTGTATTGATTTCTCTTAGACATACATCTGGGGTGGAACTTTTGTTCAAAGGGTAAATAAATGTTGAATTTAGGAGATATACTGCCAACAGTCTTCCAACTTGGTTATACTGTTTTACATTCTTATAGGCAACGTGTGAGAATTCCAGTTGCCTCAATCCTTGCTGACATTTGATATTGACAGTCACTTGAATTTTAACCATTTTGATGATGTGTATGCACATTTTGGGGGCAACTTTTGATTTTGGATTTTTGCATAGTCTTTAACTATCAGTTTCATCCTCAGATTCAGCAACTCTTATCTATTTTTATGTCTGTCCTGGATACCTTCTTTGATGTCTGTTTTTCCAGCTTGCTCAAGTGTGTGTTTGTTTGAAACTTCATTCTACCCATAACATAACCCTGTTTTTTTAAAAAATTACTCTCCAGACAGTAAAAAGTTGTAGTTATTTGTATATACCTGAAAAATAGGATAGACAACAAAGATGTATAATAATCATAAAAATTGACTGCATGCTTCTTTCATTAAAAGGTTTTATAATATAATATAAAAGGTTTAAAATATATGTAAAATTGTCTAGGTAGCTTTTAAAATTCCTGATGCCCAAACCATATCCCAGACCAGTGAAGTGAGATTCTCTAGAGAATGTTACTGAGGTATCAGTGACGGTAAAACTTCCCAGGTGATTGCAATATGCACCTGATTTCTCCACAGCCAATTTGAAACCACTGGAAAGAATTAGGTTGGCGTTATGTAGAGTTAAGTATATAGAAGCTAGTCTTTAAATGAAGGCTAGGTCTTGTGTAACTGACCCATAGGCTTATCCCAGTGGATAGAGATGGAAATACTTCGTTATTTTCGGTTTGGTAGCAGAGCTAGAAAAAAATAGAAATGACTGTACAGACTCAGTTAACCAGGACACATACAGAGTGGGAGTGGGAAATTTGGTCAGCTATATCTCATGAGTAATCAAGAATCTAAGCCAAATTAACATTTTTTTTTTTGTCAAATTTTCTGTTGGGCATTGTCTTAGAGTTTACTTTTGTTTTGCATCCCAGTAAGGAGAGCCTATTGAATGTGATTGATTTTGTCTCTGCGGACTGGGGATCTTAAAGAACCTTGGCGACATCTTAATGGCCATGAATTCTCAGTGTGCTGTTCTAAAGATAGAGGCAGAAAATGAGGAATTCACACTGACTCCATAATGACCTTAAGATTTGCACTAGGTTTTTGAAGTAAAATTGCTCCATTTGGGTTTTCTTGCCTTCTGCTTCTTTCTTTTAACTCATTGGAGTGAGGAAAATATTAAGCTTACTAGCTGATTACAGTCCAATTAATCAAGGCTTCCCCATCATTTGCTAATAAATGTACTTTCTCCAGTTGGGAGGCAGATTAGAAAGACAGAGATGAAAATCTTAAAGTCACACAAGAGTACATCAAAAAAATGTTCTATTATGACTCACCAGAGTCTGCTTTTTTAGGTAAAAGTAATAAGTTTTGCACTTGTCTTAACCTGGCACTGAAAGAATTAACTTGATCAAGGATGTATATTTTTGTGAAAATGACATGAGATTTGAAAACCAAAGGTAGCGTCTCAGTTCCAGACTTAGTGAGACATTGGGCATAATATTATTTATGTATTTATTTATTTGTTTGTTTGTTTGTTTGTTTGTTTTTGGTATACCAATTTCTCTAGCCAAAGGCAGGAAACAGTAACAATAATGCTTATCTTAAAGATTATCGTGAAGGTAACATTAGAGATATAGATAAAATAACTGTGTGATCTGTGAAGCCTTATGACAACAGAAGATGTCATTGTATAGAATATCAAATAAAAACTTGGAGGGCATGAGATGGTAGGATAGAATGGGGTGGGATGGTATCCCTACTGTGTCCATTGATCATAAGTGTGGAGGTGAGGTGATGTCACTTTTAGGAATTAGTGAGTTACTCAAGGTCTCCTTGAGCTATTTGTTTGATAGGAAACAGCTGGGCTCACCTTCCCAATTTTAATTCTAATTGCTTTGGTTATCATAAAGAAACTGAAATTCACCTGTGCAGGGATTATATCTGATGAGGGAAACATTACCTTTAAGTTATCTGATTAAGCATAATTCAAGTGAGAAAAACTGGCTATCAGTGACTTGCTCCAGGACTGGGGGTAATGCCCCTTGGCTGTATTTATAGCCTGGAACAGATGAAGACTACAGCAGTACAGATTTCCAGAGAGGAGAAAGTAAGTGTTGGTGCTCTGGAAAGGATGTTGGCTTGAAAATCTGGAAATCTGGATTTCAGCAACAAGGAGGTGGGTGACCTTGGCAAATTGGTCTTTTTTTTTAAGAACTCATTCTTATGTGTGAAGTGTGTAGGATATCCTCATCCTTGTCTACGCCCCCAAGTACATAGTATACTTGTAATGTCTTTCTGCCTTCCATTAAAATCTATCATAAAAGGATTTGAAAGCATCCATACTAAGCAGCAAATAACTGATGACTTTTCCACTGTAAAAGAGATGGAAGTTTTAAGCTAAAGGAATGAAGCACCAGCAGCGGAATTACAGGCATTAATCAAGAGACAGTTATTCTGGAAGCAAAAAGAAACTTTCTGGGACCCTACAATCACAAGGTGGAGGATGCTATGCTGTCATCCGATGTTGTCATTCAATACTGTCATCTGGCATGAGTGGGAGGATAAGTATGAGAGAAGCAATGGATTTGGGTAGTTCCTCACAGTGTACAGACCCCAAAAAGAGGAAAACAACTCATCTTCCTGCCCTGCTTGGCTGGTTTGTGTCCCAACTTCTTCATAGGTTCCAGAATACTTTCTTTTGTCTAAATATCCCATTTTTGAAAGTTATGGTACTGTGCAAATTAAATAAAATTGTATAGTTCTAGCTGGGAACCATGATTCACCCCTGTAATCCCAGTACTTTGGAAGGCCCAGGTGGGAGGACCACTTGAGACCAGGAGTTCTAGACCAGGCTGGGCAATATGGCAAGATCTCGTCTCCACAAAAAATTAAAAAAATTAGCCAACTGTGGTGGCACACACCTGTAATCTCGGTTACTTGGGAGGTTGAGGCAGGAGGATCTTCTGGGCCAAGAAGGTTGAGGCTGCAATGAGCAGTGATTGAGTCACTGCTCTCCAGCCTGGATGACAGAGTGAGATCCCCAACTCAAAACAACAAAAAAATCCATAATTCTAAAAAAGAAGAGGCTTGACTAAGTATGTTTGATCTCTGGGCCAATAGCACCAGTATCTCTTGGAAGCTTGCTAGAAATGCAGAATCTCAGGCCCACCCTAGACCCACTGAACCAGAATCTACATTTTAACAAGATCCCTAGGTGATTTGTGGTCATATTAAAGTTTGAGAAGCACCGAATTAATGTCTTAGGACACTTATTCCCCAATAATTAAAATCCCTGGCGAGTGTCACCAAAGGCCCTTTTCTCAAATGTAAGCGGTTCTTCTTGCAATGCTGTTTTCATCCTCTGGCTACTAATATACAGTTGTCAGATCCCTCAAGCCCACTCAGAATTGCTGTGGCGCCCAACCCTACATATTTAGTTCTTTTAATGTTTGCTCATAAATCAAGTTCTCCGTCCCCTTAATCAATCCAGCAACTCTCCACTGGATTTGCAGCAATTTGTCAACATCTTTCTGTATCTGAAAAGCTCTAGGTCTGAATGTAATTTTCTATGAGGAGACACAGGTATTATTTACAGGATTTAAAATTCCTTAAAGATATGTGGTCAAGGCTAATAATCAAACAAAGTGAAAGCAGTGTATGTGCAAAGACTAGACAATCAATTTGAGATCCATTTGATAGTAGCATCATAGCCGTGGTCATCATTGCCTTAAACTTCAGTTCAAACGACGGCTCTCCCATGCTTATCAAGTGTAGGCACGTTGCTGAGTGCAAAGGATTGCAGAGTTGTAAGGCAGGATTCCGTTTCTTGGAAAGGGTTGAGTCTCGTAGATAAAGGTTGGCAATAAAATCAGCATTAGGAAAACACAAAAAAGTACATACCAAGTACAAGAATAAGCAGTTGAGATCCAGGAGAGGGAAGGGGATCACTGTGTACCAGAACTCTTAGAAAAGTTTTAGGGAGGCCTTAAGAAAATTTAACAATCTAGATTAATAGAGACACTTGCAAAATATATTGTAAAAAGAGCAAAATAGACTGAAAGTATAATTGAACAAACAAAAAAGCTGATTTTAAAAATCAACTTTCTGACCGGGCATGGTGGCTCATGCCTATAATCCCAGCACCTTGGGAGGTTGAGGTGAGAGAATTACTTGAGCCTAGAAGTTTGAGACCAGCCTAGACAACACAATGAGACCTCATTTGTAAAAAAATTAAAATTAAAAATAGACTTTGCACCACTACATTCTGAGATTGCATATTTATTTTGCTCTCTACATTTTCTGTATCAACTTAAATGTTCTTTAGTAAACATATATTACTTTAGAAAAAGTAAAATAAATGATATGAATCAGAGAGGAAAAAAAAACTTAGTTCTTGTTTCTTTACATCATACTATCTCTTGTATCCAAAAAAGGGACTAATTCAGCAAAACAGTGTAGATACAGGAGGAAAAAAGGTCTTTTAGCTGTCCCTCTCTCTTCTTCAGCTTGGCTGCAGAGAGAGGGTGGAGGCTCTAACAACACTGTCCAGTGAAAAACTTGAAATCAGGCTAGAACACCTGAGTTCCACAGCTGATCCCACTGTGTCCAAGTTGTATGACATCGGATATCATGTATTCTATCATACACCTAATGAGAATTGTATTATAATTACCCTGTATTATGTATACAATGTACATAATGGGAATTGTACTCTGATTACCTTCATAAGGACCTTATTGGGGCGATAAGACCCTAATATGGGACTGCTGAGATCCTGAGTTAAATTTGTGATACACTGATCTCAAATGACCATATAATTTATTGCTCAAATCCAGGCATCTTTGAGAAAGAGAAAGGCCTTTGTTAAGATTCATACCAGAACAGTTGGTATTAACAGGGACTGTCCCCACTTGTCAGTCTGTATGGCCAATCTAACTAGTACGGACCAGACCATCATTAGAACTCTTTAGGGTGGGGAGGAATGGGAAGTTGTGTTTCCAGTAACAGATTATTTGGCTTTTCAAGCCTATGAATTTTATTCTCCAGTAAAAGCAGTTCTACCTAGAAGTCATGTTTTGTGTGAAGGATACCTGAGTCCGTGGAGTGAGAGATAAGGATTTGTTGGATATAATGATTTTCCAGTCTCTTCCTCTCACCTCTGCTCTCAAAGATTGAGTTAGACCTGCTCTCAAGGCACAGAATAGATTGATGCATATTCTAATTCCTAATGCCTGCAGGGCAATAACTCAGGCTGATTCCTTCAGCTACAATAACAAGGTTTATTTTATTGCAGTTTGAAGGCTGTTCGGGGCCTCAGTAGGAGAGTGTGTCCCCTGGCTCATATAGGCTAAACATCTGCTGAGTCCCCACCCCACCAACTTTCTCCTTAACTTTGCTTTATTGTTATCACCCTCAGGAGGCCACTAAGCAGAAGTCCATGGGAGGAAGAGCAGAAGTGACATTTGTATCATTATTCAGCACATTTAGGCCTTTTATTATCTGGGAACTCATTCCACCTCAACCCCCAAAGAACTTAGTAGGAAATAATATTAACACATAAAGCACATAATGTGAGACTGCATTAATTAATATAGTGTACAGATCTCTTACGTACTGTGGCCCAACTCTGTTTCTATCATTGAGATCAGACATGGAGGCGGGTGTCACCTCCATGTTTTGTGGGAGGAAACATGGCAACCCAGAGGGTGACTAGACACGTGAGATGCCTAAAAACAACCTT
The DNA here is from genome assembly GCA_027257055.1 of Cephalopachus bancanus. Classification (NCBI taxonomy): domain Eukaryota; kingdom Metazoa; phylum Chordata; class Mammalia; order Primates; family Tarsiidae; genus Cephalopachus; species Cephalopachus bancanus. Next base: position 287,280 of record JAPVLO010000712.1, on the reverse strand, counting down.
GTTCAGCATGTAGGAGGAGAGAAATGTGGAATTTATCTCCTGGAAACTGAAGGCGTGCCATGGGGAAAAAAGGTGCATTTATATTAGTGATGAGCCAGAAGAGAGAATAAAAGCAACATGAAATATAACTTCCTGCCAAATAGACCCAAGGTCAACCTGTGCATATAGGAGGTATTTTAGAAAAAACTGGTTATTAGGGGTGCAGTTGTTTTCTTCTGGGTGAGTGCAAATCTGTAAGGAAACTTCAAATCTAGAGGTCAGTGGTGGTCTGTAATTTGTAGATTAGCTTGAAGTTTACTAGTCCTCCTCAGTTGGAAGCATGCTTGAACCTATAACAATTCCTTGTTCCAACTCCTAGTTTGCTATTCTCCACATGGGTATTTTCTACTCAGTGTAGTAAACTGCTTTTTAGTAATCTCTTTCAAGTCTCAAGAGTATATTTTCAAGTCATAATTGTCATGAGCACTTTTGGTTATCTCTCAAACATCCATTACTTCCTTTCTGATAGATTTTACTCAGGTCTCTATCTCTCCCTTATGCAGCTATGTTACCCAAGAAAAACTGAGCATATCCATTTCAAAGATGGGCTCTGATTAGTAAATTAATCATGGTTGTGTCTTACCTGTCATTGGTCTGTGAGTAGACATATGACCCAGTTCTGGTCCTTGAAATTTAAGAAAATGGTTGGAGGCATTTGCAAAGATTCTTCCTCCGATGAGAAAGAAAATGAGAATCCAATTTTTCTCTTTCTCAGAAAACAAAAGAAGGATCTTAGTCTCAGTGACTGTGGTGTTGTAAGGCCATGAGAAGGTCTAGCCAAAGGCAAGTCCATAGCAGAAAAGAATCACAGAAATAGAAATGGAATTTCCATTGTACCAAGCCAGAAGTCCACTTACTTCTGAGCTCCCAGGAAGCCAATAATGTTTCTGACTGTTTAAATTCACTTGAGTTGGATTTCTATTACTTGCTTCTAAAAGGTTCTTAACAAGGAATTGGCAGTAGTGGGAAACTGCCAGGGGCAGGATTGGCAGCAGTGGGAAACTGCTAGGGGTGGGGGCACACTTTATCAACAAGGGTACCTGTATAATGAACTTTTGTATACCTAATCCTGAATTGTACCCCACATATTTAAAAAAAAATTTAAAAAGATTTTAATTGATAAAATTAAAAAAAGTTTTAATTGATACCTCCAGGAGCTGATGGTAAAAGTCTTCATTTATTATCCATCTTTACTTATTATTTTACTTTTTTCCTTTTCTTTCTTTTTTTTTTTTTTGTTTTAAGTCAATGTTTCACTCCTGTCACCCAGGCTGGAGTGCAGTGACACAGTCAGAGCTCACCACAGACTTGATCTCCTGGTCTCAGGAGATCCTTCTGCCTCCGTATCCCATGTAACTGGGACTACAGGCATGCGCCACCACATCCAACTCATATTTGTGTTTTGTGTGTGTGTGTGTGTGTGTGTGTGTGTGTACACGCACATGGAGACGAGGTCTCTCCATAATGCCCAGGCTGGGCTCGAATCCTTGAGCTCAAGCAATCTTCTCACTTTGGCCTCCTAAGGTGTTGGGATTACAGGCATGAACCATCATGCCAAGGCTTCTATTTTTACTTTTTAAAATTTGTTTTAGACTGCCAGAAAAGTTGACAAAAATAGTAGAGTTTGTATAAACCCTGACTAGTTTCCCCTGATGTTAACATCTTTTGCAACCACAGTACAATGATGAAAACTAAGAAATCAACTTTGGTACAACACTATTAACTAAACCACACATCTTATTTGCATTCCATCAGTTTTTCCACAGATGCTCATTTCTTTTGTTCCAGGATCCTATCAAAGATCCCACATTGCATTTAGTTATAATTCTTTTTAGATTCTTCCAATCCTTAGCAGTCTTAGTTCTTTGTCTTTCTTTCTTTCTTTTTTTTTTTAAATAATTTTTATTGATCCTCAGGAGGCATAGGATATATTCTTTTTTTTTTTGAGTTGGAGTCTCACTCTGTTGCCCAGACTGGAGTGCAGTGACCGCTCCCAGCCACAGCAGCCTCGACCTGCTGAGCTCCGGCGAACCTTTCGCCTCAGCCTTCCAAGTAGCTGGAACTACAGGCACGTGCTACCACGTCCTGCTAATTTTTGATTTATTGTAGAGATGAGGTCTCGCTGCCCAGGCGGGTCTCGAACCCACGGGCTCAGGCAATCCACTCACCTCAGCCTCCCAAAGGTGCGGGATTACAGGCTGAGCCACCGAGCCCGGAGTTCTTTGTCTTTCAATATCTTAATACTTTTAGAGAGTATTGATCAGTTATAGTTCATGACTGCTGGTTGCAGCTCTATTCAGTTCTGTTTTCCCAAACTGAAGAGTCTTACCATTTTTGGAAATTTTCCTTTCCATGATAATATTTAAAAGGGGTGGCAATCAACATGGTATAAGAGTTTACTAAGGAGTTTCCTCTGGGGGTGTAAACAAGAGGGTTTCTATTTTAATTATTTTGTATTTTATTTCCAATAGTCATTTTGAAGGATTTCTGGAATTTGCTGGGCTTTTACACCAAAAAAATCTATGCTGAGCAAACATACATTAAACACTCACTCTGAATAAGAAATTGGACTTTTTCTGAGGGACACAAAGGTGGTATGACATGGCTTATGTTCTCAAGGAAAACAAAATATTGGTCCACATCTTCAGAGGACAGTTAGATTGGTCCTTAGATCTTTTTGAGCAGTTATGATCAAAAGTCTATAACCTATTATTTTAATCAATATAGAGTGCATCTGGGTCAATTGCACTCCTAAAAGGGGAAGAAAGAGTGTCACTTTATTCTAGAAAAAAAAAACGTAATATATTTATATAATATATAGTATATATTTATATAGTATATATAAAAATATTATATGTATATATATGAGAACAAGCATATCTGGAGTACCAGAACCAAGAAAGATGATGAACATCTGTTCATGGAAGATTGAGGCAGATGAAATTTTCTGTATATAAACTCTCCAAGATTTTACAAATTTGGTGTCTGATGATTAGATGATTAGATTTTCTTTAATGACCATTTACTCTAAGAATCATCACCAGACTATTCAAATGAACATAGTATTGACATTATTATTGCCTTTGCAAAGGCAAAGTGTTAGTGAATGTACCTTACGATAATGTTGGACATTCAAATTAATTAGAATTAAAATGAGTATGTTATTTTCCTAGAAACAATAGTCATTCTCTGAAGCTCTAAAAATACTGTAGTTACAAAAATTATAATCTGTTCTCAAATAACTAAAATGTGTGAAGCGTAATCTGTAATGCCTTGTAACCAATGAAGCTGTGTCAGGTTTCTGCCATTGATTAAATGTAGTAGCAGAGTTGGAGCATTTAATCAATCATAAAAGCCACTTTAATGCATTGTATCACTCTAAGGTTGGAGCGATTAGTGCAGTTGCACTGTAGGCCAGAATGCAAAATGTGGAACAAAAAAAAAGAAAGAAAGAAAGAAAAAAGAATTATTTTCTTCCAAGTCTTCAAGTCTCAAAACATCCTGATAGATACTTTTTTATTCCTTATGTGCATCCATTTTAGTGGCATAGATATGGCAAAACAACTGTCATTTGCAATGGGTAGAGCTGTGCCCACCTACGTGTAAGTGAGCATTAACAAGTGTAATAGCTTGCGATAGAAAATAATGATGGATCCTTGAACAGTGGTGATGATTTTATATGGTGTGTCACTTCTCCCTTAAGTTACTTAATTCCTACTTATATGGGAGTTTCTAATGTTTTTCATACCATAGCTATGGAAAAAGAGCAGAAAGAGATGGGGGGGGAGGAAAAGAAACGGGAAGAACTGAGGTGCCACATGATTGGCACGTCCAATTTGATACAATAGAATGGTCAGCTCTATGAATCACCATGTGGCATAGAATGATCTGAGTCCAAGAAGTCATGATGATATGAAGCCATACAACAAAGGAAGACAGATGGATGATCTATTTGGATTGATGGATAAAGATTTTTCTTGGTTCATTCTGAGGAAGAATTATAGCGAACACCCTAGCTATATAGTATTGATAAACTACAATTTGTTTTACCTACATATGTAACATAAATATAATATTTAGTTTAGAATTAATCTGTTTGCAAGGGGGACACCCAAAAAAACTGGAATAATTTTTTGGAGGGTGGGCCCCATGGAGTATAGGCTTCCCCTACTAGGTGAGTGTTCTAGGAATCCATTGGCATCTGTGTATCAGCTAGTGTTATTGTGAGAGATGGTGAGAAGCTTCTGTGAACTTTTTTTGTAGATTCCTTCAGTGTGTTTGCCCATTGCATGATGAGTGATTCACAAGCACACCTGTTCACACTGTACTGAGTGTTCAACAGTTTTTGACCAAAAAAAATGTCATGACTGCTAAGCTCCACCCTTGCTAGTCATCGGATTTTGCCACAGGAGACTTTTTCCTTTTGTCTCCCCGAATGAAAAAAGTCCTCAAAGGGCAATTGCTGATGTGAAAGAGGAGAAGCAAAAAACCAAACCAAAACAAAACAAAAAGCAGCAGAAGCAAAATTGGCATGTTTCAAAATGGTTTTGAGCAGTGGAAAAAGAGTCTTGTATATTGCTTCAAACGAACAGTGTTTTGAAGGTGACTGAAATTTAAATGGATATGAATAAAAACAATTTTTTAAGTAAATAAATTCTGGGGTTTTGGAGTCTCTTCTCGTATATCATAGTGTTCAATTAATGTGTGTGTTCAGTTCATTCCTTTGTGATCTTTGTAAAGTCCAGAGGCAAAAGAACCATTCGAAAAGGTCACTGAAGAGAAATTTCTGGAAAAGTTGGATCCAAGCTGACATTTGAAGTTGAAACTTTGGATCCCAACACTAGTAGAAATGCACATATTACCCCTGATAATGGTCATTTCTTGTACCATTCTGCAGCAATTACTGCCAAAATGTTTGCCCATCTGTGTAACCAAACTGAAAAGGAGTCTGACTTGTCAGTGATACACAAGCCTGCTCCCCATTAAGCCTCCAATTTGTCCTACTCTTCTTGCTCAGGTTTTAGCCTTAACATTTTGGGACATATTGTGATTCTTTGATTATTAACCATATCTTTGTATTTTCATGGATTATTTTTCATGGATGTCAGCTTTGACTTCACAATGATAGTTATAGAATAAATGCCATATAAATACTTTAAAAATTATTTCATCAGATTTGAAGTTTTGAGCTGGTATTGAACATCATAAATGGCTACTATCATCAAGGAACTGATGAAATTATTGAGAAGGTCATGTTAATACACATGACATTAATGTAAACAGTTTGTGTAATAAAGCATGTAAGTGAAAAGTATGGGTAAAATTAATGCTGAGAACTGAGAAAAATTTAAGGAAAAATATGACCTGTGAGACCTAATGTGCGCAGGGAAAATGTCAAGGAGAAGGTAGGATTAAACCTAAACCATTGTAATGCATTCGATTACTTGAAATAAACAGAAACATTGATTAAGAGAATCTATAGACAAAATCATAGGCTAAAGAAGTATCCCAGAGTTTTCTGTCAAAAATCTGAGGAAATATATGCAAGGGCCATCAGGAACATTAGAGAGACAATACCCTGAGCATCACTGCCTCAGAGTTCCCTCTTTTCAAAAAAAATTTCAAAATCAGTATTCTTGATATAGTGTCTCTTAATGCACTTCTGTTAATGATACAGGGTAGCCATGCCAAAGAAATTCCTGAGAGAATGGAACCAGCGAGAGCAGTAGTTTTTAGTACAAATTAAGAAGTGGAGGTCAGACATGACATGGTGGCTCACACCCGTAATTCCAGCACTTTGGGAGAACTAGGCATGAGGATTCTTTGAGACCAGGAGTTAAAGACCAGCCTGGGAAACATAGTGAGACCTTGTCTCTACAACATAAGCTAAAAAAGTAAGCTGGGCAAAATGGCAATTGCCAGTAGTCCCAGCTACTTGGGAGGCTGAGGTGTGAGGAGGACCTGAGCCCAGGAGATCAAGGCTATGGAAAGGCATGATTGTGCCACTGCACTACAACTTGGGTGATAGAGTGAGACCCCGGCTTTAAAAAAAAAAATTGGCCAAGCTCAGTGGCTTAGCCTGTAATCCCAGCACTTTGAGAGGCCGAGGCTAGTGGATTGCCTGAGTCCACGGGTTCGAGACCAGTCCAGGCAACTTGACAGAACCTTGTCTCTACAATTAAAAAAAATAAAATTAGCCAGCTATGGTAGCACATTTCTGTAGTTCCATCTACTTGAAAGGCTGAGACGAAAGGATTGCCAGAGCCCAGCAGGTCGATGCTGGGGTGAATGTGAGTGTGCCTCTGCATTCCAACCTGGGCGCAGGAGTGAGACCCCAACTAAAAAAAAAACATTGACTCTGGGTATACAGAGAGTTTTCCTGAGGCACTGGATGTTTGAAGACAGTATGGGGTCATGAGAGTGGGCAGAGAGAAGGATTTGAAATATGGAAGACTAACGTCTTCATTCAATACTTCATAGCAGGCTCTGGCAGTCTATATGCATGGCTGAGATGACTATTTGCCTGCCAATTTTATCCTTCATCTTTTCGTTTTAGAATTAGAACCTCTAAATTGTTAGTGGACACATGGCTACCCAAAATTAAGACTAAAATTTGCAGACTTCTTTGCACATAGGTGTAACTATTTAAGTTTCGGCCAATGAGATTTAAGCAAATTCATGTATTGTGACCTTTAACGGGAATACACATGACCACTACATCTTCTTGTTCTCTTTTCCTGTGGACTTGAATGTGATAGCTATCTTGGGTTATGAAAACAAGGGTAACACACTAAGAAGGACAGAGCCACAAGATGGAAGGAGTTGGGATCTCCCTGTCTGTGAAGCCATCGTGCTCGCCCTGGACTAGCAGACATCTAGGTAAGATGGAAATACACTACTATTTGTCTTAAGCCACATATCCTGGGGTTTCTTCCACTCTGGGGTTGTTGGCAAGAAGTTTGCATTCTGATGAATACTTACTAAAGATTTATTGATTACTTGAGTAAATTAAGGAAAGGTGTTTCAGCAGGCTTTCCTATTATGTGATTTGATCATGTTGTGCTTATGAAGAATGTGAGCTTGTTTTTGGCCTCAGACATCATTCACTCTGGAGAAAGTATGGCAGCTTTGTGACTCCATCTGTGCTTGTCCTTTATTCATTGATGACAGTGAGCAAGGTACCATGACTCTGTGGCTTGTTGCTGCTGAGTGGTTTGTGTCACTACTGTAGACACTGGAGTTAGTATTCTATGCATACACAATAGTATTCCATTGCGTATATCTACCATATTTTCTTTATCCATTTATCTGTTGATGGACATTTAGGTTAATCTTCTATTTTGGCCCTTGTGAATAGTGCTGCAATAAACAAAGGAATGCAGACATCTCGTTGGCACACTGATTCCTTTACTTTGGATGCATAACTAGTAGTAGAATTGCTGGATCATATGGTAATTCTAATTTTAGATTTTTGTAGACCCTCCATACTGCTTCTCATAATGGCTGCTTATTTCACAAGCCTTATGTGGGAAGTTCTTTTGAAATTAGTTTGAGCCCAGTGAAGCACACAGCTTCTTTACAAGGGTTATCATGGCTCTACTTTGAACTTTCAAAAGAGTGGAAGAAGAGAAGCAATCTTCACAAGCAACTGCTGTGTTGGGTCCATGTCATCAGGTATCCCAGGCAGCAACACAGGGCTTGTTCTCTATGGGGTTTCATAATTTGCTTTTTCTAACTTCATTAACTCCAGATAATTGGTGACTGTGACTTTTAAGAATGTGGAGGTGTTGATGTCAGACCTGGGTGATGTTCTCAAAAAACCCCAATACTTTTTAAATGTGATTGGGTGCTAGCTCTTCCTCTGTTTCCTTTGCCTCTATCACCTACTAATTTCAGAATCATTGCTGACCGAGGCAAATGAATAGTAGCCTTGCAACAGAACTCTTGCAGGCCAGCAGGGAGAGCCCTCTCTGGACTCTGAAGGACAAAAGTGGGATTTCAGTCAGGTTGTAAAACTGCAGCCTCTGAGCTAATCATGAGAGGAAAATGTCTGGGAAGGCCGTTTCTGGGTTATCAAACTCCAGTAGAAGTAGGAGCAGCAGCTATACAAATGGCATCTTATTAACAAAATCAAAATCCCCAGAGAAAAGCATTTTTCTTACACATTTCTTATAAAATGAATTCAATTTTTAAACAATTTTATTGAGGTATAATTGACACATAATAAACTGCACATATTTAACTGTACATTTTATATGTTTTGACATGTATATTTTTGTAAAATCACCACTATAGTCAAAATAATTTACATACCCATCATCCTAAAAGTTTTAATTTTTATTTTACTTTAAAATTGTTAGTTAACATGTAAAAATTATACATACTTATGGGCTACAGTGGTAATTTGATATGTGTATGCAATCTGTAATGGTCAAATCAAGGAAATTAGCTTTGTGTTGTGAACATTCAATATCCCCTCTTCTAACATTCTGAAAATACACAATAAATTATAGCTAACCATATTCACCCTACATAACTACAGAAAACAGGAACTCATCTTCCTATCTAGCTATAATTTTGTACCCATTAGTCACCCTCTTCCTACCTTCCCCTCCCCCACCTTGCCAACCTCTAATGACCACAATTCTACTCTCTATTTGTATGAGCTAATTTTTTAAAATCTTTCATGTATGGATGAGAACATAAAAGTATTTATCTTTCTATACTGACTTATTTAACTTAACATGATGTCCTCCAGTCTCATTCAAGTTGCCACGAATGACAAAATTTCATTCTTTTTAATGACTGAATAGTATTCCATTGTGTATATGCACCATATTTTCTTTATCCATTCATCTCTTGATGGACATTTAGGTTGATTTTATATCTTGGATCTTGTGAATAGTGCTGCAATAAACACGGGAATGTAAACATCTCTTTGGCATACTGATTCCTTTATTTTGGATGTATATCCAGTAGTAGAATTGCTGGATCATATGGTAGTTCTAGTTTTAGGTTTTTTTAGACACTCCATACTTTCTCATAATGACAGTGCTATTTGACATTTCCCCCAACAGCGTATGAGTTCTCTTTTCTCTGCATCCTTGCCAGCATTTGTTATTTTTTGCCTTTTTTCTAAAAGCCATCCTAACTGGGGTGAGATACTACCTCTTTGTGTTTTTCATTTGCATTTCCCTGATGGTTAGTAATGAAAAAAAATCATTTTGGCTTCTGTTTATTTTCTCACTTTTTTTCTTTTTTTCTTCTACCATCACTCCTTCTTGCAGAAGCAATAGCATTTGCAAAGTTGTATGGGATGTGATCCGAGTGGGAAGTGAGGAGGTCAAGGTTCAGTAACCCCAGAGCTCCGTGGGGTAGAAAGGATAGGCATGCATATCGGTATGTTAGCATGCATGCCTATTCTTCCTGTGCCAGAAGCAGCCCCACTTGTCTTCACATTCGGCAAGGTACCTAGCAAAGATTCAGTGACATGCAAGTATATCAAGCAGATTTCCTAATTTATGTCTGTGGGCTTTGCAAACTTCACCATAATGTATTCTGAAAATTTTGCATCCTCTCGACAAGATATATTGAATCTCAGGCCCTGGGCTGTGATTGATCCCAGCACTGGGGTAATATGTTAGAGTGTCACACAGTATCTGACAGGCCTTTATTATGGATTTTAAAAGGCTAGCATCCTGGGTGAAACTCCTCAAAGGTCATTCCTGGAAAAGGAATTTAAGCTTTGTAATTGGGTATGACATGGAGAGCTGTTTCCTCTCACAATGTCAGCAGTAGCAAGTACATGCTGTTGCCTCCAGCTGTCTTCATCAAGACGAGGGATGCCTGCCTTAACCCAAGGTCATGAGATTCCTTCTCAAGTGAAAGAAATTGATTTTTTATTCCTGCTTTATAGCTTTAGAGTGCTTGTAGGCTAGGCCAGCCTATTTCAAATGAATATCCTTGGAACCAGGAGGACCCCAGAGGAGAGTGGATGTGCCAAGGTATCCCTTGAAAAAATCGGGAACCAAGCAAAACTGAGATTTTGTCTGTCTTCTACTAAAAGTTCTGACTTTTTTGGATCTTTATCTCATAGTCTAATCTTAGAAATTTCTGCAAAGAATACTGGTAACAACACAATTCGTAACTACTAACAGGGACTTAATCAATGTCTTGAGGATTAAAAACCACAGACCTCAAAGGAATACAATTTTAATGATTGAATGGAAGTCTTCTTGTTTAAAGTTTGGGGAAATAAACTAGGACACAGTCCTCATAAATCAAATTGTTGACAGGCTTCCATCCAACGTGGCTGACTCATTTTCTCACCAGGGATAAAGAAAGTGAAACACCAATACAGATTAAGGGTTCCAGCTTCATGTAAGGATATTATATGTGTTAAAATAGATTATTTTAGGGTGGTTGTCCTGGGTCCTCTCTCAGTCTAGCTGAGTCACCTTGAAAATATTACTTCCCCATGGGTTCGCAGAGAAAGTTAGGGTAGATTATTTCATCTAGCAGCTTACAGTTGATCTCGTTTTCTTTTTCTTCTTTTTTTTTTTTTGAGTTGGAGTCTCACTCTGTCGCCCAGATTGGAGTGCAGTGGCCACTCCCAGCCACCGCAGCCTCGACCTGCTGGGCTCCGGCGATCCTTCCGCCTCAGCCTTCCAAGTAGCCGGAATTACAGGCATGCGCTACCACGCCCGGCTGATTTCTTTATTTATTGTAGAGATGAGGTCTCGCTGCCCAGGCGGGTCTCGAACCCACGGGTTCAGGCAATCCACTCACCTCAACCTCCCAAAGGCGCGGGATTACAGGCTGAGCCACCAAGCCCGGCTCGTTTTCTTTCAAAATTCTGTGGCACACAGCGTCATATAGTCTGGATATTTGTCCCGTTCAAATCTCTGGTAAAAGTTGATCACCAGTGTTGGAGGTGGGCCTGGTGGGAGATGTTTGGGTCATGGAGGTGAATCTCTCATGAATGGCCTTGTGCCTCCTTGAGGTAATGAGTGGGTTCTTGCTCTATTCGTTCTGGTGAGAACTGATTGTTTAACAGGTCCTGGCACCTCAGTCTCTCTTGCTTTTATTCTTTCTCTCCATATGCTTCCAGCTTACTTTCATCTTCTACCATGAGTGCAAGCTTCCTGAGGTCCTCCCCAGATACAGATGCTGGTGCCAAGCTTTTGTACAACCTGCAGAACCATGAGTCAAATTAATATCTTTTCTTCGTAAATTACCCAGCCTCAGGCATTTCTTTATAGCCACCCAAACGTACTAAGACACAGGACATCACTGACGGAATGAGGGTGATGATAGCTACAGAAACACTGGTGGACTTTCCTTAGTGTATACCAGTTCCTGTAATGAAAGAAGACGTTTTACTCAAGGATAGTTACAGGGAGATGTTGCCTACTATACCCTTGATTGTAGGACATCCCTACTACTTTGGAAGGGTTGGCTCTAGCTTTGCTCATTGGACACAGTTTGCAGAATTGCTATAAAGCAGTATTCTTTACAACAGATGGCATTCCAGGTATGTGGCAAAATGACCCTATTTTATTTGGGCATCAGTCAAATTTTAGGAGGGTGAAATGAAGTGATTTGGAACAAATAAGGTATTTTTTCCCCATTTCATCAGGTACAAACTTTTAAAAATAAAATTGTTTGCTATAACATATACTTTATTTAAAGTTATAGAATACAGGGAAGGAACTTTTCAAATTGTGTATCCTCAGCCTCAGGAAGGGAGAACTGGCACTAAGTAGGGATATCACCATTGTTGAATCTAAAGGAAAAAGTCAGAGCCCAGGACTGGAGTTGCCAGTTTTAGGGGGTAAAGAAAATCAGCCTTTTCCTCTGTGTGATTTGAGAAGTGAAGGTAAGGCCCCTACTGGACCAAGAGAATCTGTGAGCTACAGGATGTATCTTCAAGGAACTAATTGAGTTTTTGAAATTTTTTTTGTTTTTGTTGTTGAGGCAGTTTCTTGCTCTGTCACTCAGGTTATAGTGCAGTGGCACAATCATGGCACACTGCAGCCTCAAATTCCTGGGCTCCAGTGATCTTCCTACCTCTGCCTCCCAAGAAGCTGGGACTATAGGAGTGTACCACCACGCCCAGCTAATTAAAAAAAAAAAAACTGTAGACACAGGATCTTGTTATGTTTCACAGGCTGGTCTTGCATTCCTGAGCTCAAACCATTCTTTTTCTTTGGCCTCTCAAAGTGCTGGGATTACAAGCGTGAAGCACCACACTTGGCATACCTGGCTCAATTGAGTTTTAATTGTGGGATGATGTTATGACATAAAACACATGAAAATGCCTTAGCGCATTGCTAGATACAACTTATTTTTCCTTTCATCATTGTTGTCATTGTTGCAATCAACATATTTCTCTGAACATTTCACTCTTTTCACTTACAATATTTTACCATTATTTCCTTATGTGCCTTTCCTCTTATTTAACTGGAGTTCCATGAAAGAAGGAACAGGGCTTGAGGATATTTCTTAACATCCTGTGCTTTTATAACCTTGAATATTAGAGGTAAGTAAACTAAAGCAAGCTTTATGTTACACATGGAAATTTTCCTCTGCAGATGTGTTTCTCTTTTCAAAGAAACATAGCAGCCATGGCAACTCTAATAATCAGGGTTCAAATAGTATGTAGGTTTTATCTCAAAACTGTATCACTATCAAAAGCCACTATACATAGGTAAACACGACTGCTGCAGAACGTGAAGATCAGTTCACTCAACGCCACTCCAACCCTCCTGTAGAATGTTTCCTGCAGCTAAATACTACAATTACTAGACTCTCTTGAGCTCGGGTTATTTTTGTGATCTGATTCGGCCAATCAAATGAAACTGAATGCAACCTGGAAGGCAGATTTAAACAGAGGTGTACAGTTTTGTGAAAAGTATATTCATGGATATACTTGCTTTTTTTGTTTTTCATAGCAATTGTAGTGGAGCTAATAGTAGTGGTATTTAGCACTCCAGTTGGCATCTTAGTTTTTTAGGTGTTAGGCGGTAGCTGATGCTATCAGTGGGGTTTCCATCAGACCATCTCAGGGGTGTGGATAAGTATGTCTCCTTACTGAAATTAAGCTAAGAATACCTTCTGTTGCCTGCAACTGAGAACTCTGACCCATACAGTAATTAAGATCAGAAGTGGTAGCAGATAGGATACTTACCCAAAAATGGAAATTTGAGATGGGTTCTCTGATTTGAATGGAGAAGGATCCTGTTATTGGATAGGGCACTGGTATTATTCCATGCCACTCAGTGCAAACTATTAAACTATTTAAATTATCACTTGGGGCCACCAGAAATGAAGAAATGATTTTGACAGACTGAACGAATCTTGCAGTGGTACTTTATACATAACACAATTATGGTGGAAAAGACTGACTATGTCTAACTATATGGAATTTTTTTAAGATTTAAAAACAAGTAACAGACACAGGGTCTTAAAGTCTAGCCCCAGTTAGAGAACAAAGAAGCTTCTGTGACATATCTAAAACAATATCTTCTAGCTCCATGGCTGATGTGTACAAAAACAGTCACAGAACCTAATAATGTAAGTTGTTGAACTAAAACATACTGTAATTTACAGTTTACCAGCTCTCTTAAGCAAAAGTTAAGGCACTAGTTGGGAAAAATAAGTGGACTGCATAGGACTGGAATTGGGATGTGACAGAAAATTTGAATAACTCCAAGTCCTCTGTTCTTTCTAGGGCAGAAGAAGCAGTCCCTCTCTCCTATTAGATAAGGTTGATCCTGTGAGTCTTGAGGATGCTGTAATGACTTCACAGAATAAGTTGCTAAGTATCCTTCTGCCCTGCCACACTAATCCATGTAGCATCTGGAGTTAGAGCCCAATGTTCTCTTGAGGGGCAATAACAAATCAAACTAGATGTTGACTTACATAGTTCAGTGTTTTACATCAGCAAAAGATCTTGGGAATATTATGGGAATTGGTCCTATGGGTGATAGACCAGATAAAGGTAGACATATATTTTACAACAAGTTGAATTTGTCAATTTTGGTACACTTACAAGAGATTTCAGATGTAACATTGAAACTACCCCCAGTAGCTGAAAGTGTGTGTAATAATTTTCTTAGATTTTTTTAAAACTAAAGCTGGACTAAATAGTATATGTCAAATGAAGGGAAGATACCAGAAATGGTTTGATTTAATGTAAAGCAAGGAATCCAAAGTCTTAGGAAGATGCAGGATTTTGGAGTGATCTATAACATGTGATTGATTCTTCCTTCCAAAACATCTAGACCATCCTGCAGAAAAACCTAGATCATATTCATTTTGACCTAGTATAAAATAAGACATTGATGAATGAAGCACTAGAGGCTTTAAAAAGTATGCTAATGACTGTCTTCTCTGGGTGAAGATGATGGTGAGAATTATTTCAATTTCTTTCTAATCTCATTGAGAATGTTATCTACTCAGAGTAACAAAATCAAAATATTAGTTATCAATTCCCAGATGCAAGATAGGCAGGCTACTACTGAAATTGGCAGGACATAAAGGGTAATCAGAATAATTTAAAATTTTTGCAAAAGCTAATTGATCATGGTTTTCCTAGAGTTGAAATGGGTAGACATTTTACCAAAATCCTACTTGATTTGCACACCTAAATATTATAATAATAACTCAGAGCTTAATGAATAGAAGTTTGATTTGAATCAATAGTATGCACAATTGTAGCCCCTCAGCCAATTTGCAAACCTTCCCTGGGACCATCTAAGTGAAGGAGGAAATTGGGCATGCTTAAAGAATGATCCTGTCTCACCTTTATGGAAATTGGAACTGGCAACCCATTCCTGATCAAAACCCCAAGTGCCCATGCTGTAAGAGATAAGATAGACAAGCCGGAACTCATCAAACTGACAAGCTTCTGCAAAGCCAAAGAAACAATTGGTGGGGGAACCCACAGACTAGGAAAAAGTATTTGCCAACTATATATCTGACAAAGGCCTAACAACTAGGATCTACAAGGAACTCAAACATGCGAAAAAGAAAAAAACAAATAGTCCTATGACAAAGGGGGTAAAAGATCTGAATAGACACTTCTAAAAAAAAAGGCATACGAACAGCCAACAGATACATGAAATAATACTCAGCCTCACTAGTCATCAAAGAAATGCAAATTAAAACCACGGTGATATACCACCTAACTTCAGTCAAGATGACCATCATCAATAACTCAAAAAAACAACAGATGCTGGAGAGGATGCGACAAAAAGGGAGCACTTCTACACTGTTGGTGGAAGTGTTAACTAGTACAGTCTCTGTGGAGAATAGTGTAGCAATTCCTAAAAGATCCAAAAATCGACCTCCCATACGGCTCCACAATGCTGAGAATATACCCAGAGGAACTCAAATAACTATGAAAAAGATACCTGAACACACATGTTTATTGCAGCATTATTTACCATAGCAAAAACATGGAACCAACCATGCTGCCCATCAAAAGAGGACTTAATAAACAAAAGTGATTCATATACACAATGGAATATTATGCAGCCATAAAGAAAGACAAAATTATGAACTTTATAGTTTGGATGGACTTAGAGCCTATAATACTGAGTGATCTATCATAGAAACAACGAACTGAGTATCACATGTTCTCACTCATAAGCGGAACTTGAACAACTATTGTAATACTATAAGAAAGGGATTGGCAGTAGTGGGAAACTGCCAAGGGAGGTTAGGGCGTGATTGACTGTAATGGGAAATTGCCAGGGCGGGGGACATACCTCATAAACAAGGGCACCTGCATAATGAAGTTTTGTATACCTAATCCTGAATTGTACTCCACATATTTAAAATAAAAATTAAAATAAAAAAGAATGACCCTGTCTCAGTCCATTCTGTGCTGCTCTAACAGAGTACATGAAACTGGGTAGTGTATAATGAATACAAATGTATTGACTTACAGTCTGGGGGCCGGTGAGTTCAATATCAAGTTGGTTGTATCTGGTGAGAGTCTTCTTGCTATCTCATCACATGGAGAGGGACAGAACCCTCCTGCCCTAATCAACTCTTAAAGTTCTACCTCTTAATGTTGTTACAATGGTGATTAAATTTCAACTTGAGTTCTGGAGGCAGTAAACATTCAAACCATAGCAGACCCTGTAATGAAATTCCAAGTATTCATTGTGAATCTCACGCCTAGTTTTCCCCAAAGAAACCTGTGCCAAATTCAAGGTTAACTTTGTCCTAATTTTGGGGAAATACTTGATCTTTGGGAGGTTATTGGACATTAGCTGTATGAAAACACTACTCTTTGGTAAATCAGAATAGTACATTCTGTTGTGGTCCAGAAATCATATTTGAGACTTATGAAAAATCAGGTGGTAAAGAGAATTTAAGCCTTACATTATGTTGTATTGGGCCTAGTGGGTTCAAAAACTCATCTTGTGGTCATTGTTTTATAGGTGGCAAAACCCAGAATTTATTTATTTATAAAAAATATTGTACTTATTCTTACACACCTATCAAGGTGCTTTTTCCATGACTCAAAACAATTTTGATGACTTTTAGTGCATCTGCCATTTTTTTTATCTCTTCCACACTGGAAAAATGTTTCCCTTTAAGTACATTTTTCATCTGGGGAAACAACAACAACAAAAAAGTCGACCATGGTGAGAATGGATATATAGAAAAGATCGAGCATGGGGTCATGATGTTTTTTATCAAAAACTGCTGAACATTCAATGTGGTGTGAGCAGGTGTTCTTGTAAATCACCCATTATGAAATGGACAAAGGTATTGAAAAAAATCTCCAAAAAAAATTCACTGAAGCCAAACATAACCTCTCACACTAGCCAGTACACCAATAGAATGGTTTCCTAGAACACGTATCTAGTGGAAGCCTGTACTACAAGGTACCTGCCATCCAAAAGATAATTCTGATTTCTGGGAGCCCCTCATCTATTCAGTAATAAGCAGAATGTCCATGTTAGCCTCCTGACTTGGAGTGTGGAGTGGCAGCTATCAGAAGTCTAGTGGAAGTCCTCAGACTTCCTATTCTAGGGGTAAAATATTGTACCCCTAAAATAACAGTAGAGATAAGTTCATCATCACAAATTTGAAAGATTCTAAGGTGGTGATTTCTATTATATTCTACTTAACTCTCTTTTGATGACAGGGCAGTGACAGAAGAATTGTGGGTAATGACAAAGGATTATTATTGCAAGTGTAATTAAATAATGGTTCCAACTGTAACTGCTATTCCAGATGTGTTATTTTGATTATCAGCAAAGTGTCCCAGCTTTTAGTCTTGGGTTCCTGCTCTTTAGTTATTTAACTTGAAACTGTTTGTTATCCCTTCCCTACATCATACTAACGAACAGAAAACACCAGAAATACTGGAAGTGATATCAGTGTATCATAACCATCTTTATCTGGACTATGTCAATGGCTATTTGCCTTGATTTTGTTCTCAGGAACTTTCTTCATCACATACTTTCTCAGGACAACATGCTGGCCTACAAAATTTATACTATCATGTTGATAGAACTGGATGAGCAGGAAGTAGAGAATTCTAAACAGTACAATAAGTTATATGTGTATCTGCCACCTCAGTGAAGACGTCAAGTGACATATACTTGAGCATATGACGATATATCTTTTAAAGAGAAATGCGAGTTGTCACATCAACTGATTTGAAGACAAACTACTGATGCATCAGGAAAAAGAGGGAACACATTTTATCTTCTCTCATTAATATAGAGACACAATGGACCTATTTAAATTTTGGAAGCAACATGTATTACATTTAAATGTAATGTTTCAACTTATTGCCTGTAATGCATACAACCTTGAGCAAGAGAAGGGTCTACAGATGGTCCAACTTGTATATAAGCAGTGCTACTAGTTGACTCTCTTCACCCAGAAAAATCCAATGGTGCTAAAATTATCTGAGGCAGATCAGGATTCTCTATGGGTTCTATCAGAAGCTCAATGGGAATTTATAGTCAAAGTCCCTACAGTTTGGAAGCAAAGTCAAACCCTCTTCAGAAACCAGTAATTTTGTTTTGAGAAGTATTTTTGAACTTGCTAAGAAACTGGCATAGAGAAGAAATCATATGATACCAGGTTACATTTAATCTAAGCAGTTTATCTTTAACTGAATATTATCTAATTTACCCCGTCATAAAGTCAGGTGACACTAGCAGCATTTTATCAACAAGATTTGAACTATTTCTTAGAATATTGTGCACATTACTTGAGATATTGCTGGCATAAAGTCTGTAGTTGGAAATGATATCTTACAACCCAGCATGCCTGATTGGCTGGTGTGACTGGCGCCCACTATGATGGAGCCCTAAGATATGACCTTCTCTCACCTTCAGCTTTGACTTTCTCTGGGATGGGAAATGTGGGAAACTCAGCTTACTATAAGCCATATTCATTGACAAAGGGGTATGCCTGGAGCTATGACTTTTAGAAAATAGGTTATGTGGTACTTTTTCCCCCTATTTATTTGGACATATGAAGAACTGAGACTAAGAAAGGTTAAATGAATTTCCCAAGGTAAGTCTTAGGGAATCGTTCAGCTGACATTAAAGCTCAAGTACCCTCATCCCTCATTCCCCATCTAATGCACTCTCCACTACAATTCTGTTTCCTTTGTGCTTTCATTCTCATTTCTTAAAGAACACTTTTATAGACTACCTTTACTTAGTACTAAAATCTATTACAAAATTTTCTTATTCTCTGGCATTTTCCAGGGAGTTATCTATTTTCCAAGCCCAAAATAACCGTTCTGTTCTCTGTACCACTTTGTCACCATTCCCTGTTTCTCCTGATGCATCAATAGTTTGTCATCAAATCAGGCTACTTTTCACCTCAGAATTTCATTATCATTTTTCTTTCCTTTTGTTGCTGCTAACTTTAGGTGTGTAGGTTTCTGCCCATTATTTAATTTGTAGTGTAAAAGTTCAGAAACTGAAGGGTTGGGAGAATAAAGGAAGATGCAAAGAAGCATTAAACATTAGACAGACAAGACCTGAATGATGAGACTACAATTCTATAGAATATAAATTTTTTATCAGTGGGAAATTATAGTCAGACAGTTGAAGACAAAAATCATTTTCCTCTTTGAGTCTTGTTTTCTCCAACTCTCCCTAGTCCTTATTGCCTCTGTCCTTCTAAGAGTCCCTCCTTATAGGACCAAGTTTGCTCCCTCCCCCCAATCTTTTAGTCTTTTTATAAGTGGGCTTTTATGTGGACTAGTTTACCAATTATGCCACCATCAGCAAGAAAAAAAATAAGATATTTTTTCCCTTGTTGTAATGCCTATATCTCTATTAAGGATGCCCAGTTTTAAACTCACATTTTCCCTCAGTAATGTCATTCCTTGTATCTCTTTTGTTCAGCTGGTATCTTCAATGTATTCACACCATGTGCCTTCTGCTAGCATTCTTGAGTTGTTTCACATTCCTGCTGCCCTTCTGATGTTGTATCACCTATTGTCTTGGTTTGTCCTATGTGACATGCTTTTTATTACAGTTAGTGGCAAAATTTCCCTCTTCTGACCTCTCTTCCAATTCCAGAAGTATACAAGGACACTGGTTTACAAGCCTGGATGTGGTCCAAACTGCTATCCATACCTGTATGATCTTGCTTTGTATCGAAGGCATGGTATCTGCAATCTTGCTTTACACCTACAGGTTGGTACTGACATATTATTATTTCAGTTTTCTTGGGAAGACACTTAGTTCCTCCTGATCTGTCTGAACACTATCAAAGCAAATTCCCTGCCTCCCCTACCCCATGACTTTCAGAGAGTTATTATGACATTTCGACAGCTATTATGTTGGTAGTGTGTTTCTTTTATTTCCTCCTCTGACTTAGGTAGATCTCTAAAGAGCATTGGAGACCCCTGAATCAATGGCCCAGATCTTCATTTTTCACTAACTTTGACAACTGTCTTGTATTTTTTCCCTTTGCCACTTGGCCTGAGCTAACCTGCTCCCCTCTTGCTGGAACACAGGGACCTTGATGCTCTGCAGGCTGACAGGGTGAGACGCTAGCAGATGTAGCAGATGTTGTCAGATGCAATCAACCCCACTAGGGGTCTACTCACTTGGATAAAGCTGGTCCTCAGTGCTCCTTCTGCCCTGCCTCCCAGTCCCATGGTTGTGCCCTGGATGCCCCAAACTGACAGCAGGGCTAGCCAAGCATGGCTGCTGTGGAGAGCTCAAGGTGATTCAGAGAAAAAGCCAGAATCATTTAGCAGAAGGTGCTATATATACATACTTGGAAGCATTCTAAAGAAAGGTGGGTAAGATCTAAGGTCATTTTTAGCCCTACTTAAGTAGGGGGTGCAAGCCAGGAGTGGGGGCAGAAATAACTGACTTGGTTATCTTGAGTGCAAGTTGTTAACTTTAAAAACCATGAGTAGTTGGCAGCTGCTTCATTTTTGTGTGTTTTGTTTTGTTTTGTTGAGTCAAGGTCTCACTCTGTCACCCAGGCTGGAGTGCAGGGATAAAATCATAGCTCACTGCAGCCTCAAACTCTGGCTAATTTATTTTTCATTATTTTAGAGACAGAGTCTTGCTATGTTGCTCAGGCTGGTCATGAACTCCTGGCCTTGAGTGATCTTCCCATCTCAACCTCCTGAGTACTTGGGACTACAGGTGCAAGCCAACATGCCTGTCTCATTTTGTTTTTAAAGCTAACTTTTTCTCTTTACAAGACCTTCTTCTCCCCTATCATCAAACCTAGATATCATGGTTGTCACTTTTATATATTGCAGAAAGGACAAATTAGATGAGAAATGTATTTTTATATACTTAAGAAAGTGCCTATTTTTTTTTTACTGTATTATTAGTATGGCATTTCATCAAAGAAGTGGAGTCTTATAAGTCTCCACTTATGTCTCATAGGTCTTATAAGAGCAGCCTGAAGAGACCTGTAGATGCTGTACCAGGTCCCAGATGTTCAGACTCCCAAATGTTAACCTTCTTCAAGGCCCAGTTCAAATTCTACCTCTTTTTGGAAACATCTACCTATTAATTCAACCAGCAGGAATTACTCTTTCCATGAGCTGGCCAGAGTGTGCACACTGTCTGTGACATTTCGTATGTGGTAGTTTTTGAAAGAAGAGGCTTGTTGTTATAGACTTCCTGACTTAAATCTGCCCTGACTACCTGTGTGACCTTGGAGAAGTCAATTGGCCTGCCTGAATCTGTGTGCTCTCTAAGAGGGATGATATCACCCTAACCATCTAATAGTTTGAGTGTTGTCATAATTAATTCATATTATATCAGTGCAATTGCTTTGTATGCTGTAAAGAATTCCAAAATATCAATCTGATTATTATGGTGTCAGATAATTATTTTTTTAAAATTATTTTTATCTTTTTAGAGACAGCGTCTCTCTCTCTGTTGCACAGGTTAGCATGCAGTGGTGTGATTACAGCTCACTTCAGCCTTGAACTCCTGGACTCAAGCTATCCTCTAACCTCAGCTTCCCTAGTCACTGAGAATACAGTTGTGTGCCACCATGTCTGGCTAGATAATAAAAATGTCTAAAGTGCAGATATACTTTCTTCCCAACCATGCTAAGAAGTACTTGAGATCAGGGATTAAACATTATCAAGCTCTGCTTTTCTAACATCATAATGCTATGAACATAGTAGAAAGTTAAATATTTATCGTGGACCAGGCAGGAGTAGTGTTTCCCTTTCAGAATGACCAAAATGTTGACTTATAGTCTACAACTCTCTTTCCAAAAAAAAAAGGAGTGAGCAGATTAAATGATGATTTATTTTTCAACATTGTAACAGTAAAACCTTTTTTGTTGTGTTAGAGCTCCTTCTTGCCTACAATATCAACTCCAAGAAGGGCAAGTATAAAATAATGGAACTAGTTCAACAAACTTGCCAGAACTTTCTATACCTAAATTCTTCAAAATATTTCCCTCAGGAGGCTTCTCAATTATTTCAGAAGACGTGTTTTAGCATATCTGAATCCTAGGACAATTAAAAATAAAAACAAACAAATGCCTTCAGCCCCCTTTTCCTCTCTTACTCTTCACTGAGCAGATTCAACCAGATGAAGGTAATGAATGGACTTGTAGAAAATGTAGACACAACACTTAGCTCTGCCTCTTACATTTCCGTGACCTTGGAAAATGTGTTTCATGAATTTGAGTCTTAATTCTCATATCTATGAATGAAGATACTGATATTTCCCTGTCTCAGCATTATAAGGATTAAATAAGATGATATATGATATATGTGGAAATGTCACAGTTTGGGAAACAGTACACTTCTAATAAGTGCCAGGTACTTTTTTGTTGCATTCCCTAGACAAATTCTTTACTTTATTCATACTCCCTGACCCTAGTGTTTGAAATGTCTGCCCAGTTTTTTCTTTTTCTACTAGAAGCTGCTCAACTTTCACAGACAAATTTAAGTTAGACTTGCTGGACAAAACCTCTACTGTCTCTGTTCCAGAAAGATCTCCTTTTCTCTTAACCTCTTTAACATTTGTAAAATGAATTGTGTATTTTCCCTTTGCTGATACATATTATTGAGTAATTTGTTTGTCTTTTCCCTGATAAGATTGTAAGTTATACAATGGAAATGGATTTCCCACATATATTTTCTACACTCTATCATGAGTTATCTAAAGGGAGGCACATCAGTGTAGTGGAAAGAGTCAAAGATTCTGCATGAGACAGACCTGATTTCCAGCCACTTCATGAACAAAGTCTTTGAAAGGCAATATGTTTATAAAGACAGACAAATGAACATTCTATTTCCTCTGTTAAGTGCATACCTATTAAATATAAATGTGTGTTTTTCTTTGTGTGTATAGGAAAGATTGGATATGGGGAGTTAAGAGTAAATCAAAAGGTTCTGGTAAAAGTCAAAACTTAACCAAGAGCAGGAATTAGCTGGCAGCATCAGTAGTCCTTCAGAATAAGCAAGATGCTATGCAAGGTGACAGACCAGCCAAAAACGCTGAGAAGGGAACTGACTGTAGAAATTATCTGTGGCATCTCTTGAGTAGGTGTCATTTGGTTCCCGCCTATCCTCACTCTCAATATTTAATTTCACTCCCCAAATATGTTTAAAATCTGTCTACTTTTTTTCCCTTTCCACAGCTGTCCTTCTATATAAAGCCACAACTCTCTATCACCAGGATTATTTTTATAGTCCTTATTGGGTTTCCCCATTTCAGTTCTTTTCTCCTTTCTCTACAGAGGAACCAGAGTGACTCTTTAAAAATAATCGAATCATATCACTACCCTGAGAAAATACCTAAAACCTACTCTTTGATATATAATATTTTAAGCCTGACTTACAAGTCTGCTTTTAACCAGAAGTTAGTAGTACATGTGAAAGCTTGGCAGATATTTGTCTGGTAGAATAAGATTTGATAGTGGTGACTTGAGATTTGGCCAGAAGGCCAGTGGAAGGCCAGTGAATACCGTAATTTACATATATATTTTTTTAAAGTGACATTCTAGATATTCAATATGGAGGAAATTTTTTCAATGTGGACCATACCATATATCTTCCTAAGGAGATAGTGAACACAGTAGAATAACAAAGATAATTCCTCAGGCAGTTCTCAAATCTGGCTGTCCTGCTCAAGTTCTTCCTTCTCTGTTCCAGTGAAACCCTCCACTGTTTCTATAAAAAAAACAGCTGAATTTTTGTTTACCCCTCTGAAAGGCAAGAATGAATGCATACTGCAGTGCAGTGAAATCATCAGGTGACTATGTGTTGTTTGTTTTATCTAGGTTATATGAAGCTTCCTGATAATGTCACAAAGAAAAAATATATATACCTGGGAAAGCTGAGAGCGTTTAGTTTTCTGAACATATAAAATGCCTTTATTTAGGTTTAAATGGCTCCTGATAACATGCCCATGACAGGAGCTGGGATTGTGTGCACACTCTATTCACTCCCCTTCCCAAACACACCACAAATCCTTTTTTGATAGAAATCTAGAGTTCTTGAAACTCAGTGACCCATGTTCTACTAGATCACTTTCTAGGCTTATATTATTGCCATCTATATTTAAATTCAGCTTCTCTTATAGCCAGAAACTGTAACTTGGGAGTGTCAATACAATATTTTATGAATGCTTATTATAATAAACAATGAGGGGAAAACACAACACAGAGTTATCCTCCAAGAACCACAGGGTATAAATAAGCAACTTGGCTTACAGCAGGAGAGAAAAATGATAGTGCCATGTTTGGATATGAAAAGAAGAGCGGATTCCTTAATAAAATGTGATCATAAGACAGAATCATCAACTATATATTACTGAATGAATCCAACATATCCTAACTAACTGTATATCTTTTAAAGCAGTATAATTAACAAGTGAAGTATTAAAATAATGTAGAACTGTCACTGTCACTGTTGGAAATAGACAAATATTCTTTATTTAAGGAAAAAAACCAAATAATTTTGCACAATTTGTTTTGTAAAGTAGACTAAATCATGTCAAGAGAAGGCATATCAATAACATATTTTGAGTCCCTACTATGTTTTCTGTTCTTGGATAGGCTATCCAGTAAATAAAAGAGGAATAAAAATATTGTCTTTGCTTTTTAGGAGTTTGCTATCTTCTAGAACAAATCAGCTTATAAACAAGGCAGGATATTATCAAATACTAGAATTTCAGAATAGACTTTAAATGCTGTAGCATTTTTACTTGTTGGGAGTCATATTTGTCTCAATCAGGTGAAGACCATTCAAGGTCTTGGTAAAATACCAAGGTAGGAAAGATGTAATCTATGGTGTGGCTCAAGATGTGTCTGTCCACCTCTCTTCAAGCAGTGGTACCATATGGCCCCTACAGCTGAGAGCTCAGGTTCCTGAAAGATCACATAATTCTTTCCTAACATTCCATCTAAAGTATTCTTTCTATAATGTGGTGGCATGGAAGATTCATGCAATGACCTGATTAAGGAAATTACAGATGATTTTAATTCTCAGTGGCTTAAAAAATACCAAATGAAAATTATGTTCAGCTTAACTACAGCAATTTTATTTACTGCATCTAAATTTGATAGAAATCCAACTTATGAAAACTTGAACTAGTTGCACTATCTTTCTTGATTTGTGTCCCTCATTCAAAAGAAGAACAATGTCTGAAGTCCTTTTCTAATCAAAATATTTCTTTTTAAATCTTATATATTTGGACCATTCTCTAAACATCTCAATTTTTTTAATCTTTAAAAACATTGGTTGATGTATTTTATGACTATGTGTATTCCTATCCATTTTCTGTTTTTTTTTAATTTTTTTTAGATATTAAATTCTGAAAGATCCAGAAGACACAAAGTATGGTAATAAATTAAACATCCCACTTTTAACTTAATGCTTGAACATAAGTCCAACTTCAGAACTCAAAAGGGCCTTGTGATTTATTTTGAAATGAACACGACAGATTCTGTAACACCTCCTTACAGAGCAACACTTTCCAGCACTCATCTTTAGAGGTTCAGGACTGCACAAATATACCTTTGGGACTGCTTTGGGAAGGAGGAGCTACAATTCCTTTGGCATTAACCAGATAAACTATTTTTGTTTGTCTTCTATAGTGGAACTTGAGTTTTTTTCAAACAACTATGCAGTTTAAAATACAGCATGTTTCTACCTTACACCTCATAATTTCTAAATAACATTTCTCCCCAAACCATCTACAAACATGCAGTAGTTCAAATTTTAATTCAGTTCAAATTTGGTGTAAGTTATGTCAAACTATTGTGAAAATCAAAGGACTGGGGAATGAAGAAATTTTCTGACTTCTAATTTTATTATAGGTTGGGTTGACACTCCAAAAACAGAGTAGCTGCAGGATGGAAGAAAACTGACCCTCCAGGTCACAAGGTGGAGGAGGAAGGAGAGCAGAAAGCTCAGTTACCCAGACTACAATGATCATTTCAGGGGGACACTAGTACAAACCCAGTGGCTTGCTCCTATGTGGAACCACAACTGCTTGCCATACGTGTACCTTTCACAGGAGGACCAGCTATCAGGACTTATTTTTCTGGTTTTCACTCCATTTGCTGTGGTGAATCTTTCTCCTTCATAGATCTGTTGTTGTTGAATGGGTGTGCAATTTCACATCTCCCGTCTGAGGCTTGCTCAGGAAGAGATTTATTCCCATCCATGTGGTCAAGCTGCCTGCAGACAGTGTCAATGGGAAAGGTCACTCGCTGATTCGCCGCCAAGTGGCTAGTTCTTCAGGCGGTATCCACGGCTGGTGCTCTGAAATGTGTTCAGCACCTCCTCAGGGACAGAGGCATTAAAGTTAAATGTTACAGATGTGAATGGATGGCAGCGAGCATGTTGGGCTTGCAAAAGATCGCTGGCTGGGGATGAAAATGTTGCCTACGGTGACAGAATTTATTTTCTGAGCAAAAGGAGTTTTTAAGGACAACAGGAAAAGGAAATTAAGAGTCAAAACTCCTCTGCCTCTCTAACCTGACTGTATCCTACCTGTCCAACCTTATTGTTCCAAATGGAGACCCTCATGTCTGGTCTCTGCCCCGAAAGTGTGTACACATTTCATTTGTTTGAAAGACCACCCTCCCCCACCTCCTTTCTATCCATAAGCTGAAGACTTGGTGGATATTTGTAACTTGGTTTGGCACACAGTTCTTTGTTGTTGTTGTTGTTGTTTTTGCTTTCAAAAGTCAAGGTCATTGTAAATTTTTTTCCATTTTAAATGTTTAATTTTTACAGATATTTTCTTTTTAATTAAAGTTATTACTTTTATAATGTGAAAATTTAGGAAGTCACATGGCCTAGGAGAGATAGAAGTGCCCAGGCCATTAAGTTTCATATCTTAGGACTCACTAAGATTCCATATTGCAAAAAGCTGATAATGTGCAACTAGCTGTTTGCTCCAGAGAATTGGCAGTTATAGAATCTCCTTGTCAGAGCTATAAGAGATCACTGATATCATCTTTTCTAACTGTCTCAGATGATTAATGAGTAAACATCTTCATATATAAAAGGAGATTATCTGCCTTTTATGAATGAAGTATGAATTTTAGCTGATTTTCTAATAATAGAAATGGTTAAAACAAAGGAATCCATAGTCTATCACCTAGTTCCTTTTACAATCAATACCTTGAATTTGTAAAATGAATAGTTGAGATTTGCCAAAATGGGAATAATAGTGGAGAGAGATATAGTGATGAATCTGATCCAAACTTTCTCAGAGTCTCATCAGTAGGTATTAAGAGAAACTCTCCACAGAGGATTGGTGAGTATCAACTAGTTTGAGGAGCTTACAGGTTAGACACAGTCAGGATGATTGGTATTCCCAGCAGGACTCTTGTTCTTGAAAAGGAATATGGGAACAAAGTTGGGTCCCAGTTGCAAAAAAAGATAGGGTACATTTAGGGCTTCATGGTAAGTGTATCCACTCATGTTAATGAGGCATACACCATTGCTAGGGCTGAAATATGAGGCTATTCATCAAGTAAGGAATTCCCGCATACTCTCTACTTCATGTGTTAGCATAATACAGCCCTAGACAATACATCATACAGCAGTGTGTTCAATCCACAGAAAGAACAACAAATACTTTTGGACCTCAGTTAACCCAATATTTTCCAAACTCTTCTTTACCCATTGATCCTCTATGTATGAACCATGCCTGCTAACCACTCACAGAATTAGCATGCCACTAAGCATATTTTGGAAATCCAGAAGTCTTGTTTTCAATTGCCTTGTGGTCTGGACCTAAACTTCTAGTTTTTGAAGGGATTGAATAGCCTCAACTATGGGGGTTACAATGGCTGAGGGGCAAGGGACTAAGGAGACTGAGATGACTTGAGGAAAGGCACACATGCACATGCAGGAATGAGTATAATGTCTTGTGCATAGGCGAGAAGAAGATATGAATAAAGGAAGTAAAGGGTGATGGGAAAAGACAATATTTCTCTGTTTTTAAAGTGAGTGTGTGAACCTAGCGGACATAGTTGGATGCAGTAGGAAAAAAACAGTCATGATTTTGAGCACGGAATTATAAGTATAAAATTGTGCTAAAAGATAATCCATGTGTGATGTCACATATGATGAACTGGAGGAAGAGGAGGTAGAAGATTAGGCAGCCAGATGATACACAATTGAACTAATAAAGTATGTAATGACATAGGTCTGAATTTGGGTGATGACACTGAGAATGGAACCAAATGTAAGAAGGAATAAATGTAAGTCCAGTTATGGTCTCCACCATGATGGTTGAAGGAAAAGGAGAAATATAAAGATGATTTTGGAATTTAGTGCCCCAGTGATGAGAAAAGAGTAGGGGGCTCTCTAACAGGAATAACAGTGTTCCACAGCCTACAAGGACTTAAAATATCATATATAAGGAATGTGAAAAGAAAGGGAAATCACATTTTTTGTGAGGAAATCAGAAGAGATAAATAAGAGTTAATAAACAAGTTCAGAGTCATAAGCATAGTTGAATGTGCATGACATATATATAAAAGTTATACATAAACGATGTTATATGTTGGTTTAGATTATTCAAATTTTTTCCTATTACAAATTGTGCTGACTATATGTTTAACTTCTTCCTTTTCTTATTCTCATTTCCTCTTCTTTTTCTTTCCTCCTCTTTCTCCTTCCTCCTCTTCCTCCTTTTCCTCCACTTCCTCCTCCTCCTTCTTGTAAATTTCTTTCTTTCTTTTTTTTTTTTGAGTTGGAGTCTCACTCTGTTGCCCAGACTGGAGTGCAGTGGCCACTCCCAGCCATCGCAGCCTCAACCTGCTGGGCTCCGGCGATCCTTCCGCCTCAGCCTTCCAAGTAGCTGGAACTACAGGCGCGCGCTACCTCACACGGCTAATTTTTTTTTTTTTTTAATTGTAGAGATGAGGTCTCTGCAAGTTGCCCAGACGGGTCTCGAACCTGCAGGCTCAGGCAATCTACTCACCTCAGCCTCCCAAAGCACGGAATTACAGGCTGAGCCACCAAGCCCGGTTAATTTCTTTCTCTTTTATCTCTTGGTGTAGACCAAATTTGAAATTTGAAAATCGTTTTCAAACATGTTTTTGTGTCTTTCGGGGCATATGGCTTCAAACATGTTAAAGGAATGTGCTATCTTTAAATGAATCTTTAAGCAATTCATGGTTTTTGAAATATCTATATCCTACTTACACAATTAATAAGCTGAAAAATTTCAAATATAACAAACTACATTTCCCCAAATATTTAAACATTGATTGAAAACTTAATTAAATGTTTTATAACTTAATATATCAATTTTTCTTAAATGCCTTAATAAGCTGCTTAAAGATTATAAAAATTAAATGGAAGAAATAATTTAATTGCAAATCAATTCTAGTAGTTATGATGCAATTATGACCACTTAATTTATTTGCCATAGAAGAGTTATTATTATTTTTGAGTTGGGATCTTACTCTGTCACAGGCTAAAGTGCAGTGGCATGATCATAGCGTACAATAGCCTTTGGCCTCCTGGGTTCAGGCAGTCCTTCTACCTCAGCCTCCCTAGAAGTGGGACTGCATGCACACACCACCATGCCTGGCTAATTTTGTTGATTTTTGTAGAGACGAGGTTTCATGATGTTGTCTATGCTGGTCTCAAACTCCTGGGCCGAAGAAATCATTTTGCCTCTCAAACTGCTGGCATTACAGGCATGAAGCACCATAGCTAGCTATAGAAGAGTTTTGATAAGAGAATTTCTGTCAGATAGGTGGGGATTTTGCTCTACTGAGAGCTTCCCAGGCATTGAACAAAGAACCTACACTCTTGGTCTTCTATCTCCTATTCTCTCTGAAGCCTGCTACTTGAAGATTTCATGTAAGTAACAAGTGCCTTGGCTTCTACAACCACGAGGAATCACCTTGGACACACGTTCCCAAGACCTTTTGAGACTCTGCCTTGGGACATGGTCACTCATATTTGGCCCCACATAAATATTTAATAGAATTTGGCTTTTTGTCAACAAGTGTACATACTGAGAATGTTGGGTTAGAAATCAGTTAAAAACCTCCATGCCAATAGATGCATGATAAAAATGATTCCAGGATTGAAAATCAATAGGTGTTCTAGCTCTACTGACTACTTCCTGTGTGGCTTTTGGTGTAAACTTTGACATTCTGAGTCTTGATTCCAAATCTATAAAATGGGATGAACTTTACAACTGGTAGTGATCAGGGTAATTAAATGTGATAATAAATGTAATAATACATGTATAATGCAAATCAATGTATCACCCTATGCTTTGAATGACTAACTTGTAGCAAGTATAACCAAATAAGTAATCATTACAGTTGACGAGATTTCATTTCTTCCAATTCAAGAAAGACTTGAAGTGAATATGTGTCGAACTTAAACCTGTTTTTTTTATAGTATAGCATAGCATCTATGGAAATGGAATGGTCAAAAGTAACGTCACTTACTCTTATTTGTTTTTCTAGATGTGATAGACATTCTAAGACAGTACTGAAGGAAATCAAAATATACTACCCCCAAAATATATATCTTTGACATATTTTTAAATGACTGCCACAAGCCAGTAGACTAAAGTGAACCTGCAAAGCTGTCTTTTGTGGGGACAATATGCATCTGTAGAGAATTTCTATTAATGGAGCCAGGACTTCCCTTTCTAGGCTTTTCCTGGATCTAGGAGAAATTAACTGAGAGTCTGACACCTTTCAAAGCTGAAGAGAAATTCTTACCATCTATTCTGTCTGAGGGCTACTACCTGTAAAGTTTCATCTATATAACAAGGCCACTTTTGCTAGCCAGGCCTCTTCCCTTTTCCCTCTCATAAGCTGTCTTGCCACTAAAACCTGATTTACCAACACAACCTATTTTTTGGTCATGCTCTGAGCCCACAATCTTTGCGTAAGCTCAAGATGCTATATAAGCTTCCATACCTTACTGGGGACTGAGTCTTCGTTCTGAAGCCTCCTGGGTGTGCACATTAAGTAAATTTGTATATCTTTTTTCTAATTAAAAATCTGCCTCATGCCAGTGATTTTTGCAGTGAAACTTTAGAAGGTCAAGGGTCTTGGCTTCCATGATTTCTTCTCTGAAGACTGTGAATTTCTGTGCATACAGGAATTCAGATAGAAATTAGAGAATTCTTGTATGAAGATAAAAAATTCTGTTGTAAGAAACACCTCAATTCAAGGATAAATGAAAAGGCAAGTAATATTGAAATATACTACAGAAGGGCTGAGAGTGGTGACTCATGCCTGTAATCCCAGCACTTTGGGAGGCTGAGGCGGGCGGATTGCTTGATACCCAGCCTGGGCAACATAGAGAAACCTCATCTCTACACATACACACACAAAAAGCCAGGTATGGTGGCACATGGCTGTAATCCCAGATATTTTGGATGCTGAGGTGGAAGAATCACCTGAGCCTAGGAAGTCAAGGCTGCCATGAGTTATGATGGTCATGATCATGTCACTGCACTCCAGCCTGGGCAACAGAGCGAGACTGATTAAAAGTAAACCAAAAAAAAAAAAAAAAAAAACCAACAAAATTGCTGCAAAGTTAATAGATACAGTTCAAACATAAGTCTCTGTTTCTGTATTTCTGTGACTCTTCTTGCCATGCTGAAAAGTTGGAATAGAAATGCCCATTCATCTTGGTGACTTCCTAGTGCCTTTAGAAGGGTATAATTTAAAAGCATGGGAACATTTAGGTCCTTTATGAGATGTGCTCTTGCTTTCAGAAATGAAAGTGGTATTATGATGAGTTACTACAACATCTTTCTTCATTTGCTAGTTTTGGGCTTCTGAAAATCAATTTATTTTCAGCATTTAAATTCTTCAGCTTAGTAAATAGATCTATGTAAAGCTCTATGACTCATACTATATAGTTTTCCTCCCATATACCTGGTATTATCCCTTCTACCTACTCATGATGTCTTCTCTGCCAAGGATGCCTAGAATGCACTTCTGTAAAGGTGCACACAGTTGTAGAGGTAGTGGGGAAAGATTGCGTAGAGCCCTTGAGGGCCTTGCCAGACTTTGGCTTTTGCTTTTAGAGACTTGAGGAATTATTAGATGTTTTTGAGGAGGAAAGCGACATGATCTTTATGAAAAACTATAATTCTAGCTACAATGTAAAGAACATCAGGTGAGGAACAAGGCTAGGAATAAAAAAGGCTAGCTGGGAAACTACTAAACTAGCCCAGATGAGTCATAATGATGGCCAGAGTTGGTGCACCGTAGTGAGATGCTGAATGAATTCCATGAACACAAGCAGGAGACAAAGATGATTTTTTAACATTTGAACTGAGAAAATGAAAAGGAATGAGACTGTCATTTGCTGACAAAGGTAAGACTAACAAAACCAGGCATTAAGAGGAGGATATCAAAAGTTTTAAATCAGATATGTTAGGTTGCAAATCCCTATTATACCTCAAAGTAATGTTGTTCAGTATGCTGTTGGGCATGAAGCTGGAATTCAGAGGATAAGGTGAGTAAGAAGGACAGGCAAGGGTGGGCAGGACGCTATTTTATATAGGATGATCAGGGAAAACGTCTCTGTTAGTGTAACACTTAAGAATACATTTGGAGTAAAGGGATCAATTAATAACAGGAACTATCAACTTGAGAGTTTGAGGGACACACGCAGTTTGGAAGATTGCCTAGGCAGTTAGTATAGGTAGAGAAGAAAGAGCTGCAATGACTGAGCCATGAGGCTCTCTCCCATGCAGAGGATGGAAACATTTGGAGAAACCTGCTGAGGAAATTGAGAAGGAACAGCCAATACAGTATGAAGCAAACCAAGTGATGTCTTAGAGACCAAGTGAAAAAAGGGTTTCAAGAAAGAAGGGGGGAGGTACTGTGACAAATTCTATGGAGAGGTTATGTAAAATGAGAACTAAGAACCAAAAATGAAATTGGGCAACATAAAGATCTTGGGTGATCTTGATGGAATTTTTTTGTGTGTGAAATGTTGGGGATGAAAGTGAGACTGAGGATGGTTCAAGAGAAAATCAAGAAGAGGAAATAAAAATAGAAATATAGAGTTTCTGGAGTTTTACTATAGAAGGGAAGAGAAATGAAGCATAAAAACAGAAATGTAGGCTCAAGAAAAGATCTTATAAAATGGCATCCTACTGAGCATGTTGTGTTACTGGTGGAAATAACCCAGTAGAGGAGTAGAGTCAGTAGACATAATAGAGAAAGGGGGTGATTTCAGGAGTTATGTCCTTGAGTATCTGAGTTGGTTTAAGACAGGAAGCATAGATGGTTTTCTCATGCATGACTGTAGGCAACCTTGGAGATTTGGTGGTGGAGTGTGGAAATTCTTTTCTGATTGCTTCATATTTTTCCTCTAGGGAGTATAAGGAGCAAGTTCATTATCTGGGATTGAGGATGTGAAATGGAGAAGCTATGGGAAATATGAGAGGAAAGAAAAAGTTGTTAAATGACTATTTGGGGAAAGGTGTTAACTCTCGACTATACCAGAGTCCTCTCTTGATGTTGTAGAGAACCCAACCTAGTGTGTTGTAGTTTGTCAGCCCAGGGAGACCCTCCCCTTTTCGATGGGGTAGGATTACATATAATCATTATTTCTCATCTTTGTCTGCTGTGTTATAGAGAATAACTTTCTTTTATATCAGTTGGCATGAGGGCTAGACTGAGAGGTGTGCATACCCATGATAGGCTAGTAACTTGACACCCTTTCAAAAGGATGTTGTTAAATAGTGAAGATGAGGAGGAACTTCTATTAACAACTGTATAAATAGGCTTCCAGGCAGCTGCCTGGCTAGCTCATCCTTAACTGAGCTCTGATCCAAATGGCCACTCATGACAGATGGTTGAAGGAGCATATGGGGACATCTGAAAGGAAGGGTGTAATGGGCCAGCAATCAAGAGATGTGGATTGCGACTTGGGTCTTGTCACCACCCAACTCTTCTATCTGCAACTGTGAGCAAGTTCCTTGTTCATGGGAAGTACTATCTCATCTAGAGTTGGATTAACTAATCTTTAATGTCATTTTTAAATTCTAAGAAGAAATAAACTCCATTATCAGTCATATGCATATTATCTAAAGAGACGTAGTTACAGAGAGAGGGGAAATATCACATTGCAGAACAATGTTGAGTGTCTCTCATATCTAAAACAAATGCTAGGACCATCTTGTCAGCTGCTGCCAACCCAGAACAACCCTGAAATGTTAGCTCATTTACCAGATCACCTTGGTGTTCATTTCCAGTCCCTTCTGTGATCTACCAAAAGGAATGTCCGGGGCTCCTTCTGGGAAAGAAAAAAAAGTCATTCCTGTTCCCAGGTTATTTTTCCTGGAAGGCCAACTATAATGTAAAAGTTTTCCAGATACAAAATTCTCTGGTTTCTCTGACTGTCCGTACAGCTCTAGGTGTAAACTATCTGTGTCTGTCTCTTTTTCCCCTCAGTGTGCTACTGACTAAGACATGAAGGGACCAAGAAAAACCTGGCAAAACTGGTAGAAACACTGGTTTTAGTGACATGACCCACATGTGGCATAAACTGGCTTTTATCCACAAAGTACATGTAAACCTCCTGATGATAGCTATATGCTAACTTCATAGCATACAGAGAGCATATAATACATGCTTAATAAATACATTACATTGTAATGAATTTAACTGAATTTATTAGAATCCATAATGTCCCTCAGGACCAGGAATGTTCTGGCTCAGAAGCAATAGTCACACTGATGACTTTGCCAGACCCTAGCGCAAATAGAAATCAAACAATATGAGCCAATTGACCTGTGAACCCAAGTTTTTGCCATAGAGACATATTTTATGTCTTAATTGGCTTAAAATAAATGTCCTACCTCATAGTACAGGTATAGATGCTTTGCTAATATCCACTTTTTCTCATGTCCTGTTCTACCCAAATACACATGATTCTTGAACAATACATTTAGCAAATAAGGGAATTGGCTAATTTCAATTGTTTTGGCACTCGTGAGGAAGTTGATAAAGGTGGGAACAGGGAACAGAGCAGATTGCTTAGTGATTTTCTGCAAATGAACATTGGCTAAGTTACAACGGAATTAATGTGAAATTAAATATTACAGTAAGGCTATTATCAAAAGAGGTCACAGTGATAAATGGCCTATTTAAATGAGACCACCAGAAGGAATTAGAGCTGGAGCCTATTAATCCCAGTCAGTTTGCAAGACTCCATTTTTATGCAGATTAAACTATATTTCAGGTTGATAAATCAGCATGACATACTCTGTGACAAGAGCCAAATTTCTTTTCCGTTCTTCATTTTATTTCCATGTCGTTAGGGCCACAGTTGGGTGAATACAGTTTAGAGGGAACTTCCCCATTATGGGCAGCATGGATTGAGATGAGTGGCAGATGATTGTTGAGTTC
Source organism: Cephalopachus bancanus (assembly GCA_027257055.1). Taxonomy (NCBI): domain Eukaryota; kingdom Metazoa; phylum Chordata; class Mammalia; order Primates; family Tarsiidae; genus Cephalopachus; species Cephalopachus bancanus. Next base: position 251,859 of record JAPVLO010000712.1, on the reverse strand, counting down.
ATATTGCTGGACCTCTGGTTTGACTTTCGATTCTTTTAGGATGACTGCCAGTGAATTTAGAGCTGCCAATAATTGCAGAATTATTTATGTGTTGATTTTGCTGGCACTGCGTGCCACTCTTATTCCTGCTGCTTTTCCTTGAGAATTTTGTTGCATTTCCCAGATATTATTTTGGTGTCACTAATGTATTTGTTTTCTCCTTAGGTAAAGATAAATTTAATGAAATATTTCTGGAAAAGAACTGATGTGCTTTATGCAGAGTTGCAGATGAAACAGTTGTAAGCGTGACACAGATAAAGCCCGTGTTATTTGCCTAGTTGGAAACAGTTGGCTCCAGAACCTGTGATGGAGTGGAATGATGGATAACACAGCAGGGAGTGAGGGCACCTCCTGTAGCCCTGCACTAACCAGCTCTCTGACCTTGGACAAATCACTAAAATTAAAACATATAGCACAGTACATTGTGCATGATAGGTTCTCAATGAATATTTAGTATTAGGTGGAGTGAACTTCACTTCTCTGATCCCAGACTTCCTTCTAAATTAGGCAGCATATCTTGCATGGATGGAAAGTGTGACAGCTGCAATTGACCCACCTGCAAAAATGGGCTGCTTGCTTTCAGTGGCCTCACCAAATGCTCTGAATGAACAACTTCCTGGTTTGATATAGTATTATTTAGTTTTGTAAAGTTTTTGAGAATGCTTTCATCTCTCTGAGAGTGAGTAGATCCTGCATTCTAGGAAGAGTGGGCATTGTTATTTGCCTGAGGAGGAAGTACAGGGGTAGATATCACTGACTTCTCTACAGTGACATAGATGGTCAGCTACCCTGCAGCATTAGAACTCGGTCTCCCATGCCTAGGGCTGTGTTCTATCCTGTGCTGCTACTAACATAAGTTGTAAATGTTTCCTTGGACAACAACTTAGAGAGTAATATAATTTCATGGGTAAAAAAGAAGTGACCAAAGGGAATTATCCTTCAGATCAGAAGACCACAGACATTTGGAAGGGGTTGAGATCCGACTTTGCCTCGGTATCCCTTACCATCATAGTCGCTTGGTTGCGTTCCTTGTCATCTACTATACTGTTGACTGACCCACTGAGTGGTGAATAGGCTGGGGAAAGGCAGGAAATTGGCTTAGTCCCCAGAAGCATCTCATTGTTGTTGCAGCATGACCCAATTATGTCACCAGCAGCATGTCTCATGGAGGGAAATAGCCTGGAGCGTGGCCAGGGCAGGAGAGAAGCCACATGGTTGGTGAGTACTGCTTGCTCTTTCTGTGGCAGGAAGCAGCCTCCTAACTGTGTGCCATCTTGGGAGCTTGTGATATTGCCAAGGCCAATGGCAGGGTCTTCTCGTAATTAGAGGTGGTAACTCTACAAGGACTATTGTAACTCTTCACTAAATATATATGATCTCCACCTGATATAGGTATCTGAGATTCCTTTGTCAGGAAACAAAGACTTTTGATTCTATAGCTGGAGGTTAGGTTTAAAGTGCAAAGTCCCTGGTACTAAGAACACGTTGAGTTTAAAGTTACTCACATCAAGGCAGTGTACATGACTGACGGCAGTAACTTCAAAAAGGAGTTGGGATTCCAGACACAGGAACACACACACATGGGCGCACACACAAACATGCATGCAAACATAGCACTCTACATAGTCTCTTGCCTTCTTGTGTTGTTTCCTCTACCTAGAATCTTAGTATGACTGATTACTAGGCATCTCCCAAGATAGGAATCAGGGCTTACCCAGTTTCCTATTCTGTTGTCTGGGATGGGTTTATCCTTCTTCTTTGTGCTCTAGTGTACTCTGTGCATGTTTCTACTATGGTATGTATTGTGCTACATTTTCATATGCTATTCTTCTCAGACGTGTATTTGGTTTACCTTTATGTGAAACATCCTTTTATTCTTAGGTTTTAAAATTTGTATTTGATTTATTAAATTTACAAATGAGGAACTTTAGTTTTGAGAACATCATTTTTAAAGTTAATGACGAAGGGACACAGGCATCTTTAAGTGAAAAAAAACTGATTTGTTGTTGTTCTTTCTATATTTCAGAATGAGGTTTTAATAACATATTCCTGAATATTGATGAGATTCAGGTCTAAGTGTTACTCTGAGTCATTTGTATGTGTCTCATCCAACATGATGTAAGGAACAAGTCTCACTTGAGAGGAGTGCATGAAGACTTGTCAATGGGACAAAAGGACTCTACAAACTGAGAACAAGGTTCTCTTCTACCCTAGTATCAGAAGTTGCCTGGCTCCTTACAGAAATTCATTCAGACTTTCAGATGGTCTGTTAGAACAAGTCTTAAGTTAAAAATATTCAGAATTCAGTTATTCAGTGATATGTGCAGGGAAGAAACAGCTGTTGAGATGCCTATAGTGGGGTGACCATTCCACTGAGAGGGCAGGAGAAAGGGATGGCCACAGGAAGTGGGGAGGCAATCTTACCCTCCCACAGGAGCCATTATTCTATTTTTTGACATGTATACCTTTGATAGCCACTAGCCTAATCACCCTCTGTAGGTTCATGATTTGGCTGCTCTATGTCTGGGTACCAATGTCTTCTTAAATTGTGCTTCTGGCGTTCCTAAGAGTTCAAGCCTTAAATCTGATCACATCACTGGTGCTAAAATTGTTATATCCTGATGAGGTTCTTACACCCACTGCCCAGAAAAGATGAAACAACAGTTGTTGCAAGAGAGAAAGAGTTTACTAAATGCAAACCTGCTGAGAGGGGATGATAGGAGATAGCTCTTAAATCTGCTCCCTTGAGAATTTTAGGCTAAGGTTTTAAAAGGATAATTTGGTGGGTAGGGGGCTAAGAAATCAATATGCTGATTAGTGGGAGAGGAAATCTTTAAGCTGTCTTCATGAGCGGAGCTTGTCTCTGGGGGAGGGGGTGGTCACAGGGCCTGTAGAGTCAAGACCTTGATTTGTGTTGTTGGTCTGGGGTTTGTTATCTGTTCATCAGAAAAATATCTCAAACACTATCCTTAGGTTTTACAATAGAGAGGCTATCTCTAAAGCAAGTACCACAACCATTAGATACTGACCTCAGAGCAGTAAGTCATTATAGTAAGTACCCTACATGTGAAACTTCAAGTTGCAAACTTTCAAAGACATGAACATGCATTTGCATGTACAATCATGTAATTTAGTTCATATATCTGGCATACATTGTCATGTGTGTACATTCTCTACAGGTGGTTGTGCTTTGTGTACTTTACTGCACAGTACTATATAGAGTATAGTGTATAATATCTTTATTTCAAGCCCAGACTTCTTCCAAGTCTGGAAGGAAGCATAAAAGCAGCAGTGATATAGTATCAGCTGATTGTATTAGTTGGGTACCTAGGCTAAATTTGTTAGATTTATGAACAAATTGGACACATGAACATGCTCCTGGAATGAAACTCCTTGATATGTAGGGGAGTTACAATAGAAAGATAGCTTAGTAGGTATGTGGAAGGTGGGATTTCAGAGATTAAAGCTGCTCAAATCTTTTGACTGAACAAACTTCTGGATGCTATCCAGGAGATTTATGCAACCTTAGGCTCATTGTTTAAGGGAAAAATATATTTATCAACTCACAAGCAGCTTCCCTCCTCCCCAGGGGTCAGGACATAAAGATAATCAATTGTTCTTTATTGAAGTGACTATGTGCAAGCAGTCATGCAAGGAGTAAAGCAAACTTAGAAACAACAGATTTGTTAATTTCTAACCATAGCTGCAATATTGCAGGACTTGGGTCTCCTCTACAGCTTTTACCACGTGACCCTATATTAATACTATTAATAATTATGACTGATTTCCAAATAACCAGTCATAATTAATTCTCCTAGACCTTTGCCCTTACTCCAAACCCAGCTACTCCACTAGCCAATCCAGCACACTACTGTCTCCTTCATCAGATGATCCATACTTCACACACTGATGTTGTTCTAGAATGGTTGTGTGAAAGAGACCTTTTGGCTCAAATATCATAAGAAAATAAGTCTCATTCTTGGTTCTCATTTCACTTTCCTGTCCACATGCATAGATCTTGGAAGTCCAAATCCTACTTGGCTCTGAGTCTTTGTTCTCTTACCTTCTTCGCAGAGTTTCTGACCTGTGTATTAGCCTATCTTTCTGTATATTATTTCTGGCCTATCTGGCATACAGGACTTAACAAAATACTATTACAAACCCTTAAAGGAGAGAAATAATTGGTGAGAATGGTGGGTGTCACGTCAGACCAGATAGGAGTGTCTGCGAGCTGGAGCTGTGTGAAAGATGCAAAGAATTGCACAGAAGTTAGATTGGAAAATACAGTTTATTTAGAAAGAAAATTGGAGAGGAAGGGAGAGAGAGAGAGAGAGAGAGGATATTCACCTCCCCACGATGGAGGAGGAGGAGGCCAAAGTTTAGGAAAACATGGCAGCCATAGCTCTATGACACATAACCTGGACAGAAAGTAATGAAAGCAATGGCAAATGTCTGCTTGAGGCTGAATGCTTTAAACCCTTTCCTTTGATAGGGACAGGTTGGTAAGGTGATTGAGTGGTGGTGTGATTCATGTCATCACGAAAGGGACAAGTAAGCACTGATGTCAGGTACTGGATGGCAGGCAGATGGGTGGGCTAGTCAGATGACTGTTGCCATGGTGATGGGGTTGGGGTGTGTGTGTGTGTGTGTGTGTGTGTGTGTGTGTGTGTGTGTGTGTGCGCGCGCACGTGTGGTCATGAAGAGCTGATTAGGCTAATTTGGTTTAGGCAAATACTTGGAGTAGAATAGCTAATTTGTACAAAACAAGCTGGGGAGGGGGAGTAGAACAATTATTATAGCTACCTCTGAGAAATTGGATCTGTCCTTGCTCAAAGGGCAAGCTAGGTAATGTTAAGAAAATATGACAGAACTAGTCAGTGTCAAAATGGCAGTGCTTTGGGTATATCACCTCCATCTTGATCCTTTCAGTGGGCCTTACCATATGGAAACAAACCTTGAACTGACTACTATATTTTTTAGATTCTGAGACGCACACTTGTTTTCTTCACTTTTATGTTTTCTTCACTTTTATATCTCTAAAATCGAGGTGTTCTATAATCTGTAGTTACATCTCATGTAGAAAATAGCTTTCTTTTTTTTCATGAAGCACTTTTATTGAGTTAGTGTCAAATCAGTGCTGGAATCTAAGAAAAAGGAAGGAAGGAAGGATTATATGTCTACAAGTATTTTGGTTATGTAGACTCACTAGCCCTAAGGATGTTAGAGTGTGCTGTATGACTAGGAAAACTGAAATGAGTAGAAAGAAGAAAGTCAGGGGTTAGTCAGGGAGCATGGGGCCAGTTTTCATTTTGACCTCCAGTTCTTTTGTAACTATTTGCTCTGAGTATCTGGGCCTCCTTCCTGGTGAAAACTCTTATATGCCCCAGGGTGCTTCTTCATCTTTGAGGGTGAGGTTAGTGGCTTTGAGAGTAAGGTTAGAGGTTGTGTCTGAATTCAAAGTCCTGCTATCTTAGAGTGAGCAAACCCTTTTAAGCCACAGGTAACTCAGGAGCAACCACAATATTATTTGCATTTTGGGGACACACTTTTTATATGCCAGAACAAACATTTTGCAAGTATACACATTTTATAATTTAATACTCACAGCACATCAATCAAGTAGTTAACTGTTATTTTTTCAATTTTGCCTATAGGACAGCAGACCTAGAGAGGCTCAACAAATTACTTATTTTTATGTAAGGAATTTGTAAAAAAAAAAAATTAACAATGTCTGCTAGCCTCTGAAGTCCATCTTATTAAATGGTAATCAACCTGATTTTCAATAGTTTTTACAACTTAATTGGTTATTGTTACGATGAATATATATTCACAATCTCTCCCATAGGTTCATACTCTCTATACATATATCAGCAACTTTTCTGAGAAAAGTACACAGAGCCTGTGACTTTCAGTACCAAGTCAGAACATCTGTATACACACAGGTTGATAAGCCACTGCAATGCCAATAGCTAAGGAACTAGGGATGGGGGTGAGATTATGGGAGGTCATCTAATACCTCCCCAGTCTTCAGACAGCTCCAGATTTAAGCTATTCTGAAAGCATTAATGTGGAATTTGAAATGAAAATGTAGCTGCTTAGTCTTTAATAGAAGACAAACAAAAATGCAGGAGCCAGTGGGTCGATTCTGAACAAGGTATCTTTTTTTAATGCATCACACTGGGGGGTGAACACATATTTGAAAGGGCTTAGAATGCACACAAAGCTCTATCCTTTGACCTTGACTAATGCCAGAGAATGCAAATCCCCACAGCAAGAAACCATCACCCAAATCTATAAATAAGGTCAAAAGAAAATGAGAATTAAATCAGCCACATTTTGGTATTTTGTGATAAATCCTTTAGATTGATGAGAGCAAAACCACTCAAATTCATTCCGGAATGCTGAGATCCATAACATATGAGCAAAAATGCAAAAGTTATTCTTCTTCACATTTCCTCATGGGCTGCTTGTCTGTGGGGCTGCCCTGAAGGAAATGTGTTTTTGGGGAAAAAAAAGCTTCGCCCTAGGATCTTAGCTCTGCAGTGCTTTAATCCTGCTCCCAGTGACAACAGAGACCATATGATGTTTTTGAAGTTAGGTTTAATCTAAGACAAGATTCATAAGCTTTTAGCAGGACTTTTGGATGGAAAAGCTGGATCAGGAATATATATATATATATCTTCTGAACTTCACTGAACAAAGCATTCAGAGACAGAGGAAGTGTAGGGCATTATTAACTGGAGGAAAAGTGATGACTCCTTTTTTTGTTCATTCTTAATAAATTATGTGCTTTCAGCTAAAATAAATGGTGCTCAGTATTCATAACCGTTTCACACTTCATGTTAACTCTTTTGTTTTGCCTCAGCTCCCTGTGAGCCAAGCTCTTTATGAAGGCTAGCATTTACTACCTGAATTAATCTGGAGTTCTGGATGATAAAGATTATTTCCTCAAACCAGAGGTGAGAAAGGGGATATAGATGATGTGTTTTCCCTCTGGTGATGATTATAATTGACAATTGGTCTGGGTTGCAAATTTTAGGGACGGTTTTGTTCAGTTGTGTGTGGGTCAATGTTTAACAACTAGCTCTCTGAAAAAGAAAAAAATAAATAAAAGAAAAAGAAAATCCTGAATTACTGAGTCTGACAACATCTTTGGTATTAATACTCTCACCAACGCTGAACTCAACCTACCACTGCTTTAATAACTGGCTCAAAAATTCCCCAAATTAACAGTAGTTAGAGCTGACTTTGGCACATCACTGACTCTACCTTCTTTAATTAGTTTGTTCTGTCAAAAAACCTTTCAATAAAAGTTGAGATAATCATTCTGATAAGCAGAAACCACCACACCACCATCACCACCACTAGCAATTTTTACATTAAGTCAAACAATATCACCATGTACCTCATAACTATATATAATTATTATGAGTCACTTGAAAACAAAATAAAATATGCAAAAAAGAAGTCAAGACTAAACATTGAGCCCTGCAATGCATAACTAGGGACTACAGTAAGACCTCACTTAAACTTGTAAATAGCTTTTTGGATGCACTGTATGCTGTAGGTGCTTAACCCTTGTTTCTATCAGTTAGCCCATGGTAAAATTTGTTTTGCTACGTAGTATGTTGTTTCACTTATCTTGCAGTTTCCAAGAGCTTATCAATGACATTATGCATGGACTTACTGTATACCCTAGTTTACTGTTATGTCCATTTACAGTCCAGAGAAGCACATGTACTAAAAATAAATTAATTGATTAATTAATTAATTAATTAGTTAAAAAATAAGCCAATTCTAGCTCCTGGATAGCTGTGAATAGTGTAATATATTGCCTTTCCTTTCATTGTCAAAAAAGGAAAGAAAAATTCAACCAATTTTCACATAACAAAACTCATTTATTACTTTTAAAACCAAAGGTCTATATTTTGTAGGATTATCGTGTCCATCATTGAACAGTTCCAGCCCCTGTAGACCTGCTTACTCTGCTTAAAAATGCTGTCATACTTTCTTTTTGTCATTGATCCCTCTCCTTCCCTGTTAGCAGCCAAAAAGGAACACAGGGCTCATACTCAGCTGGTGGCCGATTTGGCCTTGACCTTTCAGACCACAGTTAATCCTTACCATTTAGTTTGTTTAGGAATGGGCTAACACTTTTGGTGACCATTCACTCAATTGTCAGGTAGAGCTATATCATTGATGCTTTTCTAATTTCTAGGCAAGGAAAAGGAAGTGATGAAATCTGCACATGGCTGGCCTTCAGGTACTTAGGGGAGGAGGGAACAGTTTGGGAAAGCTGACTGCTTGGTCAGTGCTAGTACCATACTCAGGAAGAAGAGCACTTAGGGAGAAATTGAAGGTTTAGGATTACATGTGTCAGTCAAGGATAATACAGTTGAGGTAAACATGGCATCTCTAGTCCTAATTATTGACTGATATACCTTCCCATTATCTCTCAACCATGTTTACCTCAACTGTATTATCTCTCAACCTTGGAATTATGGCTATTTCTCCAGCAACAGAGCCAAAATATCAGAGTGTATATAAGCAGAGTGCATATATGTTGTCCATACAAAGTGACAAACTTGTCGCTCTTTGCCTGGAATGTTCCCATTTTAGAACTGAAGACATCTTGTCCTGGAAACCCTCTCAAGTCCAAGGCAAACAGGTACAGTTGCAAATTCTACATCCTGGAATTCAGGAGATAGCATATCCCATAGTAAGTGTGTGTGTATGTGTGTGTGTGTGTGTGTGTGTATTTAGTGAATCCGATTTCTAAGCTACTATTTGACATATCCATTAACCAATGTTTTTTGGTGGATAATTGTTTAGCCAGGTATTCTTCTTCTGGTTATACCATCATTAAGTTCATATATTTTCGTCTTGTCAGTGAAGATGTCACAGGGTGCTTGTTTTCCTGAAATCAGCATATAATAAACCAATATATCAGTTTGGGCATTTTAACAGGTTCTTTTAAATGACATGAAATACAAAATAACATGTTTTGGAATGTTGATGGAAATTGATATTAAACACTCTGTTCAATGGAATGCAGAACTTATCTTTTCATTTTACTACGACTGACTTTGTATTTTAATACCAATTTTGTGCTTTTAAAGAGTAGGTGGTTTTGTAATTTAGGCAGATCTGGTCTTGAATTTTTTATCTTCCACTTGCATAAGTTATAACCTCCCTGTCAAGAACCCCAAGGTTCCATTTTCTCTTCAAAGCCATTCTTTTTAGAAGGCTTATAATATTTTAGTGAGATAATATATGTACAATATTTAATCCATAAAAAGTGCTTAATAAATATTAGTTCTCTTCTCTGCATTTTTTAAAAGCTGGTACAATGTTGGGCCATGGCCTGTTTTTTAGTCTTCTCACAATTATTTTGTGATGATTAACAATGGTTTTATAAGCCGGGCTTGGTGGCTTAGCCTGTAATCCTCCGCCTTTGGGAGGCTGAGGTGAGTGGATTGCCTGAGCCTGCGGGTTCGAGACCCACCTGGTCAGCGAGACCTCATCTCTACAATAAATAAAAAAAAAAAAAATCAGCCGGGCGTGGTAGCGGATGCCTGTAATTCCGGCTACTTGGAAAGCTGAGGCGGAAGGATCGCGGGAGCCCAGCAAGGTCGAGGCTGCAGTGGCCGGGAGCAGCCACTGCACTCCAGTCTGGGCGACAGAGTGAGACTCCAACTCAAAAAAAACCAAAACAAAACAATGGTTTTATAACTATATAAGCCAACTTGTGATGTGAGACATACTCATATAGCAGCAATTCATAAAGCAAAGCTTCCATTCCCACCATACTAATGAATGAAATGCTAATGAGCAGATGTATCCAGTTAATGTCTAATGTGAGGCTAAAGACTGAATGATACTATGTACTCAATAAAATTGAAAACATTTCCTTGAGGTGTGAACATGCTTTGATGAGAATAATGAATTATTTTTTTTTATGTTCTTCCTACACTATTATTAAATATTATTTAAATACCTTAACTAATATTTACACCTTAGCAAATTTACTCTAATTATGGTAAACTAAGTCTGCCAGCCCCTGATTAATTAATCATTTGACTGACTTGACTGAAGTTTGCCAAAATTTATTCTCAGTATATATGCAGAGCCAGTAATGAAAATGAATGTGGGATACTAAATATAAACACTAAGTACAAATAAAATATTGAAGATATGTTTAGTTTACACAAACGTCCCATTTTAAAGATAAAAAAAGGTGTCATAAGAGTTGGTCCCAAAATAACACAAAGAATTAACAACAATTAGGACAAAAGTTAAGAATCTTGACACCCCAACCAAGACTGTCTCCACAATATACCTATTTTAAAAGAGAGATTTAGGGAGGGGCCTGTAAGCAATGTCTTTCTTCCAATATTCAGAGCACACTGAATTTCTTTTAAGAGAAAATACATTGATATAATTCTTAATTGGGAATCTGTTTTATATTATATTTATTTATTTGAGTTAAGATCTCACTCTGTCACCAAGGCTGGAGTGCAGTGGCATGATCATGGTTCACTGCAGCTTCGACATCCTGGGCTCAGGCAATCCTTCCTCCTCAGCCTCCTGACTATCTGGAACTACAGATATGCACCACTACACTCAACTTTTTTCTTTTCTTTTTTAGAGACATGGTCTTGCTATGTTGCCTAGACTGGTCTCAAACTCCTGGGCTCAAGCAGTCCTCTCACCTGGACCTCCCAAGTGCTGGGATTGCAGGTATGAGCCACCATACTGGCTTATTTTATATTTTAATATTATTAAATATAGGGACACTGATTAGCAGGGTGAAGAGAAACTCCAGCATTCTACCTGGAACAATTTTATAGGAGGTTACTCTGCTGCTTGACTTTTCAGGGGTTGTTGCCTTTGTCGATTGGCTGCTTACCCCTGGCAACGGCAGTATTGTGTGATAGATATCTGTACTCCTTGACCCATTATATTAATTGCCTGCTGCTAATAATTCTTTATGGAAACATGTGATGAAAAATAAGGGAAATGGTCTATTTAGCAGCATCAGTATAAGAACCTTTTCCCAATGAGAACAAAGAGAATTACAGCTCAAAGTATTTTTCATTATTTTAAAATAGTGACCTTGTCATGACTATTGTACTTAAATTTAATGCCAACAGTCAAAAACATTTTTTTTTACAAATTTAAATATTAAAGGAGATTGACTTCACATCCTCCAAGAGAGTTGTGGCAACGTTGCATTGAGTACTAAGAAAATATATCAAAATAAAAGGGATGTGCAAATGAAATTCTCAGTAGAAAAAAAAGACCAATCTGGACCTGAGAAGAACAAGATAAAGGTTAGGGGAACTATGAGGAGGCTAGTGCTTGGTGAATGTTTTAGGGTCCCCAAGGAAGGGATTACAGCAGACAGAGCAAGTTTCTTGAGAAGGTTGGGTAATAATGAGTGTGTATTTCAAATATGTTAAACTCATATTATACAAAGTTACAAAAATTCACATTCCTGAGGTGGGAAAGTCCAGTAGACAGTATGAGTCACAGGTCTAAAGATTAGAGATTACAGTTGCAGTAATATATTCAAGACCCATTGGCATTTGTATGATACCATAATCCTGCCATGCATTAGACTCTGTACATTAAAATAAATTACTTTGCCCTGGCTCTCAAAGAATTTGAGAAGCAGACACACAGTCAGTTAAAATACAGAGTAACATGAATATGGTGAAATAATACATAATGTTTTCTGGGATCCAGAGGAAGAAATGACCTCTAACTTGAGATTAAAAGATGGAGTAGAAGCCGGGCTCGGTGGCTCAGCCTGTAATCCCGCGCCTTTGGGAGGCTGAGGTGAGTGGATTGCCTGAGCCCGCGGGTTCGAGACCCGCCTGGGCAGGCGAGACCTCATCTCTACAATAAATCAAAAAATTAGCCAAGCGTGGTAGCGCTCGCCTATAGTTCCAGCTACTTGGAAGGCTGAGGCGGAAGGATCGCTGGAACCCAGCAGGTCGAGGCTGCGGTGGCAGGGAGCGGCCACTGCACTCCAGTCTGGGCGACAGAGTGAGACTCCGACTCAAAAAAAAAAGATGGAGTAGAAATTTTCTCAGTACAGAGTGGAGGCAGAGTGGTCCAGGAAAAAGATCCAGAGTTGGTAAAGCAATGGAGGTAAACAGGAAGTCACAGAGAATTAACAACAATTAGAGAAGTTCGTTAAGGAGAAGTTCATTATGGAATTAGCATGGAAGGTAAAAGATGACTGTAGTGATATGAACTGAGGAGTTAACCAGGAGTGCCTTGTGAAGGGTATTATTAGTTCTATAAAGGATTTTGAACTTTGTTTTTTTCAGAGCAAAGATTAAATTATTTTTTATCAAAGAAGTGACATGATCAGATTTGCATTTTAGAACTGTCAGTGTGTATGGGAAACGGACTAGAGAAAAAATAGAAGTGAGAGAAACTAGACAAGATGCTGTTGCAATGATCTAGGCAAATAATGGTGATGGCTTGACATAAACATTTTGAAAGTTATTTAGGATGTAGAATCAGTAGACAAGGTGACTGAATGAATGTGAAAATAAAGGAAGAAGCAAAATTCAAATCTATAACACAGATTGTGACTTTGGCAACCCAAGAATAAGAGGGTTATTCCCTGAGATAGTGATAGCAAATATTAGGTGAGAAGACTATTGGGAAAGAAAAGAAATGTGGTTTTGAACATGTTGAGACTAATGTGTCCATGAGAGTCACGTGGAACCAACCGGATACATAAAGCTGGAAGTTAGTGGAAGAGGCATAGGCTGAAGTAACGACTTGGGAGTTATTTCTAAGATTTAGAATTTTTTAAGCCACAAAAGTAGGGAAACCTACAATGAAGGGTATGTCGAATGAGGAAAAAAAGAAATCATGAGAAAATAAACAAACAAAAACAAATAGGGAACAAGACCCGGAAATCTCAGTAACATTAAGATATAGGTTGAGAGAAGTAGCAGAGTGCAAGAAAAATGAAGGTTTTGGTAAAGGGAGACTTTTTCATATTAATATTTTAAAATTATGCAAATACTATATACATACATTTTTTATTGAAAGTAACTCAGAAAATACAGAACTACAGAGAATAAAACACTGAAAAGTCTTCTCATCTTCTCTGTTATCAATCTTTTCCCCAAAATAACAATTTTCAGCAATTCAGCATTTAGTCTTTTGGAAAATTTGTATATCTTTATACACACACACACACACACACACACACACACACACACACACGCACACACACACACACACACACACACAACACACGACTACATATGATTTATTTGTACAAAAAAGGATTGTAATATGATAAAGTTAAGACATAATTTTTTTCACTCAACAAGTTTTAGTGAAGTTTCTTATAAGTACATTTATATCTGCCTCATCTGCTTAAATAATTGCATGGTATTCAGTATTATGCAATTACAATAATTTAGCTATTTTCCTTTGATGGACAAATGAGTTATTTGAGAGCTGAACTTTAAATAAAATATTTCAAAGGCAGAACAACACTAGATGGTAGAAAATTTTAGGATGATAGCAGAAATAGGTCTGGGGAGACATTGATAATAAAAACACAATGAAAGAGGTACAAGTTGTGAAGTAGATTGAGGTCCTGGGGGCACATAAGGATGGACAAAAGGGTGGTGAATTCTAATTAAAGACTTCAGCAAAAAAGGACAAATGACCAGGAATATGGTAGATGCCAGTGATGAAGAAACACTGAAATTATATGATTAGATGGAAAGAACCGTACAAAATTTCTTTCTTTCTTTTTTCTTTTTTTCTTAGAGTCTTAAACAGAGATGTTTTTGAAGGAGCACTAAAAAGGAACTAAGGATGATGATGATTATATCTTTGGCCCAGAGGCAAAGACTGTGAAAGAGAAACTTCAGTTTGAGGTGCTTTTATCACAAATGGTATCTTCCAGGCTAAAGTCTGGAAGGAGCAGAAAAATTCATGAAGGAATTGACGGTAGAGAGGTTTACAGTGGAAGAGAAGATCCAGGTGCCTTCAGAGAAATGCTCATAGCTGAAAAGGGTTGAAGATGAGTGTCCTGGAAGAGAAAGCACCAAGCAATATGGTGTTAAGACAAGAGGCAAGATGTGAGTGGAGTGTAGGCATGTGAGGTAGTAGGTTGAGATGCCTCCCAATGTCCTCAATTTCTATTGACCAAGGAGGAAGTGGGGGCGAGAGGATTCAGGCCTCTAGAGAGTTACTCATGGTCCAGAGCTGAGGGTGCTCTTAAGAAAGTTCTGGTCCTGTCCTTGCAACTGCCATTAAGCATTAGAAACAGCCTCTCTCTCCAGTGGGTAGTGGTGATGTGGGGACATTGTCTCTACACTAGCGTCATCTCTGCAGATGATTCTGCCAGTGTAGACTCAGTTTCCTCATCTTTAAAATAAATGATTATACTAAATTATTTCCATAGTTAAAATCTATGATTCAAGTATTATCCTTTAGTTCAAAAAATGTTCTTTTCTTTATTTTTAGGAAAATTATACCATTAGCAAGACCATCATCAGAAAGTAGTTCTCTGTGTTGGTTGTCCTAGATTTCTTAGAATTTTTAGGAGGTATGACATTTATTTAAATGGATTTGTTTGGTTCTTGTTCTTATTCCATGCTGGCTAGGCAACTCTCCTTGGGGTCTTTCATCTATTTCTGTGCCATTCCATTCATCACTCACAAAATCATTAATTTGTCTGTGTTGTAATGTCTCCTGAGGCTTCCTGTTTCTGAGTCAATAGAGCTGAGAGTTAATGTACATTTCACAAATATTACTTGGGAATGGGCTTGGAACATGAATTGGAGAGACTTTCCCTTTTACTATAAGAATGTACTGACATAATTCATTTATCTGAGTGTTTAAGAAAGAAACTGCCAGATTAGAGGCAAGACCATTAAAAACATTCCTATGTGTATTCCATCATACAGAGTTATGTTCAGATGAGCTTAAATCATAATCAGGTATTGAGTACCTACTGTGTACCAGGCACTGGACTTGGCTGTGTAAGACAGCAGAAAAAAACATGAAAATGTGGTTTTGTTCTCAAAGTATTTACAATTAGACCAAAAACAACCATGCAAACAGGTTATAAGGATAAAAAGTAAATAATATTTCTCACTGATAAAAGAAAAGGTGATACAAAGCAGAACTTGACTAATGAACAAATGAATTATACAGAGAGGAATTGCCATAGACTGAAAAAAAAAGCGAGACATATCAGGAGAAGTTCAGTTTTAAATCTTACTATGTTTCGTGTATGGCTTAAAGTATATGTAGGATTTGAGTATATGGATAGAATTGAGAACATTACATGCAAAGTGACTGAGAATGATCTGGACAAACACATGAGAGTAACAAAATGCATGGCATCTTTGTATTAGAGGATGTATGAGCGAAAGCATTAGGAATCAGAGCCAGATGATAGAGGTTATAGCTTTCACATAAGCCTGAGGGATTTGACCTATTCTAACAGTAGTCTTTACTCAAGATGAAGGAAATAGTTGGAACTCTGATATAGAAAAATCTTGATGATAAAAATACAATGGGAGAGATACCTTATTGTGTGAGTGACAATAAGGAATGATGAGATCATGAAAGCAAGAAGAATGATGATTGATGAGAAGAGAACAAATCCAGTGGATCTGTCCAAACAGATACGGTGCAGTAGGGAAAGGTGGGAGAAGCCCTGGGAAGAAGAGGCTTGGCTGACTTACAAGTGCCTGACCCCCTCCTGCTCTCCATACACATTATTCTCAGGGCCCCGGTACCAGCTGACCCCTCCATTCTGCCATTTCTTCTTTTTTTGTTGTTGTTTTTTTTGTTTTTTGAGTTGGAGTCTCACTCTGTCGCCCAGACTGGAGCGCAGTGGCCGCTCCTGGCCACCGCAGCCTCGACCTGCTAGGCTCCGGCGATCCTTCCGCCTCAGCATTCCGAGTAGCCGGAATTACAGGCATGCGTCACCACGCCCAGCTGATTTTTTGATTTATTGTAGAGATGAGGTCTCTCTGCCCAGGCGGGTCTTGAACCCGCGGACGCAGGCAATTCACTTACCTCAGCCTCCCAAAGGCGCAGGATTACAGGCTGAGCCACCGAGCCCGGCCATTTTCTTCATTTTTAGCTTTCCATAGTTGGTTTTTTCTTGTCTCTAATGCTGTCAAAAACTCCCTGTGAAAAGCACCAGAAACTTTGTATCACATCACAATGTTTTTTTTTCTCTCCCTAAAACATTTTAATATTATTTATTTAGTTAGTTAGTTATAGTTGGGGTCTCATTTTGTCACCCAGACTAGAGTGTAATGGTATGATCAAAGCTCACCACAGCCTCGACCTTGTAGGTTCAAGCAAACTTTCCTCCTCAGTTTCCTGATTATCTGAGACTATAGGCATGCCTGACCACACTCAGCTAATTTTTTTATTTTTGCAGAGACAAAGTCTTACTATGTTGTTCAGGCTGGTCTTGAACCCCTTGGCTCAAACAATCCTCCTGCCTCAGCCTCCCAAAGTGCTGGCATTACTGGTGTGAGTCACATTGCCTAGCTCATTTTACTATTTTTAAGTATCTTTTACATCCATCATTCACTCACTTATTTTCTTGCTTATAATAATGACTCCCTTGCAAAAATGTAAACTCTGCAAGTAGAATCTTTGGCTACAAAGGTTCATGACTATAATCAAAAGCACCCAGCTTGGCACATAGTAGCTGCTCAATAAATCCTTGTTGGTAAAGGAATTTCGGTGAGTAAAAAGGCAAAATGGTGTATGCATAATTTCTGAGGGCTCATGTCCACATTATTATCCTGTATATGGCATGGTAATGAGTTTATGCTTAAAGGACTGCAAATCAAAGTTTGATGCCAATGACTAGCAGAAAATGTTACCCCTGGGGAATTTAAATGTTGTACCAAATGTATGAGAATCTCTGTTCCCTTACCCTAAGCACCCATAGGACTGATGAAGGATTCATTCAAATTTATTGAAAGAATATTTCCTACAGATTCTAATATACCAGCAGTATCTCCAAGGTCTCTTTCCTTCCAATGCCAACACTCTCATGATTTTCAGTTTCTGAATTCATAATTCAAATCAATATTCTTTTTATATAAGTGCTCAGCTAGGGTAGCCATTACTCCACTAAAACTTCAAATAACTAAAATATTTATGGATGTTACCATAGGGACCAATATTCACAGTCTGCTTCAAGAACCACATAATTAAATATATCTTATAACTTTATGCACTTCAGTTTTTTGTTTAAAGTTTTATGATAGAAACCACTAATTTTTAAAAATAAACATTGAGATGCCTGTTAAAATAGGGCCAGATTTCTCTAGCATTATCTGGCATCGTGCAGTGATAAGTCAGAAATATAAACCGAACTTCATGTTAAACTATTCATTTGGGATTGACCGAGGAGTGACTGAATCAAGATGAAAGTCAAATTTATTTAAATCTTTTATGCAAAATAAAAAGAATATTTTGAATAGAAGGCATCTGGAAGATTTCAGTATACTTGTATTTCAGTTTAATGAGCAACCAACAGAGTCTTAATTAATTAATTAGTTAATTAATTATTATTTTGAGTTAAAGTCTCTGTCACCCAGGCTGGAGTGCAGTGGCACAATCACAGTTCACTGCAGCCTTTACCTCCTGGGCTCAGGCAATCCTTCTACCTCAGCCTCCCAAGTAGCTGGGAGTACTGGTGTGTGCCACCACGATTGGCTAAATTATTCATTTTTGTTTTTTGTAAAGATGAGGTCTTGCCATGTTGTCTAGGCTAGTCTCAAACTCCTGGCCTCGAGTGATCCTCCCATCTCAGCCTCCCAAAGTGCTGGAATTATGGGTATGAGCCACCACACCTGGCCCAACAGAACCTTATTTTAATGCTCAGTGGCTCAGCCTGTAATCCCGCAGTTTGGGAGGCTGAGGTGAGTGGATTGCCTGAGCCCACGGTTTCAAGACCCGCCTGGGCAACTTGGCGAGACCTCATCTCTACAATAAATCAAAAAATTAGCCGGGCATGGTAGCACACGCTTGTAATTCCGGCTACTTGGAAGGCTGAGACAGAAGGATCACTGGAGCCCAGCAGGTAGAGGCTGCGGTGACTGGAAGCATGCCACTGCTCTCCAGCCTGGGCGACCGAGTGAGACTCCAGCTAAAAAAGAAAAAAAAAAAGAAAAGATTAACTTTCAAGGGCAACCATACTCTTTAAGATGGAGCAAAGACCACAGGTGAACATAGGCTGTCCTGTTTCTGCAACAGGTGGAATGGATTCCTTATAGAAGCATGGGGGGATGAGAGTAGCCTGTGCAGATGACTTGGGGTGACTGATAGTGATGAAAATTGCCACTTGATCTAAGCAGTACTCATGTAGGTAGAAAAGCCAGAAGCTTAATTTTGCTTGCAAAAGGATATAGTTTCTTGCAGCAAAAAGATTTTGTTCCTGTTCGTTCACTGAGATATGAAATATTTTTAGCAGGATTCTAAGCATGCCATGATGATGTTAAAAAGAGGGGTTAAATGGTCCTCTTAAAGTAATAATGTGACTTAAATTTACACAAAGCTGTAGACGAGTGGTATGAGTGTTTCCACCAGGAACATCGTTTGAGGACTATGGAGAGAACAGGAAGGACAAAGGGAAGAAGGGAAGAATTGACCCAGTAGGAAGAGAATATGGAAAAAGTGAATTGGGTTTGAAAAAGGACTATGGTTAACTTTACAGTTTTGCTTCTAAAAGCCACTTTCTTACAGAAAGAAGTCCTGAAAACCAAGGAAAATAACCATAGCAGTGGTTCTCTTCTCCTCTACAAAGTACAGCTTGAGATTACTTGATCTGGAAATAAGTCAGATAAAAATCCCATGGTGTAAAACTATTGTGAAGTGATTATGGGCTTTATCCTAAAAGGATCAGCTATCAAAGCGTTGTACAGTAGCATAATCAGTCAGCTATTGTGGGCCGCATGTCTCAGTAGACCCCATGAAAGTATCATTACTATCAGAGGAAGAACTGGTGTTCTTTTGAAAATGAGGACTCCACAGTCTCCTTAACATAGACGTGAGAAAAGCTCAAGACAAAAGAAGGTTATGCATGACTTGACCCCATTGTATGATCTTCTGAGATGCTTATAAATAACTGATAAGTTTTTTTCTCCATGACAAAGCTAAGATTTTTCTCTTTTACATGACATCAAAAGAGCTTGAATCTAATTTTCCCTGTGGAGTTCTGTCTTGGAGTCTCTGGATGATGTTGATAATAACACCTTAGAGATTTACTCAAGAAGTGCTTCTTGGCACAGAGAATCCATGATTCCTCATCCTATTCTATTAGCATCTGGCAAGGAAAATTCCATCTAGTCCAAGGAACTATTAAGAAATGGTGCTGGGCAAATTCCTCGAGTCCTCTCCCACTGTAGGAGCTTTTCTGTCCTCTTCATAAATCCTGCTTTCTCAAAAAAAAAAAAAAAAAAAAAGAAAAAAGAAAGAAATGGTGCTCAGTAAACACAAGATGCTGCTGCTGATGATAGCAATGATGATGATGGACTTACCTTGATTCAAAATATGTGATATATGTATGTTTATATATACACATATTCATATATATATTTCAAATTACATTCAACTTTGAGCAAGAATAATCTTTGAAAATAAAAACATCAAATTTTTTCTCCACAATCTATAAAACAATGCTTACAGTTTCTAATTTTTTTAGATTGGAAAACATATTTTATTTAGAAAGTAAATTAGAGAGAAAGAGAAAGAGGAGATTCACCTCCCCAAGGTAGGGAAGGGGGCAAAAATCAGAAAACATGGCAACAGCCATAGCTCAAAGAGCACATGGACATACCAGAGTCTAGTAAGGCAACGGCCTTTCTCATTTTTATAAGAAAATTCTAGAAGTTTGTTCCATCATTGTTTGCATTTAGTTTTAATTAGCAGTCATTTCTGAGTTGGACAATGAAATATTTTAGTAAAAAGAATTGAAAAAATTATTATACTGTCAGTCTTGAAGCAATTTTTTTCCCCAAATTGTATGGATTAGAGAAGTATGCTAAAATAGTAGATTGCTAACTCCTATCCAAGCCATAAATCTCTTCTCAATCTTAAGGATTCTTTAAACTTTAGCATGTGCTGGGTTTATTTTTGAATACTCACAATCACTGTTTTTTTCCTCTAAGCTCTCCAAGCCACAGACAAGATAGCTCAGTTGGGAAATTTCCTTCTATTGGTTGTGTGGCGAGAAATAACTCTTTAAAAAAGTAATCTGGGGAATGATTCTAAATCTCAGCCAGAGAGAGGGGAATGGTAGGTTGTATAGCATATAGTGGGGGTATAGTGGGATGTTTGGGGGCATAATAAACAAAGGGAGGGTACACAGACATATTTTGCCCTAGGACAATAATGAAAAGTAAATTTAGTAAAACAAGTTCAATGTTTATTCAAGTATATCTTAAAATAAACTAGGAGAAATAGAACATTTTATGCCTCACAGTTAAAAAGTAGAAGATTAGGATACTGCCGTTTTCATCTCCTTCAGTCGTACTGCATAATAGGCAGAGCTATCACCAATTCATTCACTCATTTGACAACTATTAATTGAGCTTTAACTGTGTGTCAGGCCCTGTAATGAGATCTGCTATTTCAAGGAAGAATCAAACACTGTCCTTGTCTGCAAGGAGCTCCCAACTTGAAGGGAAGGAGGCATACACATATGCACTTAGGATAGTGAGAAAAGTGAGGTGGTGGATTGTAAAGACCCCAGGGAAGTACAAAGAATAAAAGGGCCCATCTGTAAGGTGGGGCAGAAATTGTCAGGGAATCCACTGAGAATAGATGATAACCGAGTTGAAGGGTGAGTAGGAGTTTATCAAGCAGAGTGGAAAGGCCATTCCAGAGGCATGCCAGGTGTGCAGGCACAGGCATAATGCAGCAGGATTGATTCAGGAAACTGCAGGAAGTCTGGTGTGATTACAGCAGGTGTCATCTTCAGGGCAGTGATAGGTTTTGAGGTTAGGAAAGTAGGCAGGCTTTCATGAAAGACTTCTTGTAAGGCCATGAATTTGATCATGATGCAGTTTTCAACTGTATCAAGTGTGAGGACTCTTCCTCAAATTACATTTTTTTCCTCAGACTCACACTTGATAAGAAAGTTACCAAATCAGAAAATATATAACGATATAGAGCCTATAATTAATTCAACAATGCACTTATAGACTTTGCACTTCATTGATCACTACCAAAAGATTTATTGAACATTTACACATACCATTTTTCAATAAACTGGTAGAGGGAGAGGTACAAATCAGAAGGGGTAGTTCTTATTCTTAAGCTGCTCACTGTCTAGTGAGGGCACCAACAGTTATCAAACAAAGGCAACACACTGTGAAAATTCCAAAATGGAAGTACCAACTGACACAAAAGGGATTGCAGAGGTGAAGGAATCCTACGTTTCCTTGTAGGTGACAGAAAAAGAGTCACAGAATAAGACTCAATTCGCTTTTTGAAAAAGAAGTAGAAATTTTCCAGGAAAACACATTGCTGTGAAGGAGGGAACAACTTGTGCAAAGGCTTAGAATTAGAGAAAGGCAAAATATAAACCTACCGGTACAGCAAGAATGTCAAAGAGCTACGGCATTATGACAGGGAAAAACCTCTTTTAGTCTATTGTGGAAAATAAAAAAGTAAGTTCACCAGCTGTGCAAGGGGTTGATACAGAAACCCACTATTGTCTGTCCATATGCCACAACTCTTAAAAGGCATAATGTACAAGCAGGCCTGCACATACCTACATTCCTGAGAATTAGCAAAGGAAGTATATCCTCTTATCTCCTATACATTACTTGTTAAGTCACTTCAAACAGCCCTGAGACCCTTGCAGACTGCACTCACTTCAACTGAGAAAAATGAATCCATAGTCATTCCCTTTTATTGGTGGCCATAGATTCGAAAATATAGCACCTATATAACTATAAGCCTTGTAATTTATATAACTTTTTGTGTGTTATGACTACTAATCAACAATATGTTGTAGTGAATACTGTTTTACTTTGTAAAAGGCTCTGTTAACTCCCTTACTCTATGGTAAGCTTATCCAACTCTTCAATTTGGTGTTACTGATAATACTATGGACTACCTTTTGGTAGCCAGTGCCTGAAAATGTGGACCATAAATGTTACTATTGACAAAATGCAGTTGTAACTTCAGTTCTCTACAATGTTCTGCCAGTCACATAGTCAATGTATAGGTACCAGCAACCCTAAACTTATAAAAACGGACTGTGAAACTCAAGGAACGAACAAATTGGTTCCAGAAATGCCAGGAGCCAAGTTCTGCTTCCTGAATTCGAATTCAGAAATAAACTTCTTTCTGCCTGTTCCCGCCTTTTGATTTATTGGCACTGAGAGATAGCAGCCGAGCATTTTCTAGGACTGTAACAGGGTGGGCAGATTCTTGACCAACTAGTTTGCCATTAGGATTCCCAGGCAAGTGCACTTTTAATTAGAATATTCAGTTATTACTAGAATCTACAGCGATTCTCTGCTTGGTTGAAACACAAGAGGAAGCAACTTTGTAGAATTAAACAATATAAAAATGGGAATAAAATTGAATTATATATGCTTCTAATTTGAAAATGTAGATCAGAGAGAAAATATTAAATGGTAATAACTGCATTTTAAAAGCGCTGTTTGTCACTACTTTGGAACCTACTATTATTGGACTATTACTTCAATGATTAAACTTTTCAATTACATGTTGCATTGTATTAGGCTTTATACAATCATTAATTAGTTCATTCACATAAAACCCAGTGAGAAAGCTGAGAGATTTTATTACCCACTGTTTTACAGATGAGAAAACAAAGGCAACAAGGTTAAGTGGCTTCCCGAATTTTTCTGTAAGGTCTGAGGCCTTACAGAAAAGGGTGGGAGTGGGAGTCTGGCGCTCTGTGTGGCCTGCCTGGCACGGCTCTCTCAGTGCTGCTCCCAGCCTCACACACTCCGCTAATTGAGGATGGGTGTTCCTGGTGTTTTTGAGAATTAATGACATTCAAAGCTACAAGATGTATCTGTTGCAGCCTATGTTTGTTTACTTATGGCAATTAGTGGCCATCTGCTCTGGAGGTGATCGTATTAGGCCTTCCTTCTTTGGAAATATTGACTTCTAGAAAGGAGAGACCCAGGCTTTTTTTTTTTTTTTTTTTTTTTTTTTTTGAGTCGGAGTCTCACTTTATTGCCTAGGCTGGAGTGCAGTGGCACACAGTCACTGCAGCCTTGAACTGCTGGGCTCAGGTGATCCTTCCAAGTAGCTGGAATGACAGGTGTGTGCCACTACGCCTGGTTAATGTTTTGATTTATTGTAGAGACGAGATCTTGCCAAGTTGCTCAGGTTTGTCTTGAACTCTTGGGCTCAGATAATCCTCCCTCTTCTGCCTCCCAAAGTGCTGGAATTATAGGCATGAGCTATGGCGCCCGGCCAAAGGTCCAGGCTCTTAGAAAAGAAGAGTTGACAAATGAACCAGTTGGGTCCTCAAGAGGGTGGGGAGGCTGCATGTTTTAGGAAGAAAAGCAAACTAAAGCTTAGTCTCTGTACTTGTTGCCTCATCTTGTTCTCCATCCAGTCTTGTCAAGGCACACTTTCTTTTCTAAGTTAGAGTTCCCACAAGAGTAGGAAAGAGCTGCAGAGAGGCAGTGTGGGTTGTTGTTTTTTGTTTTTAATCTCGGTCCTTCTACCCAAACGACTGCACATGGCAGACCTTGGAGGGTGAGTCTGTAGGCATGTTCACTTGCTGTGCACCAAGGGGCTGACCTTGGTATGGCAATGACATAGAAAAGCCAAGGTAGAGGAATGTCTCAGGACCAGATGAGGGCCTGAGAATGAGAAAGGAGTTGCATGGCTACAAGAAATATCTGCAGTGACCACTTTGTGGGAATCTCCTTCACCTTCTGAGATGAGGAAATTGTCACTTCACCTATGTCAGGTGTTCTCATGCCTGCAAAGAGACCCAGTCAGCCTGGAAAACATATAATGTACAAAGCACTTTAGCACTTTTTGGGGGGAGTGGGGAGAGTCAGGGTTTCACTCTGTTACTCAGGATGGAGTGCCATGACACAATCATAGCTCACTGCAGCATCTACCTCCTGAGTGCAGGCGATTCTTCTATTTCAGCTACTTAAGTAGCTACAGACGTGTGCCACCATGTCCGGCTCATTTTTTAATTATTTGTAGAGACAAGGTCCCACTATGTTGCTCAGGTTGATCTGGAACTCCTGGGCTCAAACAGTCCTCCTATCAAAATTCTAGAATTACAGACATGAGCCACCTTGCCAAACTTTTTTTTTTTTTAAAGGCAATTAAATGGCATGTCTGATATGCAAGATATCAAATCCCCAGATCTCCTGGCTCTACTCTCTGGAACATTCTGCCAATTTGAACCATGAATCTGGTGATGCTGGGCCTCTCGGGCTCACTCTGTACTTGAGGCCAAGATCCTGGTTACTTGAGATCAGGCATTTCCCCCTCCTTTATGAATGTCTTCTTCTATTCTGTTTTGCCCCTATGCCTCCTGGGGCCTCCTCCTTCAACCTGGTCACTCACGTGCTGTCAAGTAAAGCGTACGTCTTCTTTGTTTCTTATCTTCATTATTATGCTGCATTTTTAGCACCAGCACCAAGACCACTGACCTCAGGTCTAATGGTTTATAGAAACTTTGCTGTATCCTTTCTAGAGTATTTGCATATGGGAAGTTGAGGGTGATAACTGGCACAGTGAGATGTTTTTTAGGAGAAAGTTTCAGAGTTGTTGGTGATTTCTGACAGTCTTGACAGTGATGTGGTGTGCTGGGCCGGTTTCCACTGGTTTGCAACAACCGATTATGCATACTTCTTACCCATTCCACATCCAGTAATCTCATCTTGGTAGCTTGAAGTTGGCTATGATGGAAGTATTTACACAATGGGAACTGGCAAACCTTAGGCATGTGGGTTTCTTTACTTGGGGAGCCAATTTACTAATACATTGTTAACTTTAAACTCCATTGTGTAGATGTTGTCCTTCTGTGTGGGCAATTAAATGTGGTCTTGCCTTATTATCTCTTTGAATCTCATAACTCAAAGCTGTAAAGTGTTTAATGTGTTGAGTTGTGAAATGAATAGTGTTACTAGTCTGAGTTTTACTAGAGGCTGGATACAGAGTGGGCTTGAGGAGCACAGCCTAACCCAAGTCATATTTTAGGTTGCTGATTCATTCTGGGGAAGAGAGTTCAGGCTTGGAGCCAGGAGGCCGTAGGGATTTGTCTCTGTTCTCTCACTACTTAGCTAAATAGCATAGAGTCATTATTATGTGCTCAGTTTTTTTTAATCTGTTAAATGAGGACAATCATTTAGTCTCATATGACTCTTTCTAGCTTATTCTGACAATCAGATGAAATGGCATCTTTTAAGTGAGAGGGTTATGTATGGCCAGGGTGAGGAACATGAACTTGGGAATGGGAATAAGATGTACTTAATTCAAAACCTGAACTTGGTTCTGGTGAGGCATGGGATCAACTCCATCAGTTCTGAGGTGTAGTTACAGACATCAACTTATCAAGGTGGGTGTCATGATTAAGCGAGGTAACTCTTTAAAAAATTCTTAGGACTCAAATCAATGGTTTCTGCTATTACTAATAATACTTTGGAAATGCTATATAGACAGGAAGGTGTTATTATTATTTCATTTCAGCATATGGAACATCTGTAGTGATAACTTGCCATAGTACTTGGCTGTTAGTGCAAGTTTAGTAATATTTTACAGGATTTGTGGAATTAAGCAAGGTTATTTTTAGTACATTTCAAGTTCAGATGAATGACATACCCGACTAACCACACTCCTCAGAGGGGGAAAAAAAGAGTTTTTGCTTCAGACAAAATATTTTTGGCAAAGTGACTGAAGGTTGTCCTTCAAAACTCTAAAAAATCTGGGTAAGTGAAGCAGGCAGATAATAAATGGCCTTAATAGATATAAGACAGTGTAGATTTTTATCCAGGGGACTTGAGAGTTGTCATAAAAATGGCATTTACATTCTAATTTCTTTGGGGGTTGTTTGTAAGAGTCTTGTTAAGTTTTCCCTTGGGAATGAACCTATTCACATTCAAGCTGAATACAAGAGTGTGCTTAGCTGATTCCTTTAAAAAATGTAAATTGAATTGAGTTTCACATTTATACAATCCCAGAAAGAGAGGACCCTCTCTCCATGGCCCCCAGCACAGAAATAAATGGAGATTTGTTTTTCTGAGGATATACTTCTGGGAGACAGCAAGGCCCACACATGGTGAGAAAAAAACATTTCCCTTATCAGGGTCATTTATTCCAAGTTAACGTCTTTTTCTTGAAGAAGACAGAATAATGAGGAAATAGTTGCTAGGTTGCCACACAAAAGGCTTTCACTCACCATGTGAGCTGAGGAGAGACACTGAGCCTTCCTTTGAAAAGGGGTGGACATGCTTAGTGAGGTGAGCCTTAGCTTTGGGGTCTCATAGAGTACTGGGCAACCTTGAGCTAGTTGTTTAGTTTCTCTGAGTCCCAGTTTTCACGTTTGAGAGATAGGGAGACATTTGCTACTTTCTGGAGTCATTAGTCTGTTTTGCATTGCTATAAAGAAATACCTGAGGCTGGGGAATTTATATAGAAAAGGAGATTTGTTTTGGCTCATGGTTCTGCAGGCTGTCCAGGAAGCATGGTGTCTATTTGGCTTCTGGTAAGGCCTCAGAAAGCTTACCATCCTGTCAGAACGTGAAGGAGAGCAGGGGTGTCTTGTGGCAAGAATGGAAGCAAGAGAGAGAGAAAGGAGAAGTGCTGGACTCTTTTAAATAGCCCACTCTGAGGCCAAGTGCAGCGGCTCATGCTTCTCACAGTACCTTGGGAGACCAAGGAGGGAGGACTGATTGAGCTCAGGAGTTCGAGACCAACCTGGGCAACAATAGAGAGACTCAGTCTCTACAAAAACAATTTAAAAAAATAAGCTGAGCATAGTGACATGTGCCTGTAGTCCCAGCTACTTGGGAAGTTGAGGCTGGAGGATCGCCTGAGCCCAGGAAGTTGAGGCTACAGTGAACCGTGATCATGCCACTGCACATCATGATCATGCCACTGCACTCCTGTCTGGGTGACAGAGTAAGATCACACCTTAAAAAAATAAATAAATGAAAAACAAAACAAAACAAAAAAAGAGTAAGCTTTGGTTTGAACTAGTAGAGCAAGAATTCACTCATTACTGAGAGTCCAGCACCAAGTCATTCATAAACTCTGATTTAAACTATATCCGAGCTAATCTATGGGAAAGAGGGTGTCTGGCACAGATTTGGAAACAGTATCAATCTTTTCCAATACCCAAAGGTTTCATAACATCCCAGGGCATATATTTTTCTAATTTCTAATATAATAGCAGTTTTCCTCAGAGGAGGAAAGAGGTAATGAACAACCTAGAGCTAAGAGCATTGACTATGCGGCAGCGTTTGGACCTCCAGGTGTCCTGCTTGTGGCAGGGACGATACAGCACAAGTGGGAGGAGCCTGGGAAGGCCCAGGGCAATTCTCCCCTACTAATTTTGCCTGGGCCAAATCAAGGAACTTGAATACCTCCTGCCCCTGGAACTGCACCAAAATTTCTTAAAATTTGGGCATTCTACCTGAATAATAATAATTATTATTGCTATTGTTATTATTATTATTTAGATGAGGGTCTCACCTGGACCAGAAGAAATAAATCCTCTGACTGACAGTTTCATCCCTCAAATTGAACATAGAGGGGGAAACGGAGATACTTTGTAAAAGGTGCTCGGGAAAATATGATTGTTGTTTAAAAAAAAAATAGACAAGACCAGCCAGAGTAATAAAGATGTATTGGTTAATTGCCAAATCTGTGTCTCACCTGCATCTTTTATGTGGCAGGTATGAATACTTTATAGGCAATGAGGTCCTCAACAGGAGAATTATGGCCTAATGGCCTGACATTTGTAAAGCTGTAAACATTTAACAAGCAAGATGAGGTGCCCTCCTGCATATTAACACAATTATGCACCTATGCACATGACTAGAAGTAAATAGCATATTTATAGCATTAGGATCCTTCAAAGGATATTAAGCAGACATTGCAATTTGCATTTTAATTTTTTTTTCCACAAGAAAACCTTTCCATTTGTCTGGAAACTTCTGGGGGCTCTAAGCAAGACTTTGTAGCTGCTGGAGTTGTCTCCATCTCTGTGCTGTGTTTTGTAGTAAGACTAACAGACCTGACAGTGCATTCAGATTCCCACTCCTCTGCTGCCTGGGGATCAAGACTGGGCTGGAGAGTAGTTCACGCTTTCTAATGTGAAGACACTGCTACACAGGTGGTTAGCATTTCTGAAAAGGCATGAAATGTGGACTCTTACCCCATGTCACGGACTTTGTCTGCAATATTTGGTTTTGCTGTTCCTTCCCTAATTTCTTCCTTGAGTTTAGTCATACCTAACCATCTGTTAGAATAGCCTAACTCTTGAAACATTTTTTATTTAAAGTGTTAGAAAAAAGTGATATTGTTGGGCAACTAGCAGAAATGAAACAGATTAGAGGATCAGAATCAGTGAATAAAAGAAGGAATATTTCAGCATTGCTTGAATCATGTGTTTCTGTCAAGAATCTACAACCTTTCCCCTTTCTGAAGTAAGTTCCCCTGAAATATGGAGGCTGCCAAAATAATGTATACACATTTTAAGAAAGAAAAAACCTGCCTTTAAATTGTAATGCTCAATCTACACAGAAAACAAAGGATAAATGCAAGTCATGTTTGACTTTTGCAACTACAAGAGGTGCTCAAAGTAGTTACCACAGCATCCAGACACTTCTGACTTTGGTGAACTACTGTAGGACTTGCTGCTGTGAGAGACCTCCCAGATCTTCCCTTGTGTACATCACACACAGTACTGAGTCTCAAACTTATCACAAATGTGTGCAGTTGTTGGGCATGTTGGGGGTTCTGTTGCATACTCATGCTTCCATTGTCATATTTCCACAATGTTCTTGAATTTCAAATACCACTTCGAAATGGTCTTGTGCTCCTCAAATGACAACTGTGCTTCCACCATTTTCTTTGACTGTCCTGCCTGTCACAGGGTGATGCTAGCATTCATTTGATGAATGCCACCTTTTGAGCAAACATCATGCTACACATTGCTACTATAATTCAATTCCACTTCGAAAAGTAATACATACATAATATCTCTTAAACTCTGTATACATTTTTTTGGCACCACTGATACAGAAGCTTAAAGGATCCTTCTTGTTTCCTGAAGTCCAAAGTCAAGGTATCAGCAGACCTATGAACCTTTAAGATTCTAGGAAATAATTCTTCCTTACCTCTTCCCAGCTTCTGGCAGCTTCTGGAAATCCTTGGCTTTCCTTGACTTGTAGCCCTATCATCTCCATATCTGCCTCTTATGTCACATGACTTTTTCCCTATGTGCCTCTGTCTCTAGTCTATAAATAAGGACACTATAAGAATTTCTGTAAGGTTCTGTGCTTATAAAGACACTAGTCATTGGATTGACGTGCCACCTTATCCTATATTACCGTATCCTTGCTATTTCCAAACAAAATTCCATTCACATGTACTTAAGGTTAGGACTTCGATATGTTCTTTTGGGGGATTCCATTCAACTCACAATACTTGGATAATAAAAATAAATTCACTGTCTACTTCCAACATAAAAAACAAAAGTTGTGAACCCAAACCCAGACTAACATTTAACATTATGTAGCAGCAGCCAATTTTAGAAGAGATAGATGTGCAGCTTGTTCAGCTCTCTGAACTTTTAGCAGGCATTTTCTTTATTAGAAAACAGTTGCTTAAAAATTGGGATGAAATAATTCTACAGCCCCTGCTAAATCTGGACTTTATTTTCAAATTTTGCTGTGTCTATTCCCCTGACTTCTTACCCCCATTCTGTTTGTATATTTTTTATGAATTTAAGTTTCTGGTTTCCCTTCTCTCACCCGCAGAGTAATTTGCCAGACTGAAAACATCATCTCTAATGAAAGAAAAGACTCTACATTTTATCAAGAAGTGCAAGTCATAGTTATCAGTGAGTAGATTAGGGAGGCATTTTGAAGTAGGAGGCTTGTTCCTGTTGCCCTTATCATTAGCAAGGATGCCAGTTCTAATGAATGCCAATTCTTTGTTCCTGTGTGGATACCGCATTCAAAGGTGTAGACTTCCTCCTTTACTTGAGTGTCTGAGTCACTTGATTTTTTCACAACAGGAGTGAAAGGGTCTATGGCTCTCCACTGCCCCACCCCCTTTTATTTTAAGCTGTTATGTTCATTATTCTTAACCCTTCCCAACAAAATAGAAAATTTGCCCAGATTTCCTATTTCTCCTTCAAATTAGGTCGCTGAATAAGCTAAATGTTGGCTGGAATAATCATTTCTATCTTAGTCAGAGCATAACTACTTGCTAACATAGAGCCACAAACATAAAAGAAAAAGAAGAAAAAAATAGCAAATGCCAGGTATTTGTTTGCAGTAAGACCCTGGATACTCAATGGAGGGAAGACAATGCCATGATTAGGTGCCTCCCTCTTGCTTCTTAGGACAGCTTTTCTGATCACTGAACAGGCACAGCTGGGATGATGAATGAGCAAGTATTTACTAGATGAACAAGAGCTTGGAACAGAAAGCTGCCTTATTTGCCCTGTGAATCCAACGAGGGACTGGTGCAGTTGAGAATCATTTGTCCTCTTTCCTTCTAAAATTCCATAAAAGTATATGTCATTCTACAAAAGTTCCACACAGAAAATCTTTAGTCTTTATTTTGGAGCATGAGCCTGTAGAGGAAATTTGTTGATCTGGTTATAGCACATTCAAGACAATGGAAATACACAGGATAGATGGTCCGGATTTATTCTTGGTCCAGCCCATGAAGCAGTCTCTGCCTATTGCAAAAATTTTACCTGCTCTTGGCACTGTTTCTCAACAGGAATAATTAAGTTCATGGCTCTCCTCTCCTTTTTAAAGGTATTGTTCATTTTTGGTTTTTTTTAGAGATGGGGCTTTGTTCTATTGCTCAATCTGGAGTGCAGTTAGCTCACTGCAGCCTCAAACTCCTTTGCTCAAGTATTCTGCCACCTCAGTCTCCCAAGTAGCTGGGAGTACAGGGATGTATCACCACGTTCAGCTAATTTTTTATTTTTATTTTGTAGAAATGGTATTTTCTTATGTTGCCCAGTTTGATCTCAAACTCCTGACATTAAGCCATTCTTCTAGCCCCACTTCTCAAAGCACTGGAATTACAGGCATGAGCCAACATACCCAGCCTCTATTATGCTCACGATTCTTAACATATTTCCTTCCAACCCACTAGAAAATTTGCCCAAATTTGATTGTGTCCCTAAATAAGCTAGATTTGAAACAGAATTTTTGTTTTAATTCACAGTACATCTCACTCATACAGAGCCACAAACATAAATTCATGTATTATTCTCTCAGTTTGAGAAGCACCCACTATTGGTGAAGCACTGTACTACACTTATAAGATAGAAACATGAATATCCCCAGTCCCCTGGGAACTCAGCTTTGTGTGTATGTGTGTGGGTGGATGGGGTTGGGGACAGTGGACAGAAAGTATGGGGAAGGAGATGTAGAGAAGACATGTAGGCCAGATTGAACAAATGATATAAGTGACAAACAGTAGGGAAAATGCATTGTGTACTAAATGGACCAGGCAGGGCTTCTGAAAGAAATGGATGCCTGCAATGAGTTATGAATGATGCTTTACTTGTGACAGGGGCAAGCTGTGGAATGGAGTTTTAGCGAACAGCACGTGCAAAGGAGGGAGCTATGCTCAGGGACTGGCGAGTGGTTCAGCTTGGTCATCAGTAGATACTCAATTTATAGGTTGATGTTTAGGGAGTCCCTTATTCTAGTCTAATCCCAGCTTAACAAAAGCATGTGAATGCCCAGTGGGGTTCATTAAAATGGATATGAAATATGTTGCATTCAGAAATGCTAGTGCACTTGACTGTGGGTTGCAGTGCCTTCACATATATTTAAAGAAATGGCAAGAAAATCCTGGTCTTCCCTGATGAGTTATATAACTTCTTTCCATTTAATGTGATTAAAGGTAACATTTAATAGATCCATGGAGCTTTCTATGCTGACCCATATCTCCTGGGTAGCAACCATTGTCTTTTATTCTGCATATTATAGTGCAAGACAAAACAGCAGTGCAACATCAGTTATAAAAGAGAATCTGGGTAAAGAATGAAGTCATGTAGTCCTGTGATTCTTTGAGCGTGGGACTGTGAGACATATTTTACACGTATGTGTTTCACTCCTCTTTCTTCCTGTAAGAGGTACCTGCATTTCCAGTTAAGGAAGGGGAGTGCTCAAGTGCCTACTGTTTTTAGGGCTGTGCCCCGCCTCTTAGTTCAAGATTGGAGGGCCAGCAGCAATGCCAAGCAACTAGACTTTTCCACTGCCCGCTCTCTGTGTCTCCTAGCCTTTGGACAGTGTGAATGAACTTCAAGTGTGTTTGTGGAAGTGAGCGGCTGGGGAAGGTTGAGACTCCCAGAGGCGTATTACCAAAGGAACCAGAAGAGAAGCTCTGCCTGGATGTATTGACCATATAGAAAGAGTCAGCTGCCTCAGACCCACTAGATGGAAAAAGAGTGTAGAGGGTGGTGTGAGGGGAGATGGGACTTTGAAGGTGAAAATAAAATACCCTCTTCATAAATAAGAAACACTTTGAAGGTGAAAATACCCTCTTCATAAATGAGAAAGGACTACCCAGCCTGTCCTCACATATACTTTTCTTTGGTATTGATTTTATCTCATATATTTGGGAGGTTTCAGAAGATCTGAGACACATATGTTATTTAATAGTCATGTCCAAGTTTTCAGCTAAGTTTTATTAAAAATTCTCTGTGCTTATTAAACTTCTACTATGTGTCCTAGGAGAGCGCACATTGACATGTTTTCATTTGGCAGTATGGTTAGTAAAATTCAGTTTGTTTCCCCAGTACTAATTAAGCATTGACTAAGTGCAGGGTACTAGGAGGTACATGTGAAAGAGCGTGGTTTTTGCCACTTTCTACCTGACTTTTTAGACACTCTTTCGGCCAATGTTTCTTCATTTGCAAAAGGAGTGTGGTGAGCATTTTATCACATTTTAATGTGATAATGGCACAGCAGCTGGTTCAACACACAGCACAAAAATCACTTTATAAATACTAGATTTTTCCCTTGCCTACTAACTAAGTCCCTGTGTGGAATTCTAGACTTCCAGGAGCTGAACTTCTTGATCTGAGCTCCAGGCTTCTAGGAGTGATGATTCCACCACTGTGGAGGCTCTTATTAGTAGGGGCCCTGACCGCTGCCCCACTTCAGCTTTTGTTAACAGAGACATACTGAGTCTTACCCAGTTCACAGCTGGCCCCCAACACTTCTGATCTAAGCACTTTTTGGTCTAACTCAGTAACTTTCTGCCAAATCTAGTTTCCACATGTTAATAATGCATAACTCAGAAATACACTAAGCAAATCAATGCATAGAGAAAGTGATCATTTGATTTCTCTCCCCTCAGATCTATGATAGCCATTTCAGGAGGGAAAGAAATTGATGGGGAAGGATGATAACTTCCCAGAGTCAACACTTGCCTCCAGTGCTGACATGTGCCTCTGGGAAGTCCTGCTCCAGTCTTTCACTCCACATTAATTTTTTTTCAAAATACTCATTTCTAGAAGGTGTCCCTGAATAATGCCGTTTCATGTTGCTCATGTCCTCAGTCCTAATGCTGAAAATTAAGTGATTTGTCTTTTTTCTATCTTTATTTACAGGGAAAGATGAGTTTATTACTAGTGTACACTGTAAAGCACATATATGATGGGGATCCAAAATAGACCAGAATTATTTTGTGGAAGGTGGGTCCCTTGTAGTGCAGGTTTCTCCCTCTTGGTAAGTGTTCTAGGAACCCGTCAGTCACAGTGTACCACTTAGCATTTTTGTGCGATGCTAAGTTCAACTTCAGTGATTTTTGTTTGTTTTTAGATTCTTTAGATGTGTTTTCTCATTTCATGACTGGTGGTTTATGAGTGCACGGGCCAACTGTGCTGAGTGTTCAGCAGTTTTTGACCCAAAATGGCATAACCCCCATGACCCACCCTCCATATTCATTCTATGGCACCCTGAGTGATTTCTTTTTGTTTATCCAGATAAAAGAAAAGTTCTCAAAGGGAAATGTTTTGTTGATGCAAAAGAGGTGAAACAAAAAACAGCAGAAGCACTTAAAGGCATCAAAGTTGATTATTTCAAAAACTGTTTTGAGCAGTGGAAAAAGTTTCTCAATAGGTATATTGCATCGAATGTAAAGTACTTTGAAGGTGACTGATGTTTAAACTTATAAGAATAAATACACAATTTTTTATTAATAAATTCCATTTGAGGGCCCCCCGTATGTGTGTGTAACTTGGATAATAATTCTAAGAATGCTGACATTTGTTTATGAAGCACTTTGAATTTTTCAATATGTTTATACTTCCAATATCTCTTCTTATTCTTATAGTGCCTTTAGAAATTGAGGAATTGGTTAGAATTCTACTTAACTACAGAGAAAGATGCGGCAATTTAAGTGAAGTTGTTTGGCCAATGTCACATAGTCAATTATACTAGAATCTAGACTGCATATCTGATAATTCCAAATCTAGTGTTTTTTTGCCACCGTTCCTTAATTTATTAAAACATTTTTGATAGATTTTGGCATATGGAAATAGGTCAATCTCTTTGGGGATGCTCACATTTTAACAAAGACCTTGAGAACTTTAAACTGGGAGATTCATTTCACAAATACAGTGTTCCAGGTGCCATAGCAACCTTCAAATGGGACAACGGTCCCAGAAGGTCCTGTCCACATACGCTTGGGCTGTTGTCTCAGCCACCTCCAAAACTGCTTATAAGCTCAGCTGATTTCAATCATGTGTTCACAAATATTCCATAAAAAGAGTATACTGTGTGCTAGATTTATAGACAATTTTAGTCAATCTTCAAGAGCAATTTATATGCATGATTTTAGTTAAACGTAAAGCAACTCTGTGTGGTCTGTTAGTATCTTCATTTTTAAGATAAGACAACTGAGATTGCGAGATGTTAATTAACCAGACATCAAGCAGCTGGCAGATTAATCTTCACATCCAGGTCTGACTTGATCAGTGCACGGAATTTCTTGTTACACTTTTGATTAGTCCTAACTTCAGTCATTTCCCAGTGGCCCAGAGCTGGGATATGTTGCTTGAGACTGTTTCAGAATCTTGTTTCTCCTACTCACTGCTGGTGGTTGACATTCTCTCACAACATCTTGATGTCTTTCTCTGTTGTCACCTGGGGTGACCATATCAGGGGGGATAGTTTTGTGCTAGGAATCCGTGACCCTTCCAGAAATGTAGCATGATGACCTTGTCTCATGGGAGTGGCCCAGTTCACTCTGCGTTGGTGGCCTTACATACCACAGACCTACTTACCCAATCCTGAAGCAGAACATGAAGCACCTGGTAGCCATTGACATCCGGCACACTTTACATCAAAGTCAGATCATTAGCTGCAGTTGGGTGGTTCCCTTTAACAGCAGTTACTGCAGATACTATCATGCCTCTCAGATACTCCCGCCTTTTGTTATGTTTAAAGTCATATTTTTCCACATAGAAGAGTGACATCCTCATGGCAGAGTCTTTCTCTGGTGCCACCGAAGCATAACAACCTTTTGCTGGAGGACAAGACTTCCACAGATTGCTCAGCTGCAATACTCAATTAGTCTTCATATATATATTTCCTATTTTCCCTGAACACACTGTCAAACATGTCAAACACAGAGCAGCTTTTTGATGTGGACATTGGCTCATTAGGCCCTAGCTGAGATCATTAAATTCTGTTTCTTTAAGGCTGATGGAAAGGGCAGATTTATACTTCATTTGATAGAGCTGGTCTTAAATTTCCTCCCTATTGTGAGATGGATAGTAAGTGATGAACCCATGAGATTTCAGACTCTGCTGGGGACAGACTGGCTACTCATAGGATTAGTTTCTGGGATAGAGTGGCAGACAAGGAATCATTGAATGAACACACATATTTCGGATGTTGTCTCCTGCCACGGGTCAATCTTAATGGTGTTGCTTTGTTCCTTTTTAGACAAGGTTTCTCAACATTGAAACTATTGAAATTTTGGACCAGGAAATCCTTGTGAGAACTGTTCTGTGCCTTGTAAGATATTATCAGCATCATGCCTGACTCCCACCCACTAGATGCCAATAGCATACTCTCAAAATTGTGACAACCAAAAATGTCCCTAGATATTGCCAAAGTCCCTGGGGAGCAAAATCACTTGCAGCTGAGAACAATGCTTTATGATATTCCAGGAGTTTGACTCCCCCAAGTCAATTTCCTAGAGAGACTAAACCATGGATCTACATTCTAGGATGGTCGGCATGTAATATTAGATGATTGTCACTAATGTGACCAGACAGGAAAACTGTGAGTCAGGAAGAAGTGTTTGCAATGGCCTCTAAATTCTGTTCTATTTGGCTCTCCTTCCACTCTTAAACCCCTTTCTATCTTACTCGGTGATACTTGGTGCCCATCTGCTATCTTGTAGCACACAGAGCTCCCTACTACAGGTTGGAAAATTGTCTCTCCCAGTGATGCTATACATTCTCTAGGCTTTACTTTTCTTCCTGTAATACATATGACACATTACTTTTATGTGTTCTGTTCTCCAGGAATCCTGCCGGAAATGATACACATACTCATAATCTAGTATTAGTAGTTGTTAAAAGGCCGGGTGC
Source organism: Cephalopachus bancanus (assembly GCA_027257055.1). Classification (NCBI taxonomy): domain Eukaryota; kingdom Metazoa; phylum Chordata; class Mammalia; order Primates; family Tarsiidae; genus Cephalopachus; species Cephalopachus bancanus. Next base: position 214,955 of record JAPVLO010000712.1, on the reverse strand, counting down.
AATAGTGCTTGCCTGTAATCTCAGTACTTTGGAAGGCTGAGTCAGGAGGATCACTTGGGCCCCAAAGTTCAGAACAGCCTAGGCAAATAGCAAGACCTTGTTTCTACAAAAATAAAAACAAAAAATTATCTGGGCATGGTGGCATGTGTGTGTAGTACCAGCTACTTGGAAGGCTGAGGCAGAACTGCCCGAGCCCAGGAGGTCAAGCCCAGGAGGTCAGGTCAAGGCTGTGGTGAGTCGTGGTTATGTCATTGCACTCCACCCTGGGCAACAGAGTGAGACTCTGATTAGCTAAAAAAAAAAAAAAAAAAAGTTGTTAAGGATTGAAGAGTTTAAACCTCCTAGATTTTGCTATTTTATTTTTGTATGTATATGTTTGTGTTTCATATATATATATATATATATATATATATATATATATATGTTGTGCCATGCCTTTTTCTTTCTATATAAAACTAGATACTTCAGTGTAAAACAATTAAAGAAATGAGTAAAAAGAAATTGAAGCAGCATTGTAGGACTGCAGAGAGCTTATATGACTAACAAGCCCTCCTATCACAACTCTACCTAACTATTAGACTAACCTTGGTTTTTGGAGCTCAGAACTGGGGGCACTCTTGAGCAGGGAGAGGTTCTTTATTTTTCATCCTATAGGATAGTGTCTTACAAACTGTGTTGATTATGCAATATCTCTAAAAATTAAATCATATGTATTATTTGTAAGTTAAATAAGTAAACTATTTTCTTTCTTTTTTTTTTTTTTTTTGAGTTGGAATCTCACTCTGTCACCTAGGCTGGAGTGCAGTGGCACGCTCCCAGCTACCATAGCCTAGACCTGCTGGGTTCAGATGATCCTTCCACCTCAGCCTTCCAAGTAGCTGGAACTACAGGAGCATGCTACCACACCTGGCTAATTTTTTTATTTATTGTAGAGACAAAGTCTCACCATGTTGCCCAGGCTGGTCTTGAACCCGTGGGCTCAGGCAATCCTCTTGCCTCAGCCTCCCAAAGTGCTGGATTATAGGCTTGAGCCACCATGCCTGGCCAACTATTTTCAATTATTCTAATTCTGTCATTTTTGGATGATGGTTACACATTTAAGCAATCATATTTTCTTTCTACATCCCCCCAAATTCTTCCTAGTACTCTGAGCCTGCTTGAATCTCGACCCTGGGAATCTCTCTTTGTACTTCATAAATGAATTTTAGGGGCCTCAAACCCTCCAAATTGGACACAAAATTTTGTGATCCTAAGCACATGTTGTATTTGTGTCCGTAGCATTTAGACATTTTAAAAAGAGGTCCATAATCTAAAAGTTATTAAGAACTACATAGTGATCTTTGAAGAGGACCAAACATTCATGCAGTGGGATGTGGTAGACTCCATGACTTTTTGTAAGGCTGCAGGATACAGAGCAACCCTCTCTTCAAACATTGGTCCTTCTTGGCTTCCTGATCCTAAATCAGAATAGTTTTCTCAGTCTCTACCATTCTTCTGTGGTCATTATGAGCTAATCTTTGAATTTTAATGTTTTAGTATGCAACTATCCTGACTTAGAGCTAGAAGAGATTGTAGAGATCCTTTCTGTTTTGCAGATAAACCCAAGATCATCCTAGTCTTCTTCTTGTGTACCTGTATGCTATACTGCTGCTCTGGAAATTTTTTTTATAGTTGCTTCACTCTACAACAGTTTTAATATAAAAAACAAACAAATGCAATAAACCAAGGACCACTGTGGTACAGATGTTAAGAAACATTTAATACATTCCTGGAATTCATCTTGAATTTCTGAGTACTTGGACAGAATCACTGATAAAGCAACTTTGCCAATAAAATGGGTAAAAGTATTTGAGGAGAAACAACTTAAAATGATGAGTAAAACCCCAGTGCCTTCAGGGGCTAGGAGGGACCTTATTTTTCTCAGTCGGTGATGAGGCTATTTTAGGAGTTGCACCTCGAGTGTGTATATGCATTTTTGTGCACATGTATATGCACTAACATATCAGAACTGTTTTCTAAATTAAAGGAAATTAAAAACAACATAAATACTAATGTATGTTCCTAGGTGTTGTTATTGCAAAATCTCCTTATCTCTGAGGCCTGTTGCTCATCTGTGGTGTTCCAATCTCTGTCCCCACAGGTAGGAAGGAGGTTGTCATTACTCTCATAACTGCTTTTCCCCAACGTCTGAAAAATGGGTGGTGTTGAGTGATCATGCCCTCATTGCTGTGCTATATGTCACTCTGCTCAGAGGTCTATGGCCCCTTCCTATGAGCCAGATATCCCTTCCTGGGTCCAGGGCTCAAGCCTTCCTTCTTCCTTAGAGCCCTACTCATACTGAGAATGGTCTAGGGACAGTTATGGGCAATATTTTTATCATGGTGTTCCCAGGAGTCTCTCTCAGGGTCAGTAAAGCTATTATACTCTCCTATCTGTGGCAGACATTGGACTTTGGAGAGAGCCTGTTCCAGCAAACTTTGAAAACTGATGGCCTGGTTCACTGCCTTCATTACCCAGAAAGGGAGAGTGACTTCTCTAGGGTCCCTTTCTATGACCACTCCCCTAGTTCCAGAGGGAATTCAAGTTCTGCTTCTCATCACATCTTTATTCTACCAAGTCCCACAGGTATTTTGTTTCATTATTTCAATTACGAAGCGAGAGAGTGGGTTTATGTCCCAGCTGTGCCAGTTTCTAGCTATGTGACCTGGAGCAAGTTATGTGACCCCTGTGGCTCAGTTTACTCACCAGAAATTCACGGTTAGAATAGGACCTACATCTTGGGTTTGACATGAACATTAAATGAGACTTCATGCAAGCACAGGCAAGGGCATATCTATTCATCATTCAGTCCATTCCTTCAGCAACTGGTGATTGTCATCTACTTTGGATTGGACCCTGTTCTAGGTTCTGGGGAAAGGAAAAAACAATCTGCACTCATGAAGCTTGCATCAAAGGGGTCAAAAAGAAAATAATAAGCAAATATTTATATGCATAATATAATTCCAGGCAGTATTCTTGAACATTGGGTCAAGGAATGGAGAGAAATAAATGGAGGGATATGGGAAGGTCACTTGAGATGTAGATCAAAGCTCTGGAAAAGTACAGTTGAAAAGAGGATGATTTATGTTGAAGGAGAGAACATGGAAATGATCTGTCCTCAGAGCAGTACACATGGTAGGATCAGGAATGAAAAGTCCTTCCCGTGCTTTGGGAGGCTGAAGTGAGTGGATTGCCTGAGCCTGCGGGTTCGAGACCCGCCTGGGCAACTTGGCGAGACCTCATCTGTACAATAAATAAAAAATTAGCCGGGCATGGTAGCACTCTCCTGTAGTGCCAGCTACTTGGAAAGCTGAGGCAGAAGGATCGCTGGAGCCCAGCAGGTCGAGGCTGCAGTGGCCGGGAGCGGCCACTGCACTCCAGTCTGGGCAACAGACTGAGACTCCAACTCAAAGAAAAAAAAAAAAGTTTTTAAAAAAAAAGTCCTTTTGGGAAGAAGAGGTCTGTTGGAGTGAAATGAATGAGGGAGAAGATAATGGAGTAAAATATGAGACTGCAAATTATAAAGGGTGAAGATAAGAGTTTAAATCCCTAATCTTAAAATCATCATTTATTTTCTTTCTTAACTATAATCATAGAATATAACTTCTATGAATTGTTTAAAGTGTCCTTTCTCTTACCAATTCCAACTGGAAATATGTACTTCATTGGATTTGCTTAAATGTGGCATCATGAAGGATGTTTATGGCTGGTGATGTCGCCACAGCTCCTCTATGAAAGCTGGCATACTTACCTGGGTGTGTGCAGCTCTGGGACTAGAGGGTTGCCCTTCACACCACTGACATATAATCTCAGTACTGGCTTGCACTCCCTCACTGTGTTCTAAAACTCAATGTCTACTGTTCTTGTATGTAAACTCCATGCTGTATTTATTATGTAAGATGTTGGCAGAAAGAAATATTGGATAATTTGTCATACAAGTCAAATTCCTGCCAGATCATTCATAATCTTACTCTTTATGTTTTTAATATTCATGGCTTATCAGGTTACTGGGGTCACAGAATGACCAAGTCTCACTTAATGTCATGTGAACTTTAATTTTGGTTGTTAGTAAGCAGCATGGGAATAGGCAAAGTGTCATCTTGAACTTAAGTGTGTGTGTGTGTGTGTGTGTGTGTGTGTGTGGAGACAGAGTGAGAAGATGGGAGAGAGAGAGATTTTTCTAAACTCAATTGTGGATGTGTCTATCTATACATGGAGCTGGGTTGAAATGTAAAAAAACAACAACAAAACCAAACTTAATTTCACAAGATATTGTTTGGTGAATGTCCCTCCCTCTTAGATAAATTCTCTGATATGTAAATAGACTTGTGAACCACAAACTTCTGGACAGGAACTAGGCTGAGAGAACTGATCAGTTTAGTTGGGCATATTCTCAAATGTTCTCTTCAAATATAACCAAGAAGAGGCATGAGAAAAGAAATAATTTTTAAGAAAGGAAGCAAGGGTCTTGAAAAGTGGTGGACTGGGGAGATACTTCTCAGGCAGCAAAACTAGAGCCTGATCAAAAACACATCCTAATCTCATGGGCTATCACAGCATTTTCTCATTGGAATCTCAGAATTACCATTTATTGCTGAGTGTTGCTCAGTAATTTTCTTTCTGAATCATAGTCTCCATTATGGTTAACCTCTCTGTTCCTCTTTCATCTTTGTATATTGATTGTATGTGGGGAGAAAACTTTCGGTTTTTGTTTTTGTCCTTGTTTTCTCCTCCCCCTTCTTCTCATCCGTTTCCTACTCCCCTTCTTCATTCTCCTCTTCCCCTCTTTCCTTTTCCCCTCTTTTCTCTTCTTCCTCTCCCTCTGCTTTTCCTCCCTGTTCTTCTACCCTTCCTCCTTCTCCCCCTCCTTCTTTCTCCTTCAAATTCACCTTCAAATTTACTTCTGCTTCAACCTCTTCTTCTCCTTTTTCTTCTAGTTTGTAATTCTCCAGGTTAAGAAGAACCATATCTAGAAAATTGTTGCAAATAATATTATAAGATCCAAAACTTTGCGCCTGATTATCTGACTGGATGAAAGATGAAATTTTGCAATTCTCCCTTAGAGATAGGGTGAATATAATTTGTGTTCAAAATGAATAGGAGAAACATGGTGGACAAAACGGCAACCGTGATAGATTGTACTATTCAGGAAATATATATCTATGCCCCCCCCTACTCATTGATATTGAACTTGGCCATGAGATCTATTTTTATCAAGTAAACGTGAGTGAGAAGACATTCAGTATGTTCAATCCTGGATTCTACAATGAGAAGACACATGAAGTAGACCTGACTCTGGCCCTCAGCCTGGAGCTAAGTCCAGAAAAGTCTACCAGGACAAACAAGAGACAAATGTTTATTGTTACTAGCCATTAGGTTTATTTACTGCAAAATAACTTTGGCAAAAGCTGACTAATATACACACTTCTTGTGTGTCAAACACTCTTTATTCTGAATGGCAGAAAAACAGCATTGAACAAAGCAATCAAATAGTTCTTCTCCAGGGAGACTACATTCTCTCTCTCTCTCTCTCTCTCTCTCTCTCTCTCTCTCTGTGTGTGTGTGTGTGTGTGTGTGTGTGTGTGTGTGTGTGTGTGTGTGTGTGTGTTTGTATGGTACATGTTCTTAGTGTTTTATGTATAATATATGTGTTTTCTATATAATGTATGCAAATGTATTTAAATTCATGAAGAAAGCACTCCTGTTTAACATGTCAGGAAGGGTTGACCCAGGATGGTGAAGAGAAAACAGCACTTAAAACAGAATAAGTTTCTAATTAGGCCTGCCAAACTCCAAAGCCAGTGCCCTTTTCTCTGCACCACCCAGCTTGTCACTGCTGTCTTTTCACACTCTTCTGGCTCAGATAAATCCAGGGCAAAGAGCCAATAAAAATTTTACCATTTAAAATGTCCTAGAAATGGTCCTCCCTCTCCCACAGGACAGCAAGAGCAGCTTGTGGTCAAGAATAGCAAGCATAATTTCCATCTAAGAAAGAAATGCTCCCAAGTCAAGTGCTCCATTTGTAGTAGCCTGTGTATAGCATTGTTAATCGTTCTTTACTAGGGGGAAAAAATGCTCGGTCTCATACGAGTGAGAACTTAATGGCTATTTACAGATGAGGCTTTTGATCCCAGGAAGCTGGTAAGTATGTATAACTGTATAGCCCTAATAAAATTTCCCTCTACTGATCAAGCAAGTTTCAATCTTCCTGTCTTTATCCACACAGTTTTAGAATTACTACAGGTCTACTGGGCGTGGTGACTTATGCCTGCAATCCCAGCACTTTGGGAGGCCAAGGCTCCAGGATCCCTTTTGACCAGGAACTCAAGACCAGCCAGGGGAACATATCTTATCTCTACAGAAAAACCAAAAATTCCCTGGACATGGTGGCCCCAGTTACACAGGAGGCTGAGGTGGAAGAATTACCTGAGCCCAGGAGGTCAAGGCTCAGGTGAGCTGTGATCCATGCCACTATGTTACAGCTTGGGTGACAGAGTGAGACCCTGACTCAAAAAATAAAATAGAATGACAATTCATATTAAAGAAAAAAAAAACTTCTATAAAAAAAAAAGAAAACACCAAGACTGACTGGTAACAATTATGTAAATGCTGTTTCTATACTCGAATTCTGTCTTTCTCACACTTCAACCTACTTAGCTCACACACAGAGATACATCTTTTTTAGAGCATATTATACTTTTCAATCATTTTTACATACATTACCTCATTTTACCTTCATAGCAGCCTTGTTCTATAGGTAAAACAGGGCCTACTTTGCAATTCATAAATGAGCCCAGAAATTTCCAGTGGTTCGTCAAAGTCAACATAGGTATAGAACACAAGCTTAGAATGGAAAGCTTAGAATTCCAAACCTGTTGTTTTATTTCCTTACCCTTTTAAAATGATTAGCCACTACTTTCTGCTCCATTTTATGTATCTCTGAGGACTTGAACATGTTTAAAAACCAATATTCTAAAAGAAATAAAGAACTGCTGTCTTATAGGTAAAGGACACTACTGAAATTCCTCCCCAGTAGGTAATAGAAAGAATGCATTTGACCAGGTCCCAGGTCCCAGGTCCCAGGTCAGAAAGGCTAGAAAGAACCCCAGTCCTGGAGCATGGGAACAGTCTTCTTACACTTTTATGTTGAGTGTTTAGTGCAGAACCTCATTGAGTGGATTTTTACCACATTTTTTGTTGAGTAAGTGAATGAATAAATGTAGGAACAAATATTCCAATCTGTCAACACATTGCAATAATCAATTCGAACCCAAATGTCATGGACTGCCCATCTGGGAAAAATAAGTTGTTATTTGAAATAGGGTGAACACCTTTTATAGAAAAACACATATGTCCAATGAGTAGCCTCAACTAGTTTCATTCCCGAGTGTTTTTACCACTTTCCCTAGAATCCAGCAACCTGGTTTTCCTGTCATTAAAATGTTGTTTCTGTGGCTAATGGTGACTCTTTTTCCTCTTTAGGGTATCTGGCATCTTTTCTCCAGTCCCATTGTCACTGCCTGAGTCCATTCTTTCATTAAGAGACATCTGAGACACCACATGTGGCATTATGTCCCCAGGCAGCTCACTGGAGTTGTGAGCTGCCGCTCCTTCATGAAGAAGGTTGTTCTTGAGTATCTGTTCATTGGCGATATAATGGCAATATAACAGTTTTACCTGTTTTTAAAACATTTGCAAGACATTGTTCAACTTAAAAATGAAGCTCTTCTGCATTTGCTAACCCTCCTGAGTGATTCTGAGTCCACCAGAGTAAATGGAAAGAAAAGAAAACCAGAATACCCAGATGTTCACTCACTTCCCAACATCTATTAGACATTGGTCTATGTGCAACCAATGAGCCTCCGAGGCTCAGTTTTTTTAAATTCTCAAAGATCAGGTTTATGGCATAAGAAAAAGTGTTTTAGCCTCCCTTTTCTAAATGTAAAACTCCAGTTTAATGTAAAATAAAAGTTGTTATATCGAATATCTACACACATGGAAGGCATTTTTTGCTTTTAAGTCTACAGTCATAAAATCCTGAAATGAGACTTCAAATTTGCAGATGACAAAGCAGAACTCTCTTACAGGCCTCACCTGACTCTCAACATCATGTTCTTCCTCTTATTGAAAATATGGATTCTACTCAGGAGCTTTAATATCTCCCATTAAACAGCTGATCCAAGCCAAACTTCTTGTTTTGACATGAAAGATCAACTGGTCAAACATGTCCATGCATGACTTCTGACCGTTTCATGACATCTCTAACATCTACCAGGCTACTACAATTTCTTTATTATTCCTTCCCTTTCCCAGTTAAATTCAAACATATTGTAAGCACCTGTCTAAGACTTTCTTTTTTAAACCTTCACAGATTAACACCTGATTCAAGTCTCTTACTTATCACAAAAGTGCCAAGTGAACTCAACTAATTGACACTAAAATGCTGTTATTTTAATAGCTTTTTAGACTTGCCCTGTTGTTTTATGTGTTTATTTGAATATTTCTAACTAAACTATGTACTCTAAAGAATAGGGGAAATAGTTGATTCTATATAAAAAGTGTTCTTAACACTTTATAGAGAACTCTCAATTTTAGACAGACTTGCCCAATGAATTATTTATGTGAACATATCTTAAAAGGTAGATTTTCCTCAGAAAACTGCCAGCTTTGACTGTCCTTTGATGACACCAACTTACTCCCTAAATCTGTTTAATAATAAACACTCAGTGTAAAATATCCCATAGTCAATGCCTCTTTTTGGGAAATCTCTTAATGCAAGCTCACAATCACCCCATAAGGCAGCTTCTATTATCCCTGTTTTGTAGATGAAGTAATGGAAGTCTACTACAGTCTCTATGGAATGGCCAGTATTGAACAGAGAGCTAGTGAGAAAGTCAGAACAGGAAACAGGTCTCCAGCAGGCTTTCCTCGATCCCATGATGCCTTTCTACCTTTCATTGTTCTGCACTCAGTAGGAGTGCTATCCACTTGTACCTCTACATCATGGTGTGCTGTGAGGTTGGCAGCAATTGTATGCACATTAACATAATAAAAAAGTTATGTGCAATGACTTGACAGATCCCATGGATTTCCTGGTGAGAAAGGGCTACTGAGTTTGACATTCATAATCTTGATGAGCGAAACTATGCTACCCTTTTGTGTGAACAAAGTCACAAGAAATGTTTCCTGACAAGTTTGGCGAGGCACGGGAACCGGACAGAGCTCATATGTCATCTACCAGTTAGGACTTTTTGACCCAAAACCATTTCTTTTGTGTCATTGCCCTTCTTCTGTTACTTTTGAAAGGTGCAGCTCACCGGTAGAATGCATTTTTATTCCTCAAAGATCTATCAGCTCACTGAAGTGCAGTCAAAGGCCTTTCGCTCTCATGTGTAGTACATTTGTAGGCCATCAGTGGAACCACTGGAAAATTACAGGCCTCTATAAAACCCACACTTCCCTGAATTTGGCCCATGCTCCAGTTTTCAATTTGCTTCTGCCATTATTTCTTACAGGTGTACTCGGGCTTGTACCATTTGACCATGTTATATATTAGAAAATTTTCAATTCACTCCATCCTTACCAGGTCTATCAAAGATAAAGTGGTCTCAAGTGCTAATTAATACTAACAGAATCTGAGAATAGGAAAAGGTTACATGTATGTGTGTGTGCATATTCAAAGTTTTGTTTTTGTTTTTGTAAATTAGAACACACTGCAATGCTGCTCTGGAATCTGAAATATCATTTTCTGAGTTATGCAAGCAGATTAAGTAATCTGAAAATTTGATTTTAATTCTGTTTTTGTCATCAGTGTAACTCAACATAGCATATGCATCAATTAAATATAATTGAAAATTCAAATATGCTTATTTGTTTTAAAATTGTTTCCTTAGATTACTGCATTCAACAGCAATATAATGTGAACCACATATGTAATTTTACTTTTTCTTGTGGCTGCATTAAAAAAATATAAAATAACAGCCATAATTAATGTTAATATAATATTTTATTTAACCTAATATAACTAAAATATAACATTTCCACATGTAATCCATATAAAGATTTTGAGATAATTTGCGTAGGTTTTTTTTTTTTTTTTTCAAAGTCTTCAAAATATAGTATTTTACATTTAAAGTACATGTCAACCTGACCTGGCTGTCTCAGTGATGTGTTGGAGCCAGCTTTCACTGGATTTCGAGAGCCACATGTTAAATTTTCATAATTTCATGAGCTGGCTGATTGGTAGGCTGAAATTGACCACTGTGAGAGTATTTATTCCAGAGAAATTATTAAATGTCATCAAACATTTACTAGCACACCACTATTCAATAGCCACTGTGGCTAGTGGCAACCATATTGGGTAGTTTACTTCTAGGCGATAACAATAACTACATATTTGCTGGATACTTTTTTCTGACATGTTTAGAACTTTTTAAAATTTGTCCTAAGTACAGTGACAGGATACCTTTCACAATGGACCCTTTGGAAAAATACCATTAGAATGGAAGAACAATGGCAGTGACTAAGCATCTAATAGTTTTGACACTTCACAGTCAAAGCCCTGCAGTGCCACTGCTCTACATGGTTCTACACAGGCGGGGCTCAGGGACAGAATTTCATTGCTTCTTTAAACCGTTAAGAATATGTTTAGTTGTGAATTCTGGCATTGTTGAGGACAGAACCAGAGGAGAGGAATAGCATAAAATCATGAGCAAGATACTAACTTTCTTATAATGTCATAAGTAGCAGTTCTTTTGTTTTATGAGGAAAATAGACATTTTATGTTAAGATATTAACTTATATATTTAAACCTCATTAAGAGTTATATGTTATTTATTAAAAAGTACATAATTCATTAGTTTTTCAAAATTGCCTAATGTACTTATAAAGTAAATTTAAATAATTAAATCTAATTTTAGTAGAGCAGGATTATAGGGTAGGTATTCTAAAGATGTTTTATTGTAAAAGTCTCTCACGTATGTAGCACATATTTACACTTCCATAAAAACAATAATAGCTTGCTTTTATTGGGTATGTAACTATATACCAGGCACTTTAAATATTTATTTTGTTTGATTTACACAATGATCCTAAGTGGTGGGCACTGGTATATGGATTCTAACAGTAAAAAACAGAAGCTCAGAAAAGTTAGTGAGTTCAAAGTCAGCCATGAGGTAAATAAGGAATCTGAACTGTGAACTAAGGTTTTTAAAAAAATTTATTTCAAAGTCTGAGATTTTTCTCTAGGTCACACAGGCTCCCTAGAACTTCAATTGTTTATTGGATTTTTAAAATGTTTATTGGATCTTTTAAAAAGTTTTAAAACAAAGTTTGTTAGAGAAAGGTGGGAGAAAAGAAAGGGAGACTTTCCAGCACTGGCATGGGTGAAAGAAACCAGTTTATTGAATTTTACTCAATGTTTTCCTTTTAGGAGGATGGAAGTAAGGGAAGACTAAAAGCATAATGATCTTAGGAACAATGAAAACTCTTTTGTTCAAACAGTAGGGTGATAGAGGGCCGGGGAAAGTAACAAGCTCAAATATGTAAACCAGAATATTAGCTTTGTCTTGTTAACTCTGGTATCCCCAGTAAATATACCAGTACTAGGACACTGTGATTATTAAATACATGTATGTAGAAAAAAAATGTGCTTTCTGACAGAAAAACAATACAAAATATAAAACAATAATAATATCAACACCCTTATTCTCCAGTAATGATATGGAAGATGACATTGCCTTAGTACATGCTATAAACCAGGTACTGTTATAGGTGCTTCATTTGCATTGCTTCATTTAATCCTCACAACAATTGTATGAGGCAAGTATAGTTCATATTCCCTTTCTTAGAGACGGAAAGCTGAGTCACATGGAGATTACAAAACTCCCATGCTACAAATATGTAACAGAATTGGAATTTAAACCCAGAAACTTAGATCTACAATGCACACTTTTAGTTTCTACAGCATATAGGGGTCGTAGTGATTATGTGGCAGACAAATCACCTCAAAATTTGAACAAAACTAAATAAAAAATTTAGTTCCAAGTGACTATGAAAAGTGATGCACACAATTCCAGATATCAGTTTAACATTAATTTGCCAAATAAGAAATAAGAAATGATTGTGGAAGGAGAAATTATCTTCTACTTTCAAAGTATGGAAGATGGTACAGTTGGGACTTAAGCAGATTATTGAGACATACATGGCATTAGCATAAAGAGAGAATAGTCAAAGCATATTCTAGCCAGAAAGGAAAGCATGAACAAATACGCAAGGAACAAGCTGAAAACCAGTATACAAGCCTACTGATTTTGGCAATGTTAGATGGTCAATAGTTGTGGAAAGATAGTTATAGGCAAGAACAGTCATGTCTGCCTCATGTGCAGTAGGAAATTCAATTTCCTACACATAATAGACTCCTATTCATGAAACCTCTCTCACAGGCACATGAGGATTTTAACACCCTCAGGAAAGTTTTAATATTCTAGGGTGCTGTAAGACATATAACTATTGCATAATGTAGAGTCAGGTAAGTGGGACCTACCAGCAAAGTGCCGTGGAAAGGAAGAAAGATGAGATGGGAGTTAGAAGAGGGAGATGTATATTCTGCTGAAGGCTGTAGGTAAGGCTTCACAGGTTATGCTACATTTGGAGAACAGTATTTGCTTTGTTAGTGCATCCTATGTTATGTGATGGAGAACAATAGGAGATCATACTAGAAAGGTTAGTTGAGATCATAGTATGGAGAATGTTGGATGCCTGGTGTTAGGAAGTTTTACTACATCTGTGTGAAGTCACTATGTAGCCTTGACAGGTTTTGAGCTAAAGAGCCTAGAGTTACATTTCCATTTTGGAAAATAAATTTGAGTTATAATGGGACAGAGTATAATAGAGGGACCTGTAGGCTGGATTCACGTTGGTACTTGTTCTAGGAAGTTGAGCTAGAGATAAAGGCATCCTGATATGAGATAGTGGCAACAGGTGTAGAAAGAAAAGGATTGTGAAAGTACTTTGGCTACTCAAGGAAAGAAAATGTTCTCATTATAAAGAGGAAAAAAATAAGATTTGAGAGCCTGAGAATGGCAAAAGCAAAAGTATATGACTTATCAACTTTCTTGCTCTCTCCTGGATCCATTAATATATACTAAGATTCAGAAAAAAACAGAAATGATAAGTTTGAAATTTTTTTTTTATTGTGAAGTTGTGGGGTACAGTTAAGGGTTAGGTATACAATTGCATTTCATTCAGGCACCCTGTTGATATAGGATGTTTCCCCGTACCCAGACAGTTATTTGCTACTGTTAATCCCATCTCCCTCCCCCCACCATAATTTCCCAGTACGGTCAGTCATTTTTGTATAGTATTGCATTGGATGTTTAAGGTCCATTATATGAGTGAGAACATGTGATACTCGGATCTTTGTTTCTGTGAGAGGTCACTCAGTATTATAGACTCTAGTTCCATCCAGGTTGCTGCGAAATTCATGATTTTGTTCTTTTTTATGGCTGCATAGTATTCCATCGTGTATATGTACCACATTTTTTAAATCCAGTCCTCTTTTGATGGACAGCATGGCTGTTTCCAGGTTCTTGCTATTGTGAACAATGCTGCGATAAACATGCATGTGCAGGTATCTTTTTTATAGAGTGATTTGTGTTCTTCAGGATATATTCCCAGTAGGGGGATTGCGGGGTCATATGGGAGGTTGGCATTTAGAGCTTTTAAGAATTGCCACACTGCTTTCCACAGAGGTTGCACTAGTTTACACTCCCACCAACAGTGTAGAAGGTGAAAAGTGTTCCCTTTTCACCGCACCCTCTCCAGCAGCTGTTATTTTTTGAGTTGTTGATAATTGCCATTCTGACTGGGATTAGGTGGTATCTCAGTGTGGTTTTGATTTGCATCTCCCTGATGATTAGTGAGGTTGAACATTTCTTCATGTGTTTGTTGGCTGCTCGGATGTTTTCCTTTGTGAAGTGTTTGTTCATATCTTTTGCCCATTTTATAATGGGGTGGTTTGTTTTTTTCTTTTCAGCACGCTTGAGTTCCTTGTAGATCCAGGATGTTAAGCCTTTGTCGGACCTGGAGTTGGCAAATACTTTTTCCAAGTCTGTAGGCTGTCTGCCTGCTCTCTTGATGGTTTCTTTGGCTTTGCAGAAGCTTGTCAGTTTAATAAGGTCCCACTTCTCTATTTTCTCTCTTATGAGCTGTGGGTTTTGGGTTTTGTTCAGGAATTGGATGCCAGTTCCGATTTCCATGAGGGTTTTTCCTTCATTTTCTAAGGTTCTTATGGTTTGAGGTTTTACGTTTAGGTCTCTGATCCATTTGGAATTAACCTTTGTACATGGGGATAGATAGGGGTCCTGTTTCAATCTTCTGCATGTGGTCAGCCAGTTTTCCCAGCACCATTTACTGAATAGGTTCTCCTCTCCCCAGTGGTAGGTGGTGGAGGCTTTGTCAAAGATGAGTTGGTTGAGAAATTGAGGTTTTGCTTCTGGAATCTCAATTCTGTTCCATTGATCTATATGCCTGTTCCTATACCAATACCAAGCTGTTTTGATGATTGTAGCTTTATAGTAAAGTTTGAAGTCTGGTAGTGTGATACCACCTGCTTTGTTTTTTTTTTGCTGAGGATTGTTCTGGCTATTCTTGGACGTTTGTGTTTCCATATGAATTCCTGCATTGTTTTTTCTAGGTCTGAGAAGAATGTTGCTGGTAATTTGATGGGTATTGCATTGAATTTGTAGATTGCCTTAGGTAAGATGGACATCTTCACAATGTTGATTCTTCCGATCCATGAGCATGGGATATTTTTCCACTTGTTTGTGTCAACTTTGATTTCTTTGAGCAGTGCTTTATAGTTTTCCTTGTAAAGGTCTTTCACGTCTCTGGTTAGGAAGATGCCAAGGTATTTCATTTTTTTTTTTTGCGGCTATTGTGATGGAATTGTGTTTTTTATTTGGGTTTCTGTTTGTTTATTATTGGTGTAGAGAAATGCGATTGTCTTTTGTACATTTATTTTGTATCCTGAGACTTTGCCAAAGGCTTTTAGGAGGTTTTTGACAGATTCTCTTGGGTTTTCAAGGTATACAACATGTCGTCTGCAAAGAGAGATAACTTGACTTCCTCTTTTCCTATTTGGATACCCCTGATTGCCTTCTCTTCTCTGATTGCTCAAGCCAGGACTTCCAATACTATGTTAAACAGGAGGGGTGAGAGTGGGCATCCTTTTCTTGTTCCAGTTTTCAGGGGAAATGGTTCTAATTTTTGTCCATTTAGGAGTATGCTGGCTGTGGGTTTCTCATAGATGGCTTTTACTATTTTGAGGTATGTTCCCCGTATGCCTAGATGTTCAAGGGTTTTTATCAAGAAGGGGTGCTGGATTTTATCAAAAGCTTTTTCTGCATCTAATGATATAATCATGTGGTTTTTGTTTTGACATCTGTTAATGTATTTAATAACATTTATGGTTTTACGAATGTTGAACCAGCCTTGCATGCCAGGAATGAAGCCTACTTGGTCATGATGGATGATTTTTGAGATGTATTGCTGAATCCGGTTTGCTAGGATCTTGTTGAGATTTTTAGCATCTATGTTCATCAAAGATATTGGCCTGTAGTTCTCTTTCTTTGCTGGATCTTTACCTGGCTTGGGTATCAATGTGATGTTGGCTTCATAAAATGATTTGGGGAGCGTTCCATCTTTTTCAATCGCCTGGAATACCTTCAGTAGGATTGGTATCAGCTCCTCCTTAAATGTCTTGTAAAACTCTGCTGGAAAGTCATCTGGTCCAGGGCTTTTTTTTGTAGGAAGTTTTCTTATTACGTAGTCGATTTCCTTGATTGTTATTGGTTTATTTAGGGTCTCAATCTCTTCTTGTTCCAACTTAGGTAGGTTGTGTGATATCAGAAAGTCCTCCATTTCCTTAAGGTTTTCAAGTTTGTTTCCATACAAGTGTACGTAGTAGTCTCTAATGATCTTTTGTATTTCTTCAGGGTCAGATGTGACTTCATCTTTTGTGTTTCTGATTGTGGTTATTTGGTTTTTTTCTCGTTTTTTCTTGGTCAGTCTAGCTAGGGGACCATCGATCTTGTTTGTTCTTTCGAAGAACCAGCTTTTTGTTTAATTGATTTTTTCTATTATCTTTTCATCTTCTATGTCCTGAATTTGGGCTTTTATTTCGGTGATCTGGATTCTTCTGCTGAAATTAGGGTTTTTGTGGTCTTGCTTTTCCAGCTTCTTCAGGTGGCATGTTAGGTTGTTAATTTCTGTTCCTTCCATTTTCCTCTTGTGTGTTTGTAGGGATATAAATTCCCCTCTTATTACAACTTTTAAAGGCATCCCAGAAATTTTGGTAAGATGTTTCTTCATTTTCATTTGTTTCCAGGTATCTTTTGATCTCTGTTTTGATGTCATCATTG
Organism: Cephalopachus bancanus; assembly: GCA_027257055.1. Classification (NCBI taxonomy): domain Eukaryota; kingdom Metazoa; phylum Chordata; class Mammalia; order Primates; family Tarsiidae; genus Cephalopachus; species Cephalopachus bancanus. Next base: position 198,495 of record JAPVLO010000712.1, on the reverse strand, counting down.
ACCCAGGAGTTATTTAGCATCATGCTGTTTAGTGTCCATGTCTTTGTGGGTTTTGGAGGGACTTTGTTGGTGTCAATGTTTATTTTTATTCCACTGTGGTCCAAGAAGGTGCATGGTAGAATTTCAGTCCTTTTAAATTTGCTTATACTTGATTTGTGTCCAATTATGTGGTCGATCTTAGAATATGTTCCATGTGGTGATGAGTAGAATGTGTATTCTGTGGTCTTTGGATGGAGTGTTCTATAGGTATCAATTAAGTCCATTTGGTCCAGAGTCTCATTGAGGTTCCGGATCTCCTTGCTGATTTTTTGTCCTGATGATCTGTCTAAGGTTGTGAGTGGTGTATTAAAGTCCCCAGTTATTATGGTGTTAGAATCAATGTCTTTCTTTAGTTTTCCTAAAAGTTGCTTTATGAATGTTGGCGCACCTATGTTGGGTGCATATATGTTTAGGATAGATATTTCTTGTTGATGGAGTGAAGCTTTTATCATTATGTAGTGGCCCTCTGTATCTTTTTAAATTTTTGATAGCTTAAATGGTATTTTGTCTGAAATTAGGATCACGACTCCTCCTTTCTTTTGTGTTCCATTCGCCTGAAATTTGTTTCCCATCCTCTTACTTTGAGTCTGTGTATGTCCTTTCTAGTGAGATGGGTCTCTTGAAGGCAGAATATTGTTGCCTGGTGATATTTTATCCATTTTGTCATTCTATGTCTTTTCAGTGGTGCGTTTAGTCCATTCACATTCAGACTAATTATTGAAATGTGAGAGTTCATCCCTATCATGGAGTTCTTATTGAGTTGTTGTTCTTCCACTTCGTTTTTTCTTTTTTCTTTTTTCTTTTTTTTTGTCTTTCTTTTGGTTTTGGGGTTGGTTCGTGTATATTTTATTCTTTTCCCTGTACTCTTGTGAAGAATGTTGTTCTTTTTTCCTTTTCTTCTGTGTTTAGTACTTTCTTAAGTGTTTCATGTAGAGATGGTTTGGTGGTAGCATAAGTTCTTAGGGATTGGATATCTGGGAAAGATTTTAATTCTCCCTCACTGATGAAGCTTAGCTTGGCCGGGTAGGTTATTCTTGGTTGAAATTGTTTATCTTTTAGGACTTTGAAGATAGGGCTCCAAGCTCTCCTAGCCTGCAGGGTTTCTGCAGATAATCTGCTGCTATTTGATTGGTCTTCCATGGTAGGTGATCTGGCCTTTTTCTCTTGCTGCCTTTAGGATTTTTTCTTTTGTGCCTACTTTATTTAGGCGAATTATTATGTGTCTAGGAGTTGGTCTTCTCATTTGTTGTCTTGTGGGGGTTCTCTGAATCTCTTGTGTTTGAATTTTTGCATCGCTGATTAGATAAGGGAAGTTTGCTTGAATGATCTCATGGAAAGTTTGTTCCAATGTGGTCTTTGTTTCTCTTTCTGCCTTAGGGAGTCCGATTATTCTTAGGTTAGGCCTCTTAAGGTAGTCACTCATCTCTTGATGGTTTTGTTCTGTCTTTTTGAGCTTATTTTCTGTGTTTTTAAGAGTTTGCGTTATTTCTATATTTTGTTCCTCAAGCTCTGAGATTCTTTCTTCTGCTTGGGTAATTCTGCTTTCCATGCTTATCAATTTGTTATTGATTTCATTCACAATATTGTTTATTACTGTTATCTCAGATATCAGCTCCTTCCTAGTTTCTTCTTGTGTCTCCTCAATTCTTTTTAATCTCTCCATTATTGTTTTGATATCTACATTTGCATTTTGAGACCATTCATTCTGGGGACTTTTCATTGTTTGCATTCCAAAGTCAGTTTTCTCAATGTCTGCTCTCCCAGGCATCTGGGAGAGACCCATACTCTTCTTTTGGTTTTTCTTCATTTCTGTAGATTTTTCTCCCTCTCCCCCTTTCCCTCCCCCTCTTCAATTCTGTTTTTGAGGGAAGGTGGGGTTGCTTTTATTTCTCTTCTGCAATGACCTGTTCTTCCTTATGAGGGTCTTCTGGTTTTGTTCACTTTTCCCTCTGCTTTACAGTCTGTCTATTCAGCAGTATACAGCCTTGGTCCGTTCAGAGAATCTCACCAGTTCACCTATGCCGTCGCCATCTTGCCCCGTCTCCCGATAAGTTTGAAATTTAGGACTAGCAGATAATATCTGTGAGATTAGCCTTCTTTTAAGCAGGTGAAAAGCAAGTTGATTACATAATATTTTGGTGGAGACAAGGGAAAGGCATTCTCTCAGGATATTATGTGAGAGTAAATTAAACACTTTATATTTAAAAAGGTGATATCACTATATTCACCAGCAGAAATGCTGCTACAATGTCAAATTCATGTTTCTCTTGGTCTAATCCAGTTATCAAGGTATTTTGCAGTGTGGACTCTGTGTCTAAATAAACAAGATACCAGTACTTCTCAAATCATCTGTGGTGAGGATCTGTTTCTTTTTTAAGCAGTCTCTGTCCATCAATGACCAATGCTAGAAACTCCTAGAAAGAGTAAATGAATTTAAAACTGAAAAATACAAGCCTCAATTTGTTATTTTTTATTCAACAGATACAAAATTACTTCATAAGATTGCTATAAAAATTTCAAATTACTGCATCACATTACATTTGATGTAATCAATTGGCTATAAAAATTTCTAAATAGTCTCAATTTCTGCGCTTGTCTTGTACCAGTAACAAACATCTCAGGTGCAACCACCTGCTTACACTGCCCTACTGCCAGTAACCCTTGTCTGTTCCTTGCTACAATGTGATTTCAAAGATTTTAGGAAGACGCTGAGGTTTTCTTTTCTTCCTAATAGTCCAGTTCTATGTTGCTCATCTTCTGCATATTTTGGAAGAATGCCTAAAATTACACTTTTTTGTCATTTAAATTTTTGGCATAAGGATTCAGTGAAAACACACATACCTTTGCAATGACACACACTGTGGCCACACTCATGCATACCTTATAGAGATAAGTGTAGTTGGTGACTGTTGAATAGAAAGCAAATGAGACAATGCCACTAATCTGCATAAATACACTGCCCACATCTATGCCACTTTCTCACTGTGTACTAAATTATCTTTCAACCTTATCCTTCTTATACCACTTTCATTGAGCAAGCTTCCTGTTTCTCCCCTTGTTAGAAGTGTCCTCCTTCAGTGCTTAAATCAAATCCTTGCTCCCTTATTAATGTATCCCTGACCATTGCACTCCATAATCATTTCACCCTTCTCTGACACTTTTGGATTGACTATACTACCACTTGGTATCATTTATAATGTATTGCCTGGCACCGTTTCTTTCTTGAATATTGTTTTCTCTTTTTAAAAATGATTTATATATTTCCTATGCATTTTTTTCTTTTTGTATACCTACATGTACAAAGAGAGACAGTATTAAGAACAAATCAAATGACTCTATAAGAAGAACCAGGTAAGAAAAAGAAACCTGATAGCATCTAAGAAGGCCCCTGCATTCATTACCAATTGTATCCTCCTACCTCTACCTCAAAAGTAATTACTATGCTGATATTCGTGATAAGTAATCTCTTGCTCTTCTAGTTAGCTTTTGTTTTACCTATGAAAACATTTAAAAATGAATTTCCAAATATACAAACATATGCACATACATTTATGTACATATTTTAAATCATAAATATATACACATACATATTCTTTATAGTATATAAATAAGTATACATGCATATATGTGTACTGTATATATTTACCTAAAATGCAGTTTTGTCTGTTATAAACTTGATAGAAATAATATACTCTATGCATTGTTGTTTCCTCAACATTATACTTATTATCTCTATTCATGTTTATTGGGGTTGCTTAGGTTATTCATTTATACTACTCTATAGAACTTATTTGCATGAATACAGGATTTATTATCTGTCACATTGTGGATGAATTTTTGGTTGTTTCCAGATTTTTGCTGTTGTGAACAATGATTCTATAGACCCATATGCAATTTCTTTTGACCCATGTGTTTGACTATTCTTGATCTTTGCCCTTCCAAACATATTTTAGAGTCAGTTTGTCAAGTCCCACAGTCAAATCTGTTGGAATTTAGATTGAGGCTACATTGAAATTACAGATCATGCTGAGAGAGAACTGACATCTATATAATATTTGGCCTCCTAATCCAGAATTCAAAACATAGATTTTCCCTCCATTTATTTAGGCTTCCTTCAGTGTCTCTCAGTAATGTTTCATAATTTTCTTTATACAGGAATTGCAACCCATTTAGTAGATCTGCCTTATGCGATTTCGTATTTTTGATGCTATTCTAAATAGTAGCATTTATATTTTTTCTTTTCTTTTCCCCCAGCTACTTGCTTCTGGCATTTAGTTATGTGACTTATTTTCTTGTGGAATAATGGAATACTTTTATGTATGCAATTTTGTTAAGCTCTTTTATTAATGCCAACATTTTACTTGCAGCTTATTTCATATTTTTTAATACAACAAACATATTATGACCAATGATTGTTCTTTGTCCTTTTCAAATGTTATGCATTTTATTTTTAATTGATGCCTGTAATTTTCTGTACATCAGAAGTTCCAGTATATTGATTGCATTATTAAAGTCTCAAATCATTAACCCTTTTTGTTTTGATAGACCTAAAATAAGTGTTATAATCTCTCATGGTTATGGTTGTGAATTATCTTTTTCTTTTTGAAAATATGTCAATTTTTAATGCATATTGAGACTGCATTATCAATTACATTTTATGTTTTTCTTTCTTTTTTCTTTTTTGCCTAAGAATTTCTTATTCTTGCATAATATCTCAGATGCATTTACGTAAATTAACCATTTTTATTTATTCTCTTTGCAGTGAGCAAAAGATACCTTTAACAGCAATGTGTTATGACTTTTAGATTACCTGGTCTTGCCTCTATATGATGTTATAATGACCTCCATAACACTACCATCATAAAATCTTTTAGTCTTTGCTTCTGTTTGTGAATAACTTCAGTGATCTGAAACACCTTCCTTTCCTTAAAAGCCAATCTTATTTTTAGTTAGTTCTACTTTTTTGGAAAATCTACTTATTTCTCAAGAGCTGAAAAACCCTAGTGAGAAAGATATGATATAATAAATAATCTGTACTTCAATGCAATGCATATGTATAATTGGTAAGATAAGAACTAAATGTAGAGGCCAGGAAAGTCCATTCTGGTTGTGATGATTAAGGAAAGTACAGTGGAGGAAGTGTGGAGGTTGGTGTGAAAAGGTGCTCAGCCTCACCAATCGTCAGAGAAATACAAATCAAAATCACATTGAGATACCACCTAAACCCGGTAAGAATGGCTATCATTAATAAAACAAACAATAAGAGATATTGGTGAGGATGTGGAGAAAAAGGAACGCTTCTACACTGCTGGTGGGAATGCAAATTAGTGCAACCTCTTTGAAAGACAGTGTGGCGAGTTCTGAAAGAACTAGAAATTGACCTTCCATATGACCCAGCAATTCCCCTATTGGGAATATACCTGGAGGAATTCAAATTATTCTACAAGAAAGATACCTGCACACATATGTTTGTTGCAGCTCCATTCACAATATCAAAAACATGGCACCAACCATGCTGCCCATCGAAGCTGAACTGGATTAAAAAAAGTGATACAGATATACAATGGAATATTATGCAATCATAAAGAAGGACAAACATAGGGACTTCACAGCAACTTGAATAAATTTAGAGTCAATCATACTCAGTGATCTATCACAGAAACAAAGAACAGAGTACCATATGTTCTCACTCATAAAATCATATAGCCTTTGCTATAAGACCTTGAACCTTGAACAGTTATCATAATACTATAAGAAAGGGATGGGCAGTAGTGGGAAACTGTCAGGGGAGGAGGGTGGCATTTGAGGGAAACTGCTAGGGGAGGGAGGGGCACACCTCATCAACAAGGGTACCTGCATAATCAATGTTTGTATACCTAACCTGGAATTGTACTCCATGTCTTCATAATAAAAAAAAAGAAAAGGATTTAAATAAAGAAGAGAGGTTCAGAAAGGGCATATAAATAAGTAAAAGCAATAAAATTACAGTGGCAAAAGTAGTACTTTCATTTTAAAAATTATAGGTAATATGAAAAATTCTATCTAGGGTAAAGTTAGAAAGATTGTTGAATCAACTTCATAGAGAAGCTTGAATGTTTCCAAAAATTGTTGTTCCTTTTACAGCAGAGGGGGATGATTTAAAAATATTAATTATCCATTGGTGAATAAAATAAATTAGGCTGAATTTGAAAGAAAGAAAATATATTAGGAACTGTTACAAAAGTTTGGGCTTGAGGTTATCAGGAACTGGATGGAGACACTTATAATGACAATGTACGTCAAGGAATGAACATAGGAAATACTTTATGGAGGATGTGTCTTGAGTCCTGGTTAGAAGTCAAAAGATAAAGAAAAAAAGTAGCAAAATTTAACTATGGGATTTTGGAAGAGGGTAACTTGAAAATGTTGTTTCAGAACTAGAAAACAAACTGGGAAATATTTTGAGACTGGAGATGATGAATTCAGCTTTTAGATATGCTTGAGTTAAAGACATACAGATGAGAAGACCCACATCTTCTATAATTAGACATATGAAATTCAGTCTATGGGAGAGGTAATTCTAAGAGGAAATGCCTGGGAATCATCCACATGGACACAAGAAATGAAGCCAAAGAGAACAATGAGATAATTCATGTGAAGTTATTTGACATTAAACATGTGTAAAGATCTTTTAGTAGTGTGTCCATTTGTGTTTGGAAATTCTGAAGAGTAAAAAGATCTGCAGGAATTTTCTAAACTCTATACTGGTCATTTGGAAGCTTTTGTTGTGGGAAATTGTGTTGGTGAATATTTGGAATCAAAGAATACATTAAGGATTTACAAGATCATTAGACTTTCCTTGTGTGGGTTTAATCAGACCTATTCGATACAGTCTCCTGTTGGCATAATTGGTTTCCTGAGGACTTGTTATATCCAAATGCACACTCTGTGATTCTAGCAAGATTCTGAATTCCTTTTGGGCTCTCCTGACTTGAGGATCTGTCTAAATAACTAAAACTTTAGGAACTTCTTGTACTTGTATCTTTAAAGTTAAGATGGTAGACAGACTGGAATATCCAGCTATACAGGTTTTTCTCATATTTTTCTCTGATAGCCTCTCAAAGAAAATGCCAGTCTAACCCCACTGTACTACTCTAAAAGAGGGAGGCAGGGAAGGCAGAAGAACAACAAGGAGAAAAACAATGGTGAGACTTTTATTATTCCCATCAAAGGACCATATTTTCTAGAATAACCAAATTTTGTTTCTTTGGTTTCTTCATTTTGTTCTTGACAGATGGTAATGACCTGGGTTCCTGGAAGAAGAAGATAGATGGAGATAGAAATAAGAGAGAGAGAGAGAGAGAGAGAGAGAGAGAGAGAATGGTTTACCTGTATAAATATGTATTGGGAAAATAATAGTGATGAGAAGGAGCGTTGCTTGATAGCTGTTCAAATAATAAATCCCATGGACCATGTCTCTAAAGAGTTTAACTCAATATTTTATACAGCAGTAACCCATTATTGCAGGGAATACGTTCTAAGACACCCAGTGGATTCCTGGAACCACAAATAGTACCAAACCCTACCTATACTGTGCATGTTTTTTCTTTTTTCTTCACAATTTCATGGATAACAGATTTGTCCTTCCTATGGATCTTAGTAACCCCAGCATACAATGTTTTTTCTTTCCCTATTAAGTTGACAACTTTCACCTTTTCACTTAAAGAAAGCACTTAACGTTTCTCTTTGTCATATCTGAATTGTTAGTATCATTACTCTTTGCTTTGGGGTCATTATTAAGTAAAATAAGCACTGCAATACCAGGAAAGTTAATCTGATAAACAAGACAGCACTAAGTGACTAATAAGCAGGTAGTATAGACAGCCTAAATATACTGGACAAAAGGATGATTTACATCCTGGGTGTGATGAAGGGAGAAGGAGCAAAATGCTGTGAGATTTCATCATGCTGCTCAAAATGGCACACAATTTAAAATTTATGAATTATGTATTTCTGGAATTTTCTATTAATACTTTAGAACTGTGGTTGACCACAGGTAACTAAAACAATGGAAAGAAAAGCTATAGATAAGAGGGGACTACTCTATATGTTTGCATTCACACATTATCAACTGATCAATCTAACAAACAAAAACTTCCAGGTGATTCTGAGGGGCAGGTCTCCTGTTAACTTGCATGACATTTTTGTGGAGTTAGAGAGGTTCACGTCCCTCCATCCCCAGGGCCGTTACAAACTTGCACCAAGGTGCAGGGCTTAGTGAGTGCAGTATTGACTGGATTTAAGCCCCATCCACCTCCTTCTTGACTGGGCGCCTGTGCACAGTGCACACATTTCACAATCAAGGGCATCAGGCCTGCTCGTGGGCAACTAAGTGTTGGATCTATCGCGTTGATGCATAAGTTTGTAGAATTTTTCCACTTGCCCACTTCCCGTTCAAATGTTGAACGGTGGTTGACTGGTCACAGTTCATCACATTTGCCAATTCTTGAGTTGGCTGACATGGATTATTGTGGATTAAAGCCTTTAAATGGACTTCAAAGCCCAATGGTCTTCCTGAACGTAGAAAATCACTCAGGTCAATGTGGCCCTATTTTTATGCCATGTTTTCCTAGATGGCACTCTCCCTGTAACACGGCACAAAGGTTTGGAGCCACCTCCGCTGCCTTTACTCCTTCATTAAACAGAAGAAAACGTCGGAAGTGTTTGTTTTTTTCCACTTGACACTTCATCTTCATTATCCCACAAGTAGTACTAATTTACTTCATATCTGCCAAATACAAGGTGGATTTACAAGCACAATACTGTTACTCCAAGTGACAAATGACAAACGATAAAAAAATTCCCCACACCACAGTGTTTCCATGCCCAAAACAAATGCTACAAACTTATGCGTCAACCAATACTTCCATAAGATCACAGGATCTCTAAGGGTTTTCAAGTATAAAGATCCCCTAGATCTCTCCAAATATCCAAATCCCTGGGGTTAAATTCCCATTAGTAGTGGAAAATATCTATTTTCTATATCACTGGGCACCTTCTCCCCTAATCTATCTTCTTTTTCCACTATCTCCTCTCATGCAGTACCCTGACTGCTCTAATTGCAAGCCCATAGCTCACCGACTCCTCACATACCACTTGGGAATGCTCTTGCACTCCTGTCAGCCATTTATTCTGAGATTCACCTCTCTCAGAAGATAAAGAGGAGTTCATTGGCTTTATTTAAATCTACTTGCAAAACCAACTTATCATATTTTATGCAATTTGTAGGACATCATCAATGGACTCCCAACATTACTTTGTCTAATTACTTTGTCACATGTGGGCGAGCTTGGCAAGAAACATGTTTGAAGTGATTTACTAACACTGCCAGGATGAATGAAAGGAGGATGGGCTCTCCTACCAATTCCAGCCAGTGAAACATGGCCATGCCATGTGAGACAAAGGTGACCTGTGCATCAACCAGGTAATTATGTTGCCAAGCCATGCACCACCTTTAGGTAGATATTGGAAAAAGGGTTACCTTCTATCTACAAGTAAATGATAATGTTTACACTTTCTTCTAATCTAGACTGCCTCATCTGTGACAGAATATGAAGACTTGTGTCATACCTTGAAAATAAAATAAAACTTGTTCAACTTTTCCCAAGTATTACTGTATTTTCTTCCAATGAGGCCTGAAATTTTGCTTTAATGATTGATATCTGAATTATAAACTACCCCAGATGATATTTCATGTGAAAAAACTAAGGTCCAGAGGCATGCAGTTGCCCATGGTCATTCATATACTTGTTCACAAAGCTAGAACAGAACTCCTGGATTCTACTTTTATGTACTTTTGTTATGCCACATTGCATTTGGGTTAAGCATGGCTCTTACCAGTATTCTCTTTAGCAATCAAATAATTTCAGGAGAAACCACAAAGTACATTCTAAACACTTCTGTATGAATGAGATTAAAAAAACAGCGTAAGATAGAAGAAATCAGTGTAAGATATTATTGGATCCTAAGAAATAGAAAGCAGTAAAGGGGAAAAAGTATGAGGAAAGACAGGTTAAAAATGAGGCCTTAGAGTGACACAGGGAATTTTTGTCCCACCTAATTTTCAGTTTTGCTTTGGGCCAAACTGGCTTTGTGAAACATACAGGGTTATTTATTAAACTGCCTGCTTCCCAAGACAAGTGTATTATCACTGTGTTTATTATCTGTGAAGCTCTGTGTTGCCAGCTCATTTTATTCCTATCCCTTTTATTGTGAAGAAGACAAACAATTGTGCTATTATCCAAGTAGGCAGTGCCATATGTGAAATTGTTCTGCTCCCATGAATAGTGTATTGGTACTCTTTTTAAAAGAATTTTAAATCAGAGGAGACTGTCACCTGTCACAATGAGGAATATTTTTTACTTCCTTGAGTCCCCACTACTTTTTCTAACGTGCCACTGCAATCTCCGTATAGCTGAAGGAAGTCAGGCATGAAATGGTGTTCTATTTAGTTTAATGGTTAACAGACAGCTTCAACGGCTGTATTCAGCACATTAGTACCGTGCTGAAAGACTTGATATTTTTTGATAAAGTGAAAAACTCTTTGGCGTATTACCTTACAGTAAAGCAGAAGTATTCTTGACCCATCTTTTCTCTTCATTGTCACAAAATATATTGGAAAGCAGAGTATCATTACAGTGCTTTTCCAACTTTTGCTTACACAAAGTGAATAACTCATGGCTCCATAGACTTTCAAAGAGAGAATTAAAATTGCAGAAATTTCTCTAGATTTTGAAAAGATCTTAACTATCCTCTACTCCAAGTCCTCTTATTTGTCAGTTAAATAAGTCAAACCTAGAAAAGTTAAGTAACTCCAGTAACTTGGTTTGCTAAAGCATAGCCTTTCTCTTCCCCTTTTTTCTTCATTTTCTCCTTTCCTTGCCTTTCTCTTTCTCTCTTTCTCTCTCTCCTCCCCCCCTCCTTTTTATTGTGAAGAAGACAAACAATTGTGCTACCATCCAAGTAGGCAATGCCTTCTGTGAAATCTCCCTCTCACTCTCTCTCCTTTTCGCTTTCCTTCCTTTCCTCCCCCTTCCCTCCCACCCTCCCTCCCTTCCTCCCTCCCTTCCATAACTCTTTCCTTCTTCCTCCTTCCCCTCTTTCTTTCCTTATTCCTCTTTCCCTTCTTCCTTTCCTTTGTTTCTTTAATGCCTTAAGAAAATTATTTTTGATACCCCTCTTTCAATTTCATACTTACAAAATTTTTGTATTATAAAAGACTGTCCCTTTTCACTCCCACACAGTGGCTATTTTCCTAATATATAAAATTTCCCTTTCTTGGAGAAAAAAGAAAAAACAGTGTGTAATATCTGATATGCTCTCAGTTTCTAATTATTATGTTTTCTAACCCCAATAAACTAACTTTCAAATTTCTCAGGGCAAAAAATCTTTGTTTCAGTGTTCATTACTTCTCTAGGTGAAGAAATAATTTTCTAAAATTATAGTAAAACTTGATCTTTTATCTGTAGAATTAAAAATCTGTAAGTCATAATAATTATTTTGTCAAAAAATATGAAATATCTTGCAAATATGGGCAGTAACAGTTATTTTTCAGGGATGAAAAATATTATCTCATGTGAGTCTTACAACTACTGTCTTGGATAATATAAAGAATATGTCCTCAGATAATTTTTATAAATAAGAACAGATTTCTAAGATTTCACATCTAGGTCAGGGTCACATGGTTCAATATTAGAGCCATAATTGAAAACCAGGTTTTCTAACACCCAGTTCTGTGTTTTTCCATTGCACCAAACCACTTCTACTCATGATAGTAATTACTGTTTGGGTGCATATTTAAGTTAGGAGTGTGCCTACAAAACTGGGCATAGGAAGAGTTGTGGAGAGAGTGAGACTTGGGAAGGCACAGCAGAGATGAGATTTGGGAAGACATGGCAGAGGTGAGACTAGGGAAGGCACAGCAGAGAAGAACAGCAGAGGAGAACAGGATTGTCACATTGACCATACAAGGTGGGCAGAGAAGTACAGTTTACACAGTAGACCTCGCATCATTAGGAAACAGCTGACTGGATTAGTCCAGAAAGCTGAGTTCCAGGTATAAGATAAGTACCACAGACAACTCTAAGATAAACTAAAGACTAAGGCAAAGAATAGGCAGGATATGGAAAAAATGAACTGATGGGGAAAATAGTAACTGGAACAAATAAAATTATACAGTACTATGCCAAAATTAACTCTTTATGCTTTTTTGGTATTAAGTTGTCTATACAATAGTCTGTACAAATAAATTTTCTTTTGTGTGTTTGTAGAATTTATTTTGCATAACCTGAATTTATCTATGAAGACGTCTCAGAGGTACAATAAGATCAGCTCCATGCAAGATAATCTTGTAGCTGCATTCTCAGATTCTTCTGATTCTAGAGCTCTGTGTCTTGAACTGGTATGTGGAACAAGATCCATCAGTTTGGGATTTAATAAGTATTTACTTGATTTTGTATTGGCATCTTATAAACTAGCATCTTGTCTGTATAGAATTTGTTCCAAAAATAAAGATGTCACAGCATCGCTCAAGATGCTAATGACATTTTCTTCATTTGGAGGACCCATTTAACAAGGTGGTCTAAAGGATATGGTTTGAGTGTATGCTATTTCAGGAGCTATTAAATTATAAGTTTATGTGACTCATTTTTTTGGATATGCAATATTTTTTTTCAAAAGCTGCTACTCGAAGTGATTATTATGGGAAGTTGTAAACAAGTGCAAACAATATTCCTATTTTTGGAACTCTTTAGCATATTTTAAAAATTTATCATAGTGTCTTTATTGAAACTTGAATTGTAAGTGCTACACCAAATACTTATTGATATAATATCACATACACTTTCTGTCTAGAGATGTTTTTGAACATGGAGACTTCAATACTAAAACAAAACACTAAACACAAAGTGCAAAGAGGGCAAATTAGATAGATAGATAGATAGATAGATAGATAGATAGATAGATAGATAGATAGATAGATAGATAGATATAGACAGATAGGTAGGTAGATAGATAGATAGATATAGATAGAATGGAAAATGGAGAAAATTCTCTCAAATAACTACAGTGACTCTACTGAACTTTATTTATTTTGAGATAAGTTATGGGACACAGTTTCTGATCATCCAAACTTTGTAATTAATTAACCATGCAGCTCGAGATAAGTGTCTTAACCCATCATTTTCTTTATCTAAAAGATTGAATTAGCCGGGCTCAGTGGCTCAGGCCGGGCTCGGTGGCTCAGCCTGTAATCCCGCGCCTTTGGGAGGCTGAGGTGAGTGGATTGCCTGAACCCGCGGGTTCGAGACCCGCCTGGGCAGCGAGACCTCATCTCTACAATAAATCAAAAATCAGCCGGGCGTGGTAGCGCATGCCTGTAATTCCGGCTACTTGGAAGGCTGAGGCGGAAGGATCGCCGGAGCCCAGCAGGTCGAGGCGCGGTGGCCGGAAGCGGCCACTGCACTCCAGTTTGGGTGACCGAGTGAGACTCCAACGCAAAAAAAAAAAAAATTGAATTACACAGTCTTTTAGTTTTCTTTTTCTTTTTCTTTTTCTTTTTCTTTTTTTTTTTGAGTTGGAGTCTCACTCTGTCGCCCAGACTGGAATGCAGTGGCCGCTCTCGGCCACCGCAGCCTAGAGCTGCTGGGCTCCGACGATCCTTCCGCCTCAGCCTTCCAAGTAGCCGGAATTACAGGCACGCGCTACCACACCCGGCTGATTTTTGATTTACCGTAGAGATGAGGTCTCGCTGCCCAGGTGGGTCTCGAACCCGCGGGCTCAGGCAATCCACTCACCTCAGCCTCCCAAAGGCGCGGGATTACAGGCTGAGCCACCGAACCCGGCGTCTTTTAGTTTTCTACCAGCTCCATCAATCTGTGTTTCCAGGGTCCATTTGATGCCAAATCCAAAAACAGGCTCACTTTGAGAAGCTGTGAACTCCTTTGAAAGGTTGTCTAGGTTTTCAGATTTGATGGAGTTTGGCAGCTCTGCCTAGGCCCTGGAAAAACTGCCTTTGCTGGTTAAGTCAGTATATAATGTGCAAATGTAGAGTGAAATAAAGACTTCTAAAAAATATAAAATAATTTTAAAAGATACCTTTTTTGTTAAATTTTGAGCAAAAAGGGAATTTTCAAACTTCAAGCGATCAGAATTAAATTTGCAAGGAAATAACTAGTTGTGTATATTTATCTTCAGTTTGAATTTCAGGAAAGAGCAGTGCCAAGCAACACACTTTGGAAGAGACAGGTGGTGGGAAAAGAAAGGGCAACAGGGAAGAGAAAAACAAATGAATGAGAATGGCACAGTGATTGGAAAGTTATAAATATTCGAAGAACTAGTCAAACGAATGGCACTGGCACATTTTTAAACAATCATGGATAGATTCAAACAAATATAAACATAAAAATAAACACAAAGGAGAGAACACGTTCTGTAACAGTCTGTACATATTTTGGCCTAAAATATCATTGGAAATAGTAGAAAGTGGAATATAACTTAGATATCAGCAGAGGTCATCATACATAATAAGAATTTTAAAAAACAAAACAAAACAGTTTACCCTGACCTTCTTTGTGATGTCACATGGCCTTTCTAAGACATTGAAAAAATTTCAAGACCTTTATAATTTCCTAAAATTCCAAGGTCTTACAATTTTCTAAGCATTCCTGGTCTTGTGTCCTCTCTGCAGTCAAGCATAGATGGCATCATAGTTCCCCTCTCTTGGAGTATCTCTTTTTATGCTCTGTGCTGAAACCTGACATAACATTCAGTCTCTTGAAGTAACTGTCCACCACTCTATGAAATGTTTGCAACTGTACAAAATATTTGGGGTAAGGTAGGGTGTTTACAGAAACAAAAACCATATAATTGAATCTGGCACATCTCTTGTGATGCTTTTGGGGCATCCCTTATTTGGAACTATTTTTTGGTTCTTTTTAAAGTGTAAATTAAGTTCTCTCTCTTCCATGAAAGATTTTCCCTTTCTCAATTCTCCTTCTTCTAACTAGTCCCATTGAGAGTGTATGTTCTACATTTAACAAGGATGCAGATTGTACCTTCATGAGGTCTGCGGTCAGGTTTTCCAATATCAAATGAAACTGGCACTGTGTTTACAGAAGTTGATCGATAACAGCATTAGCTGAGTAAACAAAATAATATCCCAGACTGTTGAGTTTGGGAAATGATTCTCGAGTTTGCCTCTTGCAATCTCACAACTGCACATTGTTATCAGACCATGAAACTATTAGAATGCATATTGTTAAATGTTTCCCCTGCAATCACACACACCTTCTATCTAGAGATGTGTTTAAGCATGGAGACTTCAATACTGAAATGAAACACTAAACACAGTGTTCAAAGAGGGCAAATGTTACCGGTCTGCAGAGAACATAGCAGCAATTTAAAAGCACACAATTCTGTCAAATAAATTTTAGGTCAAAGGGCAAAAGTACTACGCTATTCTTTGATCTTTTGCAACAAGACTTTGTATATCAGGGATACCACTTATAATAGAAATAAACACATATAGTTACCTGTATCATTATGACTCAATTATTATTTTATTTTATTTTTAATGGGCTTATGTTAGATGATTTCTTAAAATCCTAAGATAAATGCTACATTGAACCTCAAAATCTAAATTTACAAATTTCTGAGAGTTGTTAGACTGCTATGCTAGTTAGATGAGAAATCTGAGCATTTGCAGACACAGAATTTCTAGGGCAATGCTCAACTAGAAAAAAAGAATTAGGAGAATAGCATGACTTGGGTCTATGGGTGGGAATAATCACCAAGAAAGTGGTGATGCTGAGAGTCACAAATTTAGGGTTGAAGCAATGAATGAAAACCATTAGGCAGGAATCAGAGATGGTGGATAGTGAAAGAAAGGAGGAGGAAGTGGAAGGTGGAGAATGGAGGGAGGAGACTGGAGAATAAATATGGTTCTGAGTGAGAATATAATTGCCATGTAAGTGTTCACAGCATCCCTTCCTCAAAATGAATATGGGGTATTTACATAAGTTTTTCTTCTTCCCACATCACTCCGCAAAATTTTGCCAACATCTTCCTCACCCCACTTATTTTCTATCTAAACAACATGCCAAGTAGAGTGTCAACTTTTTGTATGTGGCACATAGTTGGAATTGGTTCAGTTGGGAAGACTTTGAAAGAGTTGAACAATTCTAGAAAGATTCTTTAGTTGGACTGTGAAGCCAGTTAAAAAAGAAAATCAAAACAAACAAAAAAACAGTTTTAAGCAATCATAATTTTACCTGTGAAAGCCATGAGCCTTAAATAAAAACAGAACTTAGAGTAGAACATCTGGACTGCTTATGTCATTTGACACACTTGGAGTAGCAAATATCCTTTACCCCTGATGTTGATGCCTGCAATCTTAATGTTTCAAGAAAGACTTAGAGTAAGAAATGTGGGTAGCATAAATCTGTGCTGTTTTTCATGCAGCTACAAGTAGGCATTCATCTGCTAAAGAGAAAACAGAGTTAAGTTAATTAAAATGATTAATATTGACTAGAGATAAGGTTCCAGCAGGTGTTCTTTAAATTTGTCTACTTACATATCATAATTATTCATTTCCTATAAAGAATCTGTGCATGTCAAAATTATAATCATCTTTATATATTTGCCTAATTTTATACAATATAAAATTATAGATTTTGTACAAATTGTTCTCCAAAATTACCCAGCAGATGAGAAAATCAAAACAAAAGACTTGAGCTATCTTAAATGGTCAAAATGTGTCATTTTGTAATTTAACTGGAATTAGAGGAGGAAAATTTCATAAGTATGCTACAGTCTTAGTCAGTTTGGGCTGTTATAATAGCACACATTAGACTGGGTAATATATAAGCAACAGACATTTTTTTCTTACTATTCTGGAGACTGAGAAGTCCAAGAGCAAGGTGCCAGCAGATTTGGTGTCTAGGGAGAGCTGCTCTCTTTAAGATGGAATCTTCTTGCAGCATCTTCATATAGAGGAAGGAAAAAATGCTGCATTCTTACATGGTGGGAGGACAAAAAGAGCCAAACAGGCCCCCTCAAGCTCTTTTATGAAAGCACTAATTTCATTCAGGAGGATAGAGACTTCATGATTCAATCACCTCCTAAAGACCATACCTTTTAATACTATTACATTGTAGATTAAATTTCAACATAAATTTTGGAGAAAAACAAAAATGCATACCATGGCAACTACCACTCTTTAAGGGGCTATGGTCCCCAAAGTATGCTCAGTTTACACAGCATCAATTGCTATACCACTTAATGGACATTGCATTCAAAATTTTTTCCATCTTTCTCTGCTTTCTTCTTTTCATCATTTTTTAGTACTGCTATGGAATATATGCATAAAGCACCGTTTTCATGACAAACATGTAATAAGTCTTCATTTCCTGTAGGATAAAGACCTGTTAATTTGGCTTTTTAAATACTACAGGACATTGTCCCATTTCAAAGACCATCTTTTGTTTGAGGTTTTTTATTTGTATTTTTTTATAATCTTTAGTTCATTACTTTTTTTAATTTTAAAGATGTGGGGTACAATTTGGGATTAGATATACAAGTGGACGTTGTACAGGTAAAATTTGGGCCTCCCTTTGGTCCCCACTTTACCTGGTTTGAGGTCAGGTACTCTTATTGATGTTGTGCCCCCGTTCGCATCCCAGCAGTATCCACCTACCACCATTCCCTTTCTTATAGTATTATGGTAAATATTCAGGGTCCGCTTATGAATGAGAGCATGTGGTACTCTGTTCTTTGTTTCTGTGATAGATCAATGAGTATGATTGACTCTAAATTCATCCAAGATTCTGTGAAGTTCGTATGTTTGTCCTTCCTTATGACTGCGTAATATTCCATCATGTAGGTTTACCACATTTTTTTTATTCAGTCCGGTTTTGATGAACATCATGGTTGTTTCCATGTTTTTGCTATTGTGCATAGTGCTTTAATAAGCATGTATGTGTAGAATGCTTTGAGTTCCTCCAGGTATATTGCCAGTAGGGGGGTTGCTGGGTCATATGGAAGGTAAATTTCTAGTTCTTTTAGAAATCACCGCATAGGCAGCCAACTGACATGTGAAAAAGTGCTCGCCTCACTAATCATCAGAGAAACACAAATCAAAACCACATTAAAATATCACCTAACCCCAGTAAGAATGGCCAACAACCATCATTAGTAAAACAAATAACAATAGATGCTGGTGAGGATGCAGAGAAAAGGGAATGCTTCTACATTGCTGGTGGGTATGCAAAGTAGTTCAACTTCTATGGAAAAGACCATCTTTTAATGAATTCTAGTAATAAAGTTGGTATAAGCCTAGCAAGAATGCTAATCCAAGAATGCAGTCAAAATAATTTAATATTTTGTCCCAAGGAGAAAATATAATTTTATGCCACAGTTTTTTGGGGTTTTTTTGGTTTTCTTTTTTTGAGTTGGAGTCTCACTCTGTCACCCAGGCTGGCCACTCCTGGCCACTGAAACCTTGACCTGCTGGGCTCCGGCAATCCTTCTGCCTCAGCCTTCCACCTCAGCCTTCCGAGTAGCCTGAATTACAGGCACGCGCTACCACACCCAACTGACTTTTGATTTATTGTAGAGATGAGGTCTCACCAAGTTGCCCAGGCAGGTCTCGAACCTGCGGACTCAGGCAATCCACTCACCTCAGCCTCTCAAAGCGCGGAATTACAGGCTGAGCCACCCAGCCCGGCTTATATCTCAGTTTTTAAGGTTTTTCAGGATTGCCTCCTGCCTACTCCCCTTAGCTAGTTTTCTCTATCAATCGTGACTCAAATTCTCATACTTCAACCTACACAGTCATGTGCCAGATTAATGGCATTTCCATCAAGGATAGACCACAGGGGCAATGGGGTCCCATAAGATTATAATGAAGTTGAAAAAGTCTTATTGACTAGTGATGACATAGTTATAATGTCATAGCATAGCACATTACTCAGGTGTTTTGTGGTGATGTAAGTGTAAACAAATCTATTGTGCTGCCCATCATATTAAAGTCTACAATTACGTACAGCGCATAATACTTTCTAATGATAATAAGTTACTGTTACTGGCTTATGTATTTTCAATACTCTACTTTTTATCATTATTTTAGATCATACTCCTTCTACTTATATTTTTTAAAAGTTAACTATAAAGTAGCCTCAGGCAAGTGCTTCAGGAATTACTCTAAAAGAAGGCATTGTTATCATAGATGACAGTTCCATGCCTGTCATTGCCTCTGAAGATCTCCCAGTGGGACAAGATGCATAAGTTTGAACAATGATGAACTGCCCAGCAAAGCATTGGTCAGAAGGTATTCCTGCTGTTAAATGACACATAACATTTGGATTTTCCCATGTTCTCAATGCGCTTTGGGCCATGACATCTGCTGATCCCTCTGCCTGAAACACTTTTCCCCAAAACTCCATTTAGCTCTCTTATTTTAGCTGTCTCCTACCCATCTTTCTGGTATCAAATCACTTCACCTTTCTCTGGGAATCTTTTCTGAATATCTGAACTTAGAATAGGTGCCCATACCATGTTGCTTGTCATCCTGTCCTGCCTTTACCATGAATAGATATTGTCACACTTCATTGCAATTGCTTCCATTTGTCTGCTTTCCCATAGATTGTAAAAAGTTTGAACCCTATTCTATTCATCTTATTCACTGTTTTATTCCAGTGCACCACCCTCCATTCCATAGTTTCTGGCTGGTAGCATTTGAATAAATACAGATTAAAAGTTGAGACTCTGAAACCTGAAGTTTGCTGTTGCTATTTTGTTATTTTGGGAGCAAAAAGAAGCAGCAAAACTAAAGTGATAAATAATACATGCAAATTATAATACTTAAAAAGCAGATTTCCTTTTTTTAGGCTTTCCGTTTTAATACTTGTTTAATTTTTATTTTAAAGATGCGTACAATTCAGGATTAAAAAAGCAGCTTTTCAAACATTGTGTCTTAGTGGAAAATGTGGTTATAAACAAAGTGATAACATCCAAGAAGACTTAGTCAAGAAGCCTTCTATTCTTGCTCCCAAAAGAAAATGAATTTACATTCCCTCTAGGTTGTTTGTATCATTGTCATACTGTGACTACAGATTCCAGTTTATTCCTTTACTTACTTTTTCCAGTTTTTGATGTTTATTTTCTCCATTTTTTGAATTCTAGTTTCAAAGCCACAGTAATTCTAGTTTTACTAAAAACCTCCTCTCATAGAGTTATCTTCCCTCTCCCAATCTTAAATTACTGTCACACTCCTGATTTTATTATTATCCTCAATTTGTTTCTAATCTCCACTAGTGAACGAAGAATCTGTTCATTTTGAGGTCTTTCCTCAAATTACCTTGGGTGTTAGCCAGTACATAGCTGATAAACAGTAAAAAGCCTACTGGACTGGTCAGTTCTGGTCAGTTTTCCTGGAAGAAAGCATATTTGGGAGGAACAATATATATTTTACAAAAAAAGAGAATGCACTGATAAATGTAAAAATTTTATGTATTTTCACATTATTTCATTTGTTAACATATCTGTCTTATCCAACAAAAGTGGTGTGGGTAACAAAGTACCATCAAGTCAAAAGTACCTTCAACTCTCACAAAAGATTTGATGTAGACTATATACATTGTCTGAATGCAGACAAGTCACGCAAGCACCCTGGGCTTCAGTTCTCTTATTTGCAAAATGAGAGGCGTGGGTTAGATACTTTTGATATATACCCTAGCTAGAACAATTCTGTGAATGTCTCTGTGATGCACAGAGATCTTTACACCTTTTAAGAACAAATGTAGCAATTTTCTACTAAGAATTTCAGAGTTTATCCATGATAGATTAAATAAACCTATTGATAACTGAATACTCTTGTTCAAAGTTTTCAATGCATTTAATGATTATATGTATCAATCACTGGGAAACACTGAGTGATCTATTTTTAAAAGTCTTCTCACTTACCATAGAATACCCCTCAGGACAATATTTAAAAAATCAGTCACCAAAACTTTAATATTATCCTGTAGCTTCAGCTTGAATTGAATTTTACTCTGCTGCTCCAATGAGTTCTACAAAAACATGCTGTGCTCGGCTAACCCCAGGACACATAGTCACACCTATTTAATGTAAAGGAGTTTGCAAGCCCCACTTTCCAAAGTAGATTGAGGGAAAAGCTTTTAGCAAGAGGAGACACAGTTAAATGCATCCTTGAAGATTAATTATCACTCAGATCTTTTCAGTTTTCAAAAATACAATTGCATTAAGCATAAATTAACTACCTAGGAGCTGCATAATGGACACTGGGTAGCAGACTTTCACCTTCATTTCTTTGGTTTGAATCTATCCCCAGCTTCAGACTGACTAAAAGTCATTATCCTTTGTCAACTGTTCGGTGACTTATGAAATGAGTTATTGGTCTTAGTTAACTTCCTAGCATAGCCAAAAAAACCTTCACAATTGATGACCATCAGGAGCTGTTGGAACTTGAGAAAGAGGGTCAGAGATTGAATTGGTCATGGAAATTGAATTAGCGTTCCCCTGTCCACCTTCCAGACACACACTGAGACTCAGTTTTGCCCTTCTCTAAAAAAGAACAATTTAAGTCTCTAGGGTTGCTGACTGGACATCTTTCATTAGCATAACACAATGGTGACAATTTATAGCTTTTTCTTCTAGCTAGGGCAGCACAATTATCTCCGGTCTCCATCTTCATATAAAGATATCTAAGGGCTTAGTCATCTGCAAGAAAGGTTTCATTTATTTTTTTATTTTCCTTAAAATCTCACAGAGTATACAAAAATCACTGAGATTCCATAACCAAGCTTACCATTATTGCCTCTGTGGAGGTAAGAATATGTTGGTATCAGATTATTATTTTTATCTATCTAGAAATAACATGGTTCAGTAGAAAGCATCCTTGTCATGTGAAGGTTTTTGTTGTCTTAGTTTTTAGTGCCTGCTCTGCGTCTGTCTGCCAAACAGTGAATACAGTTTGAGGATTCTGTTTCTCCCCCATGTAAAATAAAAGATAGTAGACTGGATTTGTCAAAGACTCTTCTGGCTTTATCAGATTCTAGGACTGACATATTTTCCATTTCCTGAAAGGACTTCAGTAGTCCTGAGACTTTCTGGAAGCCTGAGGCTTTTCTCCTGGGAAGGCATTATTTTTTTAAAACAAATGTCTGCTAGATGGGAAGTAGCTTCATTTGGAAGTCATTAGCTGAAAAACATAGAAAAATTTATGTTAAATGAATAGTGGAAGTTATTAACAGTGACAGTAGCGGACAGGTAAATAAAATCTAGAATTAGAGTACAAATGAGGGTGAGAAAGTAATTCAGAGGAACTGTAAGAATCATTTCAAGTGTGGAGATGACCATCAGAGGCCAAGATTAGAGATGACAGCTGTGTCAGAAAAGCTCAGAGGCCAGCCATTAGTATCAGGGAGTAGAGAGTTCTCCCTTCCCTCCCCTCTCCTCCCCATCATAAACTAATTATTAAAAAATACAAAAACTAAGAGTTATCTTTGATTCTTGATTTTTCTTCACTCAACATATACACTGTACTATCAAGTACTGTTGATTTAATTGTATTTTCCTTTCACTATCAATCTCTAATGCCACCATTTTAGTCTGACACCTAACAGCCTTTGCCCAATTTTTCCTTTTTTCCTTTGTCCCCAATTTTAATTAGCTCTCTTTTTCATCTTGAATCTTTTCTCTACAATGTATACATGATCTTTTTGAAAAATGTATGTTTGAAAACAATCCTTCTTAAAATCTTTCCTACCTTCTCATTTTTATTTAAAACAAACAACAATAACAACGAAAACTACTTAGCTAGACTTATGTCTCCTGCTTTGAACTTTCACACATCCTTAATATTGTCTTATGTCACTAAGGTAGTCAGAACAATCCCCCCACCACCACTTCACCAAATGTTTATGTCCTAATTCCCCAAACTGGCGAATATGGTACAATAGCTGACAAAGAGAAGTTTGCAGAGGTAGTGAAGGATCTTAAGATGCAGAGACTGGTTTGAATAGCATGAGTGGGCCCAATGTAAACATAGGTGTCCTTAGAAGAGGGAGGCAGGAGGGCTAGAGTCAGAGAAGGAGTAGTGATGGCAGAAGCAGAGGTTGGAATGATGTGCTCACCAGAAGGGAGTCCACAAGCAAAGGAATGCAGGTAGACTCTAAAAGCTGGAAAAGGCAAGAGAATGGATTCTTCCCTAGAGCTTCTGAAAGGAATACAGCTCTGATGCCTCCTTGATTTTAGTCCAGTGAGACCCATTTCAGATTTTTGACCTCCAGCACTGTAACTTGTGCTGTTTGAGGCCACTAAGTTTGTGGCAATTTGTGATAGCAGTCACAGGAAGCTAATGAAGTCAGTCTTTCCATTCATTATGCTCTACCCATGTGTCTTCTTTCAGTTCTTGGACTACAGCATGATGCTGTAGTTCTTCAGGGTCTTTACACAGGCTGTTTGGGTGGACTTGTATGATTTTTATCTACTTGTTTCTTTCAAAATCTGTTTAAATGACACGTTCTTAGGTAGGACTTCTCCAAACTCTTGTTTCATTCTCTTATTAGCTTCTTGTTTTTGTTTTAATAAGATGTCTGAGTCTTGGCAGTTGATTGACTTATCTATGTACTACATGGATTTTTGTCTTGTACATGCTTGTTTTTCCTTTTTCTTGGTCTATTACTTTCTGTATAACCACCCAAGTTCCACAGCAGAAGAAACTGTATCAATCACAGTTAACCTCCTATCTTTAGAATTGTGTCTGGCAGAGTAAGTACTAGATAAATATTTAATGCCTACTTGGCAGATAGAATAAATGATGCAGGGGAAAACAGTATATTATATGAGAAGAATCTGGCTCCAGGAAAGGAAAACTGATAGATACTAGCCACGGATCATCAGCTGTTGGTAGATTCTCAACTTGGATTTGCTGCCACCGTGAAGATCAGACCTTAAGGAAGACAACAGGGCTAACTCTGGAGTGATGTGAATTGCCAAAGAAGAAGTTCAATCCAGTGAACTACACAGACATATGTGAGACTGGTGGGCAAAGGTGATATAGGGGTTTAAAATTTGGATAGATGCTTGCTCCTGAATCCCTGGTTAGTGAGGCTCAGAGGCCACATAAGAACCCAAAAGTGGATCAAGATATAAGACCCAGGATAGGACGAAGACAAATATAAGTGGAAAAGAGGGCAGGGACCACTATTCTTTTGCCCAATTCAAAATCCCAAAGCATTGATGTAAAGTCAAGCACTAAGGAAATGCTTGCTAAGAGTAGGAAAGGCATGGTTAGGTACAGTGGCTAAAACCTGTAATTCTTGCACTTTGAGATGGCAAGGCAAAAAGATTGTTTGAACCCAGAAGTATAAGATTACCTTACTCAACACAGTGAGAGATTGTCTCTACAAATACAATTTTTAAAAAAATTGAATAAGTAAGGCAAATGCAGGTGTCAAATGAATGATTAACCTATGTATGTAAAAGGAAGCACTGTAACACTTAACATATAGACCCTAGAATTGTCTTCCCCTTTCAACCTTTTGTAACTTGTAACCAATGGTGGAGCTGGCACTGCTTTTGTTCTAATCAGGGTCTGCTGTGAGATGGGGATGGGCTTTTGGGGAGCAGGCAGATCTCATGGTAGGGAAACTGGAAAGGTAAAGGCAATAATGAGGCAGGGTCGGTGGCACTAATTGACTGCTTCAGGGAAGAAAAGGCTTAAAGGGGACACTAATACTGTTAGTGTCTGAATGACATTTCTTCAGGATTTTCTCAGTAAAGTGAGTTAAATTAAGCTTAGTATAATTAACCCTAAGAAATGAGCTTTAATCAAGTATTCAATTCTGTAATTTCCTTATCTCCTTTATCTCTCTATTCCTTCCTTTGGGCACTCAATCCTGTTTTATTCTAGATTGATATCTGTTGAATCAATTTTCCTGGCTAGCTAAATGACATTTGCTCTAAGGAGAAGTAGCAGGTCTTAATTCCCCTAGTGTATTAGTGTCCTGGGGTTGTCATAACAAAGTACCACAAACTGAGTAGCTTAAAACAACAGAAATCTATTATTATTATTATTTTATTTTATTTTTTTTTTTACAGTTGTGGGAACCAGAACCAATATGTCATCAAGGCCATGTTCTCTCTGAAGTTTCTAGGAAATAATTCTTTTTTCTTTCTAGATTCTGGTGGTTGCCAGCAATCTTTGGAATTCTTGGGCTTAAATTTTTTTGATTCGGGTCTCTGCTTCTCTCTTCACAAGGCCTTTTCTCTTAGGATTTTCTTTTTCCAAGTTGCCCCCTTCTTGTAAGGTCACCAGCCATATGTGATTCAGAGTATACCCTAATCTAATATGATTTCATTTTAACTTGATGAAATTTGCAAGGAATCTTCTTCCAAATAAGGTCACATTCACTGCTTCCAGCTGGACATGAATTTTGAGGGAAAGCTATTTAAGCCAGTACACACAGAAAGAAAGAAAAGTACTATTGTAGGATGGGTTTAAGTTGAGGACCTTGCTGAGAAAGGCCTGGGATATTTTTCACAGTGAGTTGTTTCATACACATACTTTCATAAAATTATGACTTCATCATCTTTATATTCTCCACTTTCTGAATGATTTTATATACAGTGAGTATTTATTGAATAATGGAAATGCAAACTTGAATAAATGGATGTTAATCATAGCCTCCTTGGCTTCCCAACTCCACAGCCCGCCAATACCTCTGAGACAGTTTTATATTGACTCTGGGCTGGCCTGGGAAGATCCTGGATTCAGACGTTTTGGTCTCCCAGAATGGCAAACCTTGCTGTCATGTCTGCTACCTGGTGGTTACGTTTACAACTCCTTTTGAAACTTGAATTTTGAGGCAGTGCTTTGAGAAATCAAGTATGTGGGATAAGAATCTTTCTATTCAGCAGCATTATTAAAAGACTGGTCCTTAAATAAACTCTTTTAAGGTAATATTTTTAATAGAAAATCTACCTAAAATAAGAGATAGTTGATGCAAATAATTTTTCTTTATACCTAGCTGTTTGGCTAAATTCAACTGTTTTGTTTTTCAAAAGGTCTCAATAGTGAAACCTAATCTTTAAAACAAATGAGCTGGTACAAAGAGACAATACTAATAATGTGTTACATTTGCATGGCACTTTCTAATTATTTGCTTTGATCACTATAAGGTAAATAAGACACGCATTATTTTCTTCACTTGACCAGACAGGAAACTGAAGCTCAGAGAGGTTAAGTGACAATGTTAAAGATAACAAAGGAAGAATGAAAGTGGCAGGGCTTTATGCCTTCATATCCCGGTCTCCTGCTTTTTCCAGAACACCACCCTGCTTCTCATTACCTGGAGCATCTGAATGTTTTAAGTTATAAGGTTATTTCCAATGTCTACTCAACCTAATTAAGTTATAGCTCACGTCTTCACTTAGCTGGGTTGTAAAATGGATTTTGTTCAGGGACTCCTGGATTTCTTTATGTTCAATTAATTTTAACATTATTTTCTTTTGTTAAGTCTTTTTTTGGAAAAAAATTACGTCTCAAATAAAAACATAAAAGTAGAGAATAGAAAAACCCTATGCACTCAGACAAAGAATATCAGATCCATATGCTAACAGCTTGGGTTTAAATCTTTTGTGATTTAGGGTGAGTCACTGTACAGGGGAGCACAATTGTACTGAGACAATATGGGCTCCTGCATTTTCATACCCTGTGATTTTCCAGCATCTGGATTTAAGTGACGAGAAGAGCTCTGGCAGAAGGAATTTGGAAGTAAATTGGTCATTCTGATTGCATTGCCAATTAGACTTTGCCCAGCACAAGGATGACTTTGGTCCTATTGATATTTGCTGTGACACTTAAATGTTCCGCAAAGTATTGATTCGGAATATCAAGCCCTCTGCTTAGATGCTGTTTCTATGTGATGAGCAGATTACCACAGAATACTAATTGAACTGTTTAAACACACACACACACACACACACACACACACATACACACATTTTTGTGTGTATACTGCCAACAAACAGCAATTTAAGCGTACATTTAATCAGAGCCTATTTGCCACCTTAACAGGAACAAAATAGCAATGTTTAAAGTATTGTTGAATAGTTCATGTTTTGCATGGAAAAAGACCTTTGTAAAAAATAAACTGTTTTCTACCAACACATATAATCTATTGCAGTAAAATAAGTTTACATAGTTCAAAATGGTATCCAGGACAGTTAATAACCAGATCAGGGATAAGGACGAATTAGAAAACAAACTTGAGAGAGGAAAAGTGTCAACTATTTCCTCATGCATTGAAGGAAGTATAATTTACTTAGCACAGTTGAAGAAAAAGCAAAGTTTTGAAGAAAAAAGCAAGTTTTGAAGAAAACTTGAAGAGAGTTATTCCACTCCAGAATATTTGATAAAAATATTTTATGAGTAAAACTTCAAATAGTTACAAGACTATTTTTTGGTAAATATCTAACAAAGGCATGTAAGTTGATCTATGTTAGTCTACTGTGTTATAAGAATCATTCTTAATATTCTGTAATCAGTAAATCGGCATCTTGAAATCATGGGCCAAAGTAACAGCCAAAGTTGTTTACATTCATTCCATCTTGTGTTTTCACAGGTGTGCAAAAATCATATGAAAAATCTTCCAACCACAAACCCCAACATCTGTTTTCTTTTCGTGCCTAACAGGGGATATCATCACTTAACTACTTTCTGTTACTATCATAAAATGCTCTCACCCATGTTTACTTCTTGCTTGCTGTGTCTCCTGATCAACCCCAATGCTTCCCCACATGGCCTCTTTTTCTGGGAAATTCTGAGTAATAAACTTTTCTTTCAATGATATTGATCTCTCTGTGTCATCACTCAGTCATAACTATAAAATAAGTCCCAAGCACATATAACACTGTTGTTTGAAGATTACAATTTTAAATGATTCGATTATAAGCTCACTCACCTTTTTTGATATTGATAGGTGCATACATACATACCTAAGTCATTTTAACCAAATCTTTCCAGAAGTTTAGTTTGAAATTAGCAAAAAAATGTTTAACCTACATTCACCTAAAAAAAAGTAAGCTTTTTATATCAAAGAGTCCAAAATATTTGATTCAAGTTAGACTAATATGTTTTATGTAAAAAATTGACTGTTTAAAGTTAACTGATTCTGACATTCTGATAATCAGGACTGGATGTGCCTACAAATAAAAACTGAAGTTTTTGTTTGTTTGTTTGTTTTGCCTTTTAGGCAGATCACCCCATGTTTTTCCTAAACATGGAATCACAAAAAAGTCCTCAGGAAGTATAACATATAAGCTTACTATAATGCAAAGACAAAGATAGCTACCTGAAAACATTCTCTACTACCAGAAAGCACATCAACAAAATTATTATCTCTGCTTAAGGTCTATTACCATAAACCACGATTTGAAGTTTCTAGTTTCTCAAAACTGAGCCACCACTAAACTCATCAGTGGATTTAATATTAAAAAAGACCAAAGCATACATTTTATGGAAAAATAAACACTTTTTGTTATGGCTAACGGCACATCATCGGGAATAGTGATATGGATAGATGTCAACATGGTGGCACCTAATTCACCCCTCGCATTAATAACACAGAAAACTGCAAGTCGATATTGAGTGTTAAGGGTGTCTTTTCATGTTCCCTCATGAAGATGAGGATTAACTGTGGCTTGCCAAGCATTTGCAGGATAATCTTGTTTTTAACTTCAAAAGGGATGCTAAATGTGATAAAGCCAGATAGCACAGTACTCTTATTTGCAATGTTATCTTCTTTGGTGCATACACACACAGACGATGCACTTATGCCATCGGGGCACTTGAATAGGTCGCACTATCAGAAAAAAAGATAGAGTTTCAAAGGCTGTATGGGGGCCTGCTAAGTGTAATCCAATACAGTGGGTCTGATCCTGTCAAATACATGAGATAATTTGGAAGTTGTCAGGCAATCTGAAGAGCTCTTGGATGAGCTCACTTGCTTCTGGTCCTGCATGATTGTAAGTCCAAGAAGACAATGGCATCCAGGCCAGTATACCCAAAAATGTGCCAACAGTACTGTGAACAGAATAAAGCATTTCCTTCCACTTTAAAGAATCCTAATTAGCTATTTTGAAAGCAACTGCTTGTTTGAATGAATTTAATTCTGTTTTCTTTCTTTTTAAAAAAATGAATTTTTAAGTAGTTCCAGCTGTCAGGAAAATGTATTCTTTTGTATGATATTAATATCTGGGTCCTGACTTGGAAAAAATGAAACCCTTTTCTCTGTTTTTTTATCAGTCTTTGTGGTGGATACAATTCCAAGTTCATAAATTCAGTCTGCAAAAAATATGAGTTGTGTTTATTGTGCTAAATCAATTTAATTTCCAAATTCGAGAGTCTGACTTGGTGAGGTTGTTAGGAAATTTTGATTCAGGTCATCTGAAGTTCATGCCCCACCACTTTGCAAAGGGTCTGTATTTTCTCCAGGGAGGTTTATCTGTCTGGTCATGGGCCCTTATGTTCATCCCGGTATTTGTAGAGATGACTATTGGATTAGCTCCCATGAGATCCTTAAATTTTGGATTACCACTCTTTCTGTGCCTTGAAATAGAGTTGGACATTTTTGGCAGGGCCTGGAATTTACTATAATCCATGCTTCAAAGTCCTTCTTTCTTTCTCAGGACACTTCCAGAGAATGGTGAGAAGAAATTTATTTCACTAGGTATCCAGGGTCCTTTATCATCATGTCTCCTCTGAAGTCACCCTTTCATCCTGAAATCTAATTTTAATCAGTCACCAAGGCCAAGGGAGTAAATTGTTGAGTGAAATAAGCAGATGGTGCCTATCCACACCCCTCATGAAAGGAACACTGTCATAGCCAATGTGTCCCTGAGGGAATGTGTGCCCAGTGTTGCGCAAGTGCTGATGTCTTTCTTTAAGAGATGTTAGAAACATTTTTGGGGGTAAAATTTACCAATTTTTAATATTGACAAGTTCAGTTAAAAAATATATTACTCTGTTGGTTTGTAAGATCATATGCAAACTGCCCAGGTCTAAAATGGCTTCTAACCAGGAAACTTAGAATTATTTTAGGATTATCTTCTCAGTGAATGTGGGGTTTTGTTTATTTGTTTATGAAAATAAAAGAGAGAAGGAAGTAAACATTCAATGAATTCTGCCTTCCACACAGTGACAAAACCCCATCCCTCAGGACAAGGTGCCAGAACCTGAAACTGATGTATGGAAGACTGGATAAAAGGAAATATGAAAAAAACAACTCTGATGGCAGAAATGCATTCTACCACATTCTTGATAACAATGCCACCCCCTCTGATTCAATAACGCAACTTTGGAGGAACATTCTTTGGAGGAACAATCTATGTCTTTATTTCTATTTGGAGTTACATTTTACTTCCCAGCTGTGCTTCTGTTAGTTTTATTTTTGAGCTCCCTCTTCCTTTATCTTCCTTCCTTCCTTCCTTCCTTTCTTTTTTTCCTTCTTTCTCATTCTTCCCGATTTCTTACCCCATGGTCTCATGCTGTATCAATTCCTTATGGAGTTGAAGGCCTTGGAATCAACACTACTCTGAAAGAGATTTGGATCTACATCTAAATGTATGTTCATCAAGGTAATCTTGGAAGTTTGGGGCATTTTATCTTTTTCTCCATTGCAGTCTCAGTGCAGATTCTCTTTTGTTACATGCATAGATTTTGCCACAATTCAGTCCATCATGATTGAAGTATTAGGATGAATTAGCAGAGTTTCATGATATCTTGTAGATCTTTGAACACATTTTTGCAAGATCCATCTTTTTCAGTTCATATAAATCCAATTTCTTGAGGGCAATCTCTTCAATGGAAATCTAGATTTTCTAAAATTCAGCTGGGAATATGACTGTCTTCTAATAGCAGCTGGGCTCTGACTGCTACATGTAAACAAATATCCTCTGGAACATACCCACCTTATAATTCTGGATGCTATTTATTTTAAAAACTACTGGGGTCATTTATTACAAATGGAAGGAATCTGTGGCTGACTGGATTTGGCAAAGTTATGTTTCTATGCAAGCAGTATTTCAAGCTGGCTGCTTGCATCTGGAAAACATACAGTTTTAACTGATGGTTCTCATGCCTCAATCTAATTTCCATGACCTGCATGAAGTCTTTGCATGTCACAATATCATTTATTTGTTTTCCACATAACAAATTGATATAGCACTGTGTGTTAAGCATCCTATGCTGTTATTTACATTCTTTTATGTCTGTGTAATACATCTTTAGGGGTTTGTGGGGTTCTTTTGGGAAGCAGCTGTTTCATACTTGAGTTATTCAAAGCTGTAAGCACAGAAGTTTGACATAGTTGAATGTGTAGAAATAATCAATGAACCGTATGAGGGGTCATTCCATCCTAACCTTTGAGTTGACAGTGAAAAAGGAGCAGGGTGTTGGCAGAGCCTAAAGAAAAAAATAACTTCAGTTTGTTGGGCCCCCACATTTCTTCCTGTCTAGAAGTCAAGGACAACTGGTCCAAATTTACATACTCAGTCCTATATGCACAGCGATATGATCCTGTTTCAGATCAGAAGAAGTTTAGGGAAATTATGGCAGGAAACGTAGTATTCTAGAGTCTCAGTTTTAACCTGGACAGCTTCTAACTTCTAATAGTTAAATTTCTAGTATTTACGGTTTTATTTTCTATGCTTCTTGGACCAATACCTCTGAATGTGTATGCTAGATGTCATAACTGATTACTAATGTATTTCCTTTTATAAATCTAGATAATATTTTCAGAGGGACACATACTATGTGCCAGGCACTATTTAAGTGCTTTACATACACTTCTGTCTTTGGACATCCAACTACCCTGTGAGGTAGGTACCATGATTCCACTTCACAGTTGAGAAAAATGAGGCTGAAAGAAGTTTTTTTGTTTTTTTTCCCCCTGAGGTTTCAAAGACAGTGGGACCCAGAATTTAAAACCAGCAGCCTAACTCTATATCCTATTCTTCTGAACACCCCACCTATGTCTTTGACTTGGTTTATAGAAATGACACTAGTTGTTACCTTAACAGACATAATGAGATACTGTCTAGTTCCCATTGGTAGAGTCAGAGTATAGACAGCCAGAAGACCAGTCATAAAGGACTTGGCCAAGGTAAGTTCCAAGTCTGATCTTCAATTGAAAAGAAATATTTTCTTAGCAAGATGAAAAAGAGCAAGGTCTGACTGTCAATATGAATCACAGTCCAAGGCAGAAGATAGCAATCAGTATTAGAGGAATTACTTCCCACAGTGGATCTGAAGAGTTAGTGCAATCCATAGACACAACATCAGAAAAGGAATTTGAGTAACCAGAACAGCCTTGAGAAAGTGTGTAGAATAGAAATCACAGGGTGAAGCAGCCTGACCACAGCAAAAGGGATGAAAGATGGATATAGCCAGGTGTGGTGAGTATGTCTGTAATCCCAGCACTTTGGGAGGCAGAGGTGAGAGTATTGCCTAAGCCCAAGGGTTTGAGACCAGCCTGGGCAACTTGGCAAGACCTCATCTCTACAATAAAACAAAAAAGTAGCCGGGTGTGGTGGCACACACCTGTAGTCCCAGCTACTTGAAAGGCTGATGTAGAAGGATCACCTGAGCCCAGCAGGTTGAGGCTGCAGTGGCAGTGAGCGTGCCACTGCACTCCAGCCTGAGTGACAGAGTGAGACCCGACTCAAAAAAAATTAAAAATAAAATAAAAAAGAAAGATGGGTATAGGAGACACTAGGAAGACTAACATAACAGAGAAGTAGACAGATATCACATAACAGCAGAGGACTCTGCAAGTAAGAAGCAAACCCAGAGCAAACTGCTGGTTTCCAGAGCTAATTCCACTTGCTCTTGGCCACCAGGAGGAGATGTGCAGGAACAAAGTAAGAAAGGGTAAGATACCATAGAAAGATTTGGTCAGACAAAATCAGGCTTAGAATTTTCATGCATCTGCTTTTCCTTTAGAACACTTTCCTCTTGGCTGTTTTCCATCTTCCAGAGAGGCCTCATCTGACCTCCAATGTATAGTAGTTATCTCTGTTTGTCTTTGTCATGGCACCTGGCCTTTTTCCCTTGGGTAAGATTACATATTATGTATGCCATATACTCATTTATGTTCATTTACTTGTTTATTATTTGTCTCCCTGACTCAAATACAGAATTAATGAAGTTAGCAACCATTTCTTTTTTCACAATTGCATATTCAAAACCTGTTCATAAATAGGCATTGAATGAATGAATGAATGAATAGGGCTCAGGCACAGGGATAAAAGAGATGAACCCATGTAATGTGCTAAGGAAGAGACTTTGGAGAGAAGAAAAAATTACTTATGTTGAATTATCACATTACCATTATTTAGCATTGATGAGCTAAGCTCTCTGGTACTAGGTATTGTAGATATATAAGGAAGACAGAAGACAGACCTGTTTGCAATGGCCCTTTTGAAATGCCATCACTAGAAAGAGATTCATTTCCTGATACAAGTTATTGAGAAATTCTGTTTGCTAACATGCTAGTATAGAACGTTCACCAGAAATGAACATACATTTAACTAAAATTTTCAGTACAACATTTTTGAGGGTACAAAATTAAAATTTTAAAAAGCTAACATTCCACTTAGGTATATAAGACATGGAGTTAAGAATATCCTATTCTTTCTATCTGCTTGTCAAATGTAACACACACTAAAGCTTCCCTCTCTCCTCCCCAGAGACCCTGATCTTTTTCATTAAAGAAAAATCACTCTCCCAGGGTTCTGCTGAGGGTGTGTGATTACAGATGATTCCAAGGAGCGCTCCGGGAACCTCTAATGGGGAAGACACAAGACAAAGAAAATAGAGGGTCATTTTTCCAAGAGATGGGCCCCCTGCCAGGAGGAAGCTCTTCAAGCTGCCTCTCCTTTTGTGCTTTTATTTGATCTTTAATAAAGAATATTAAGACTGAGCTGACTGCCTGCTACAACCCCCTAAACACAGACTTACATTTGAGGGACTGGAGGGAGGGAATGACAGCCCCACGGAAAATGTGAAGCTAAGAAAACAGTATGCAATGAACTCCTCACCTCTGCTCCCTGACTTGAGGCCACTGAAAACAGGGTGCCTCTTATTAAAGGGTTGTCTGCTGTACCGGGCCTTGCTAGAGGTCTGGGGCTACAATTGGCAGGCCTGTACAGATCCCATTTATCTATTATTGATGTCTGCCTCCACCTTCTTCTTTCTCAGAAAGTTTCTCCTTTTGTCTATCCTAACCCCCATCCTCTTTTTATGAACAAGAACCAGAGCTACAAACAAAGGCCGAGTCAAAAGAAATAAGCAGCACGAGCCTTTATACTCATTCTGCCACTTGAATAAATCAGAAAAGGTAATGATTTGCTTGAAATTACATGGATGCTCCCTCAGCTCCTTTCAGATTTTAATGAGACAATCATGTGATAACTTCTGAGTTGTGCTGTTTGTAGTTCTATCCAGTTCTTGTTTGTAGAGCTACATCTAAGAGATAAGAAAGGTGGTGATCAAACTGTTTAATGATGCTGGGGTATTAGTCATGTCTTCTGCCCTCAATAAGAACAAGTGTCCAAACTTTGGGAGGCATTTTCCCAGGAAAAGACACACTTCTAAACCCTTGTCCAGACTTCTCCCAGCCCTCTTCCAATATACACGTTACTTGATCATTAATATTTGCAATTTCATTAACTAAAACTTCCTTATTTATTTATTTTTGGTGGAGAATCTGTGCACCAAAAGCTGCCCTGAGAAGTATATAACTTAGTGTAAATGAATTTTCCTAATGCCTTTCAAAAAGCAGTTTTTACAGTGAACAGAAAAGAGAAGATCTGTTGACATTGATATTGAGAAAGATCATGGCCCAAAGGAAAAACAAATGCAGATGAGAGGGATAGATCTTTATTGCCCATAAGAATGCTGATTTAATACACATTTGGTCGAGGATCCTCTCTTCCTTTATTATAAAACTCAAATCTGGAAATTAGCACCAGAACCTTTTGTTCAGTGCTGCTGCTGGTGAAAAAAATGTATACAGAATTTATTCCATAGCTAATGCAGGCTAGCTTGGTGCCAAAGCAAGAAGGAAACAGTGAAGGGCACAGCAGGAGATCCATTATTGGATGATATATAGTGTGACATATATATTTTGTTTTTAAATAGATTTACAATGCTCCATGTCTTTTTCTCCTTCTCACTTCCATTCCATCCCCCAAACATGTTTACACATTCTCCTCCAGGCTGGATCTCACTCATGCTAAGGTGACTATAGAAAAAAATAGAAATTGTTTGTTACACTTTATGATAAATGAAGTTTAAGAGGAGATGCCACAGAAAAAGTGACCAGATAATCAGGTTTTGAATTTGTCCAGTCTCTCTGCAGCATTGCTCAGACTACCTCCTCTTTCACACTTTAGAGTCTGTAACATCCTCCACCTGTTTCCCAGGGCCAGGCCTTACTCCTCAATGTCCCAGGGCCTGAAAGACTGTAAGCATTACAGGGAAAAGGAAGTTCACCCCTCAACCATGGGTTGGTGAAGGGCCTGCTATAAAATGACACTGAAAAAATGATCCTTAAGTAATTTATCAGTTTTGAAAAAAATTATTTAATAGGTGAAGAAGAAAATATCATTTGCTGATGAAAATGTTGAGGAAAGAACACAAGATGCAGAGCCAGCATCCCAAGTCGGTTACTATTTAGAGACCTGGTCCTGGAGTGTGGCTTATCGTAGGAGATGAATAAGTTCATGTGCTCTCATGAGGGAGTAGAAGAAGATAAATGTGTTAATATAGCACCTCTCTTATGTGTGATTTCATGAGTTTTCATTTTTGTGGATTCTACCCACTTTCCAGAACTTGGCACTCATTCTGTCCTTTTTCATAAATTCTCTGCAACTCACTAGCAGTTGCACCTAGAAGTCACAGCCATAACAAAATTCTACAAAATGAAAAGCTGTTAACTTAAAGAACTATGTCTTATTAGGATATTTACATTGTATTATGGTTCTTAAAAT
Organism: Cephalopachus bancanus; assembly: GCA_027257055.1. Classification (NCBI taxonomy): domain Eukaryota; kingdom Metazoa; phylum Chordata; class Mammalia; order Primates; family Tarsiidae; genus Cephalopachus; species Cephalopachus bancanus. The sequence continues at coordinate 162,345 of JAPVLO010000712.1, read as the reverse complement.
GGTTCTGAGAAATGATGAGGCAGTGATAAATAGTGAGTAGTTATTTCTTATTAGACTCGATTTCCCACTAAATCACAGCTGCTCCACTTCTTTTAAAGTCAACCATACTTAAGTGACTCAGCTAAATTCAGCCCATGCCTCCATTTAGCCTGCCTTTATTCATTCTCTCATTTGCTCATTCAACACTTCTATTGATGACTCAGGCACCCTGGTTCCTGGCCATGTGCTTGGTACCCAGGAGGGAAGATACAATTCCTGTCCTTTAGGAATCTGCAAGTTTCCAACAGACACCCCTGAAAGAGGACAAGGCTGGACACTGTGGCTCACACCTATAATCCCAGCACATTGGGAGGACAAGGTGAGAGGATTGCCTGAGCCCACGGGTTTAAGACCAGCCTGGACAACTTGGCGAGACCTCATCTCTACAGTAAATCAAAAAATTAGCTGGGCATGGTGGCGCATGACAGTAGTTCCAGCTACTTGTAAGGCTAGGTGGAAGAATTGCCCGAGCCCAGCATGTCTAGGCTGCAGTGGCCATGAGCGTGACGGAGTGAGACTCTGACTCCAAAAAGAAAGCAAGCAAACATTGCATTGTTTTCCTGTTTGGTCCAGTTACTCTTCCAAATTGTCAGAAAGGAATGATGGGAAGGTGAGGAGAACATTCCCCTGAGAGAAAAGGAAAAAGAGAGTTCTAGAATCAACCAAAAATTTTTTTTTCAATCAAAGTGAACAGATTTACCAGTGGCTCACTCTGTCTCTTAATTTGTGGATTAATAAGCAATGACATTGATCAAAGGTCTAGCTGGGACATTGTCCTTGGGCCTTTACAAGATAGTGCCTGATCTAGTTCTAATTTGTGTGGTGCTACCTGAGTTCACAGAAAAGGGGAATTAGAATGAATTATGGCTGTCCAGGGAAGCTTCTGGGTGAAAGTGGGGACTGAAGGGTTAACACTAGGCAGAAAGAAAGTCACTCCAACAGGGCTATATTTGGGATGAGCAGTATGGTCAATGGAAAACTCAAACTTCTGCAAGAACCAGGCAGGGCATATAAATGATTTAAGAGCAGAGACTGAAAAATAGAGGCTGTTGAGCCAGAATTTGGATTCTGCCTAGAGAGGGTATTCTATTGGCCAAGTGAATTTAGAAATCTGCCTTTGTCTCTCTGCGTGTAATCTCCTAATTTTATTTTACTTTATTTTACTTTATTTTATTTTATTTTTTGAGTTGGAGTCTCAGTCTGTCACCCAGACTGGAGTGCAGTGGCTGCTCCTGGCCACTGTAGCCTCGACCTGCTGGGTTCCGGGGATCCTTCCACCTGAGCCTTCCAAGTAGCTGGAACTACAGGCTCACGCTACCACGCCCGACTAATTTTTTATTTATTGTAGAGATGAGGTCTCGCCAAGTTGCCCAGGCAGGTCTTGAACCCGCGGACTCAGGCAATCCGCTCACCTCGGCCTTCCAAGGCGCAGGATTACAGGCTGAGCCACCGAGCCCGGCTAATCTCCTAATTTTAAATGTTGATGATGTAGTCATGTTTTAAAATGTGTGTGATGGAAGTGTAACACATCTGTTGGGTGAATCTTTTCTAAACAATACCAGCTTATGACCTCTTCACGAAGGTATTAAAATTAGATTAGTGCACTTCTTAGCAGTCTTCTCAAGAGATCTTTCAAGAGTAGGAGACAAAATTGTGTTTATAGTTAACAATAATGTACTGCACACTTACAAATTGAAGAGGATGGATCTCACATTATCTGTGCTTACCACAGTTTTGTTTTTTTTTTTGTTTGTTTGTTTTGTTTTTTTTTTTTGAGTTGGAGTCTCACTCTGTCGCCCAGACTGGAGTGCAGTGGCCGCTCCCGGCCACCGCAGCCTCGACCTGCTGGGCTCCGGCGATCCTTCCGCCTCAGCCTTCCAAATAGCTGGAATTACAGGCATGCGCTACCACGCCCGGCTGATTTTTTGATTTATTGTAGAGATGAGGTCTCGCTGCCCAGGCGGGTCTCGAACCCGCGGGCTCAGGCAATCCACTCACCTCAGCCTCCCAAAGGCGCGGGATTACAGGCTGAGCCACCGATGTTTTTTTTTAATAAGTGAGGGAGGTTGGGGAAGGACACCCCAAACCGAAAGACTAATTAGAATGATGTGCTGGAATCTATTTATACAATGGGAAAAGAGCAGAAAGGAAAATCTTGAGAAAAGGTGTTCTATGGGAGATATCTTGCATGTGCTGTGTATGTTATTTCCACAAGTCACAGTGATTTGCTTTGAGGTTGAAAACAGAGACAATAAGAAGACTATTTGGGTATGTTAATGGCATTTTCTCCCTTTACTTTTCCAAGAAGTAGCAAGTAATTTTATGGCATCAATAACTCTTCTTTATGCATTTCTGAACAGTGACCTCTTGGGAAAGATAATATTTATTTGGGTGAAGTTGTAAAATGCACAATTTGTATCTGAAAAACAAAACTTGACAGCAAGTTGTTTGTATCTGTTTTTTTAATCAAACATTTCTGAACTTAAAAAATAACATTTCTCATTTTTATAGCTAGGAATGGTATTGTGTAACGAGGATAAAGCTTTTCAATTGTGAAAAATGATGCCAAGAATGACTGGAGAGGATAAATTCTCCGTACACACTCACAAAATGTTACAACTTTCATGTCATGTATATCTATTCTTCTAAGATAGCCTTAAGCTACAAAGAAATATATGTTTTCCCACAGAGGATAGGGTCCAGACTGCTGGAGTTAAATATCAGGTTTTGCTTCTACAAGGTCCCACAGTTATGAGTGTTCACCATAATGCCACAAAATCACATCATAAATCTACACAACCGCTTCCTTTACATTCATTATTTGGGAGCAGAGGCAGCTCTTAGAATTAGAAGTAGCATCTCTACATGGTTTGATAGCAAGGGGAAGCTCTTAATACTATTTTTTAAACAGACTTATTTGATGTATTCTACAATAATAAGAAAGTATTAACCCAGTTACAGTAGCCATGAGTTGTAAATATTTCTTAGCTGATAAAGATATATTTAACTGATAATTTAAGCTTATAAACACATAGTATAATTATTGTTATTTTAATGATAGAAGGCAAACTTAGTTGCATTTATTTTGCCAAAAATTAAAGTGTGAGATACACTGGGGTACGTGGTTAAAGGTATGAGATATAATTACTACCTGCAAGACCAACCTTCAAGCAAAATCATATTGAAGCAAAGTTTCCCTTGACCTCCCGTGTTCACACTCAAGCTCCTTTTCCTATGTCTTTGGGCCAGTCTCTGACTCATCCCACCCTCTTCCCAGATCCTCTTCAGGAGAGAAACAGCCTCATGATCTCTCATCCATATCCCCTTTTCCTATTCTTCTTCAAATAGGTTTTTATTTTTTATTATTTTATTTTATTTTATTTTATTTTTATTATGAAGTTGTGGGGTACAGTTAAGGGTTAGGTATACAATTGCATTTCATTCAGGCACCCTGTTGATATGGAGTGTTTCCCCGTTCCCAGACAGATATTTGCTACTGTTAATCCCATCTCCCTCCCCCTCAAATAGGTTTTTAAATTGTTACTTATTAATACTTGGGTGTGAGCTTGTTACTCTCATTTTGAGGCATATTATTAACTGTGTCACGCAAAACTTTGGATCATAGAAATAAACTCCAAGTCACTTAAATAAAAGCAGATAATACATTTAGGGTAAAAAGTACTACTTTTTGAAGTCCCCAAAAGTCACTCAAAGTATATACCTCCTGTCCCCACTATTTTACTGTCTCGGTGTCTCCTCTTGTCCTTTAAAAGTAGTCAATCTCAAGACATGATTGATGATTGCAAAACAATTGTCCAACCAATTAATACATAATGAAGTGTTGACTATGCTGTGCTGCAGGTTGCCATGCAAGAGAGCCAGAGAAAAAAGGTGTGTCAGCCGAGAAGTACCTGCGAAAGAGTCTACATCATCATGAAAGAATTAGAAATGCTGAATGTTGAGCTGACTGATGGCCAATTTTGCCCCCACCCCACTCTTTCTGCCCCCTTATAGACCAAATCTTTTTATCTCCTTGAGTTCTTGCTGAAATGCGAGTCTTACCTTTTAATTGAGAAGCTGTTCAATTCAGATCTAAGAAGCTGTAGCCCTCCCTCACTTAGGCTGTTTTAAGTGAATTCTCTTTAATTCATCAGTAACTCTGTGATCTTCACTAGTCAAGTTCCAATCCATTTTAGAATATCTTTCCAGAAAAAGAAAATATTCAGATACTCCAATAGATATCTAAAATACATAGAGTTAACTCTATCTCAAATGTTAAGTGTATTTATATGTCTTATGTACTATGCCATTGTTTTAGTGTGGAACTATAAAACTAAATATCCCAAACTGAAAATGTGCCTATCATGTCACCTGCCACCAATACAGTTAGGAAAGCCACTAGAATCTCATACCCTCAAACTCAGTTTGAGATGGATTACAGATATAAATATGAAACAGCAATACAGATTTTAGCAGAAAATATAGGAGAAACACCATTATGACCATGTGGATGACAAAATTTCTTCAAGATAATATGAGAAATACTAGTTGTGGAAATTAGAAATGACTGTGCATCAAAACACAGCAAGAGCAAGAAGAGAGCTCAATAGAAAGGAGAAAAGATAAATATTAAGCCAACAAAAATTTGTGACCACAATATATAAAGAACTTCCACCAATCAAAGAAGAGGTCAGTCAATGGAGAAATGAATAAAAGACTTGGAGAGGAATCTGATAAAAGAGGACATTCAAATGGCCAAGAATATTCACACGAAAATAAATTTTGGAAAAATGCAAATTAAGATCATAATGCAACACTAAAACTCAAAACATAATTAAAGTTTTTTTAAAAAGGAGAGATAATATCATATTTCTGGCATTAAATATAGGGGGAAATGGATCTCTCATGCATTGCTGGTAAGAATCTAAACAGGTACAACTACTTCAGGAAACATTATATGATATCTACTAAAGCTGCATATATGCCTACCGTATGACCAGGCAAAACTACCTGAGAGATATATCAAAAAGACCTGAGTGCTATGTCTGCCAAAATATATGGATGAGAACAATTTCCAACAGCATTATTAATAATTGCCTCAAAATAGAGGCCACCCAAAAGACCATGAAGCATAGAATGAATAAATTCATTGTCATATATTTACACAATGAAATCTTAAATACGACAACTAAAGTGAATGAACTCCAAGTGCATACAACATTGCGGATACTATTGAGAGAAAGAAATCAGGTATAAACTATTATACACAGTTTGATTTCACTTTTACAAATCTCAAGAAGAGGCAGAGTTACTCTGTATCATTAGAAATTAGTGGTTTTCCTTAGTTGAAGTAGAAGATATCTAGAGACCAGAAGGGCATCGAGGAGGGGTGCCTTCTGGTGTCTGGGGATATTCTGTTTCCTGATTCACTTATGAATTACATGACTATGTTCACGTCTTTGAAAATTAATTGAGCATAATTTGTACTTTTCTTGAAAATGAAATATGATATATATACATGCCTTCTATGCATGCCATATTGTAACATAAAGTCAAACAAAAATCCCACAAAACTTATTAAGAGCAGTATGTTCTAAATGTCTCCCCACCCTATCCCTAATATCTGCCCTAGGAGAAAGAATAAAAGCGCATCTTCACTGAGAAAGAGACATCCTGTAACCCTTCCTTTTCCTTCTCCATTGTATAGGTGCCTGGAATTTACTATGGGAAGTACATTGTGGTGAACATGTTCTTTTGCTGAAGCAAGAAATCTTGGTTAGAATCCTAAGCAAAAAAAAAAAAAAAAATTCTGAAATCTCCCTAAGGGAAGGGATACTATGTCACCCTCAGCCTGAAGATAGAGTGGCCTGTAGCAGGACCTATTTTATTGTCATGGTGAGGAAAATGGGGTAGGTGAGTAAGGGGCTCCGGATAGATAGTTGTTTCCCCTTTTCTACCAAAACACAGTGTGCCTCTTCAAGGCTAGGAAAGGAACCAGAAGAAGAAGTGTGCAAAGGTGCAAAGGGAACCCCTCTGTGGAAAACATTTGAAATATTAACATATAATGAAGGTATCCAAAATTCTTGGTAGGAGGTTCAGCATCAAAATGAATGGGGAAGGTTATAGCAAACTACTCTACTCCTTAATCTCTCCCTGTGCCAATTTCCATCATGCATAAACTCTAGTGGCATATTTTCTCATATGCATAAACTATATACAACCTAAAGCATATACATGAGTACCCAATCAAATTCTTAAATTGTGACTTTCTTGTTTGTATGTAGAATGATTTGGCCTCCATGATTTGCTTTCTTCAGTGGGTAGCACATCGAAGTCATTGCCAGCCATTCTGAGAACTCAGAATTTGGGTCACATGGGAATCTTACTATGACACGTGATCCTTGCTGAAAAACCAAAGCTGTCAAGACAAGAAAGTTCTTGATAAAGAATTTTCAAGGAAACTCAAATATATATATAAACATTATATATACTATAATGACAAGTATACAAAAATAATATTCAACCACGTGACACTGTCCATTTTCATTTTGGGGCAGCATCTAATCCTCCAATAGTTTCTGTGGGGGTCTCGCCCCGCGAAGGTTGTGAGATGTATTGAAGGAGAGACGGATAGGCGAAAGACGAAGATAATATCTCTCCTTCAAAAAATCTCACAACCCTTACAAAACAAAACTCCCACAAGTTTCCTTCATTTCCCTTTGCTATCTCACTAGCCTATGTTCTAACATCTACTAAGCAGAGAATTGAGGTAATTTTTCAAATAATTCAGGTTTAAAAGAAAGAACGTAACACTGTTCACTGATTTCATTAGTTCTCATAATATTGATTTAATTGCCCTGAATAACCTTAACAAGTGTCCACTTAGCCTTGAAATTCACATACATAGACAGCTTCCAGTGATTATCAAACAAAAGATGAAATTTTAAAGCCTTTCTAAGCACTTAATTTCTTTCTGTTCTACAACATGAAAGCCAGGCTTTATTTTCATGGCCACATCAATTACTGTGTTTCAGGCAATATGGTTTGGAAAATGCAGGGGAGAGGTAAAAATTACCCTTGAAGCTCTAACTCTTTCTAGGCCGTGAGAAATTTCTTTATCTGAGCCTGGTCAGCATTATCTCAGAAGAGACATTTGTGAAAACTAATGATAACATCAGGTGAGCTTCAACATTTATATTTCCTATTAAATTGAAAATTAAATGCCTCCTCTTCTTCCTGAAAATGCTGGATATGTATGTGCATATTTAGATAACTTTTATTAGCTAATGAATTAGAAGCCAGTGAAAGTCAGCATCCTCTAAGTCGCTAGTTTACATACTTAATTAAAACTCTATTGACTTCATTTGTTATGCAAAATAATGATCTTGGGATTTAGGGATTAGAGGACTTTTGTTAGGAAGTTTGAATGTGCTAATTTTCTGGATTTTCTTCACAGGTTTTGTGAATCATATATACAGAAACAGTCACCAGACACATCATAAAGGTCTGAGGCAGAGAAAGAAGGGCTCAGAGTTTGGGGAAAGTAATATTGTACCTTATCTGCTTATTTATATATTATAGTTAATTTTAATTTTCCAGAAAAACAAGCAAGCAAATTAAAAAAAAATCTCAAATGAGATTTTCTCTTTTGATCAGGAGATGACAGGTTATTTACTAGTTGTAAAGAGTGACCCCTCTTGTTAAAGATCGCCTCATAGCAGGAGGGCAAACTGGACAGTGTGGATCCTTGTGCTTTTTTAGGGCTTCACACTTAAGAAATGTTCTCCATGACATCCACTTATTTTTGGCATTGTTTAGTACTTTACTTTATTTCCAACATATTTAAACACATATGTTTTTACATTCCTCATTGCTGACCCATGAGCTAGGCAAAGGTAGTTTATGAATTCAATGCTTAAGTAGGAATACTGAAGTCTAAGAGTCCTGGGGGTTCAAAACTCTGTGGCCAAAATTACATACAGAGCTGAAGTTGTAACTGGTGACAGGGTACTGTCCTGAGTCTCTGTGGGCCTGGTATCTAATGTCTTAGCCAAATAACAAGGCATGCCTCACTCAGTGGAGTCATGGCATATGTGAAGGAAATTACAAAATTGAATCTGGGGACAAGGAAGAACCGTTGACTCTGTACTCAACCATGAACTTCTTAGAGTCAAGTGGGAAATATTACAACATTAAAATGTCAAAACATTTTCTTCTTGAGCTATGGTTTATGGATGCCGATATGAAATGTTTTTATTGTGATTGCTGTTGTTGCGTTTTTACTTTTATTTTATTTTGTTTTATTTAATTTTAGTTTTTTGAGTCAAGGTCTTACTCTGTGGCCTAGGCTGGAGTGCAGTGGCACAATCATGGCTCACACTCTCAATTTCTTGGGTTCTTCCTCCTCAGTCTCCTAGGTAACTAAGATTACAAATGCATGCCACCTCACCTAGCTTTTTTTTTTTTTTTTTTTTTTTTTTTTTTTTAGAGACATAGTCTTGCTATGTTGCCTATGCCTGTCTTGAACTCCTAGACTCAATTATCTGACATTGGTTTCCCAAAGTTCTGGGATTACAGGCATGAGCCACTATGCCTAGCAGGCTGTGTTTTTAAAAAATGTTCTTTTGAGGTCTATCAAACATGCCAAAACATGTATTTTAGAAACATACAGCTAATAATATTACAATGTATATAAATTGTGTTCTTTTTATCTCTTTAATTACTTGCTTAGATGGATCAGAAGCTCAGTAAACTAGGTTAAGAATAATTCATCACTCAAAATGTATTTACTTAGTAGTTACTCTGTGCCTGGTTCTGTGTTACATATACCCTGTAAGATACAGATAACTGTGAAACTCTGTGTCAGTCCTGGCACTGACTATATTCCATGAAGTGATACATTCATCCATGAGGCCAAGAACATTTATTTGTTTTTTGAATTTTTTTACTTTATTTTATTATAAAGGTGGGGGTGCCAATCAGGATTGGGTACATATGTAATGTATGTATAGGTGATATATTACTGACAGTAAGAAATCAGTATGGTGAAAGCTACTGTCAAGTGCAGGCTGAATGTAGGATTCCTGCAAATAGACTATTGACATTTAAACCCCAGTGTCGTGCTCCCACTAGCTCTATGGCCTCACTCTTATGTTCCTGTACCTCAGTTCCCTCATCTGTCAAATGAAGATAATAATATCAATTGTGAGCATTAAATCCATTAAAACATGTAGTATTCAGCATATGGTATGTGTCCGATAAGTATTTGCTCTTATTATGAGCAGGGTCATACGTAGAGGTCTTAGGCAGGAGACAGAACTTGGAGTAAATCATTTATAATAGAAGAACTTGAATGGAGGAGAGAATGAACTCTGGATCAGTTCAGCAACATGAATAAATAAATAGTTGTAGAAGGACTGGAAGTAGCTAGCTTCATGGATTTGTGGAAAACCAGGTCACCTGGAACAGAGGAAGCAGATGAAGTGGAACAGTGCTGAACAGGAAGGGAAGTATTAAAGAACTGGCTAAGACATTCATGAAGAACTCCCTAGGATGTGGGGTTACTATCCAAACTGCCAGAAATCTGGGGCAGGAATCTTGCTTTGGCTGCTGCTGTCAGTATCCCTTTGGATTCAAGGACATTCACTTATAAAGATAATGCTGGCTGTATGGCTTTTTATATAACCACGAACTCAGTAGCATAGTTATTTGAAAGAAATGATTCAGGAATGCTTAATCAACCTAATTTTAAATTCTAGGAATTATTATTATTATTTTTGATCACAATCTCACTCTGTCACCCCGGCTGGAGTGTAGTGATATGATCACAGCTCACCACAGCTTCGAAATCCTGGGCTCAAGCAATTCTTCAGCCTCAGCCACCTAAGTAGCTGGGGCTACAGGCATGTGCCACCGTGCCCAGGTGCTTTACAACTTTTTTTGTGTGGAAATGAATGGTCTTGCTATGTTGTCTAAGCTGACCTCAAACTTCTGGGCTCAAGTAATATTCCCACTTTGACCTCCTAAAGTGCTGGGATTAGAGGTATGAGACACTATGCCTGGTGGAATTAATATTTTTATCCAGAACTGCCCTCGACAACATTATGAATGAGTGAATGAATGAATGAAATCTTCAGTCCATGGGAGATGCTCTCTCTGTGTAGAGCATTATGTTGACACACATAACCTCCCAGTGTCATCCCTTAAAGAAGAACTGTGATATATTTCAGAAGTAAGCAAGACTATATACAATGCTCTTTAATTTCTTCTTTTTTCTATATCAACTACTGTTGTCCTTAGAGTGTCCATTGTTCCAGACCTTCACATTATTTACCATTGTTTCTTCTTCTCCCCCAGTCAACCTTCCTCCAAATTAAATATTTCTGACGTCTTAATCCCTAAGGTCCTTCTGTGAAACACCTGCTAATCATATATACAGTAAACTAGATTATGATTTTTTGGAATTTATTTACTCTGTTACTTATGTTATATTACTTTATTTCTGCATCATGTTCAATACATCTTATGGGGAAAGCCTGGAAATGGTATATATCAACAACTGTCTGTGAAAATATAAGGAGCTAGCCGGGCTAGGTGGCTCAGCCTGCAATCCCGCGCCTTTGGGAGGCTGACTTGAGTGGATTGCCTGAGCCCGCGGGTTCGAGACCCGCCTGGGCAGCGAGACCTCATCTCTACAATAAATTTAAAAAAAAATCAGCCGGGCGTGGTAGCGCATGCCTGTAATTCCGGCTACGCGAAGGCTGAGGCAGAAGGATCGCTGGAGCCCAGCAGGTCGAGGCTGCGGTGGCCAGATGCAGCCACTGCACTCCAGTCTGTGCGACAGAGTGAGACTCCAACTCAAAAAAAAAAAAAAAAAAAAAAAAAAAAAAGAAAATATAAGGAGCTTGCACCAGAATATAAATCTAAACATTGCTTCCTTCCTCAAGAAAGTCATTTTCCTAAAAAATCAGGACTTCTGCTTTGGCTCTGATATGTTTTTTTTGAGTTGGAGTCTCACTCTGTCACCCAGACTGGAGTGCAGTGGCCGCTTCCGGCCACGACAGCCTCGACCTGCTGGGCTCCGGCGATCCTTCCGCCTCAGCCTTCCGAGTAGCCGGAATTACAGGCGCTCACTACCACGCCCTGCTGATTTTTTATTTATTGTAGAGTTGAGTTCTCGCCTGCCCAGGCGGTCTCGAACCCGTGGGCTCAGGCAATCCACTCACCTCAGCCTCCCAAAGGCGCGGGATTACAGGCTGAGCCACGGAGCCCGGCGGCTCTGATATGTAAAGAACTTGGAATTCATTATCTCCTTCTTTACAACAAGAATGTACTTGAACAACTTGCAAATCAACAGCTTTCCTTGAACCTATGAGAGAACTAAGGTTGGAGAGTAAACAGACACCTCCAAACTCGGAGATACAGGTGAATCCAACGATGCCCAGCTAAGATCTACTTACCTGGAATAAAAGCCGCTGAAGTCATAACCTGGTAGAAGCACTAAACGGTAATTTTGATAAATTGCTGGAAGCTGAATATGAATGAGTGTGTACATGAAAACATGGGGAAAATCAGTCTATGGGGACTTCTATACTTTTGTGGGTTTACCCATAGAAACTTCAACATGTTCTCATGATGAAGATTCAAGAAATATTTCCTTATGGATTGGGAAGCAGGGCAGTAATGCAAGAAGAAAATTCATTGTAAAATAACCCAGAATGTTTTCATAGCAAAGACTCTCCAGGGGAAAAAGACTTTACCAGAGCCTCAGGTCAGCTTGGAGAAAGGCATTAATTAGAATCCAGACCCGTCTAAACCTTCTGGTCTCACTAAGGTGGGGGTATTAAAAATGCTATACAACTGGAGAGGTACTTGAGGGAATTCACAACTCATATACAGCACATGGTCACTTAAACACTAATAGTTATTTATAAGATTGTAGAACATTCTTTTCTCCCTTACCCCCTCTGCCACTGCATCCACAAGTCTCCAGTATAGAAACAAGAGAGCTAGAGCTAAAAAAGATACAAGACTTTTTCCTCAGACTGTCTGCGAGGAGGAGTACTTTAGAAAAGTCAATTCAGGGTTGAACACAGTGGCTCATACCTATAATCCCAGCATTTTAGGAGGTTGAGGCAGGAGGATCACTTAAGGCAAGGAATTCAAGACCAGTCTGGACAACATAGCAAAACTTCATCTCTGAAAAAAAAACAAAGTTAGATGGGTGTGGTGGTGTGCACTTCTTGTAGTTCCAGCTACTAGGGAGGCCGAGGTTAAAGGATCGCCTGAGCCCAGAAGGTCGAGGTTATAGTGAGGCATCATCATGCCATTGTGTTCCAGCCTGGGTGACAGAATGAGACCCTGACTCAGGGAGAGAGAGAAAGAGAAAGTCAAATCAGGAAGAAGAAGAGACAAAAACAAGAATACCAGAAAATTTGAACCCTCTGACACAGCTGCAACATAAAATAAAATAAAAATAAAAAATTAAACAGCCCAACTTAAATATGCAAAAGTACTATTTGCCTCACTTTTAATTATCCAATACAATATATCTGACTTTCAACGAAAATTACAAGTCTTGCCAAAAAGCTAACAGAGATATTGGACATTTCAGACATATTAATACTATTAATTGTAAAAATTTTAATGGAAAAAAGTAGAAAACATGCAAAACAGATGAGTAAAGTAAACAAAGAGATAGAAACTCTAAGAAACAATCAAAAGAAAATGTTAGAAATTAAAACCATGACTATACAGAAGGATATCCTTGAGGTACTCATATTAGATTGTGCAAACATGAGGAAAGGATCAGTAAGCACGAAGATGGCACACCGTAAGCTTCCCAAACCTGAATATTAAGAAGAACAAGTGTGAACCAAAGAAAATCCAAGCATCTAAGCACAATTGGATAGCACAATTAATTATCTCTTTACTTTGACCTGAGGGGTTGGGATGGAATGTTAACTTCTGAGTCTCTTTAATGTTTGGATCATGACTTTTCCTTTAAATCTTCTGTTTTACATGAAGACTTTTCGTAAAGTTTTCCTTTATATTATTTGATACTATATAAATATGCATTATTTTCTACATTTTACGAATGAACAGTAGAAGCAAGTTACCCACAGTCACATGGCTTCTTAATGGGATAGTTGTAAAAAGAAGAATGTCTTCAGACCCTGTGAAAAGGTCTTTTTAAACATTTTTAATTTTTTATATGCTAAAAGCTTTCATATTTCTTATGTAGTGTTTCCTAAAAATCCTAAAGTAGTTTACAGAAGAAAACTTACTGGAACTCCAAACTTTACTCACAAGACATTAAATTTCTTCTTTCTGCTTGAGCTAAAAATGTCAGAATAAATGACAGTGCTGCACTTGCATTCTCTCTTCTCGGGATCCGTCTAAGTGGTTTATTTAAAAGGGGAGGAGCTTTTAGATTTCTGATGACTCAGAGAGTCTCCTACAAACTGAGCCTGCTGGAGTTTGTCCATGGCTAATGAGACCGTAATTTAACTGTGGTATTTCTGTGTCTCAGTGATGGCTCCCTAGGCTTCTGCTCGTGAAGCTGTTTCCCGTCCCTGCTGTCTCATCACTCCTGTGACTATAGTCAGTCTCAAAGACACAAGTGATGAGAGGGACCCTGAGTTTAATTCCTGCTGTTGGGCTTTGAGTTTATGTGAACTACTAAGATGTATGTAATGCCATCTTCTTCACGTATTAGATTCATTTTTCTTTCTCTTTATTATGACTAAAAAAAGGCAGAATGAGGGCGATGCTTCTTTTGAATATTTCTTCTGAAATAGCATATTAAAAATATGGGGCCACTATGTGATTTCTAATGTCCATATGGACACCAGAAATCTCATTCTCACCATTCTCACCATTTCCTTCCACTTTAAGGCATGGCTGTCATTAGAATTTTGTGTGTGTGTGTGTGTGTGTGTGTGTGTGTGTGTGTGTGTGTGTGTGTGTAGGGTGCCTATGTTCATCTGTGTGTAATTCTGAGTGTGTGTGTTGAGTGATACAGAGAAATAATATTTCTCTCTCTCTCTTTTTTGCCCAGGGGGTGGAATCTTTATTTTTTGTCATTTTTCAGAATTAGACATTTGAAATGGTTGTATTCTGAATGCTGACTTCCCCTACCAATTCTCTGGAGTCGGGGTGGAACTCAAAGGAAGACTCTACATTTCAAGTACTTGTTTTTTCCTCTTGAGGTATGTTATTTTTAAGGTCATCAATTTAAAGTAGGAATATTTCTTTAAAGCATTGGAGTAAAATTTAAAAATGGAGCTTTGATATAATTTTGGAAAGAGCTCTTGAATCGTGACATTGACTACCAATAAAGTTATGTCTATATAATAAATGATTATACAGCAAAGTAAAAGCAAAGAGCTGAACAATGTAGAATATTAAAGTTTCCTTCCATGGCAATGGGTACCATGACTGATTACACTGAAACCCCTTTCCTGTGATCAACTGCAAATGAAAGAAACTGGATATGATTCAGGGATAAACAAAAAGAGCAAAGACTCATCAGGGCAATGAATAGGAGCTATATGAATACAGATGATCATCAGGCCAGAGAATTTTAAGTGCTAATAGCTTTAGTCCTGCATATTACATTAGTAGGACAAGCTTTGTTCTTCCAGTCTCTGTGACACTTTGAAGGTCTTTGCATTCATTGCATTTTTATATACTGCTTTTCTTTCCCTTTTACTCCTTTTATTTCATCCAACACACCAAGAAAGGAACACGTTTATTGATATATTGTCCAATAAAATACAAATTTGTTGCAACACAATACATACATTTTATTAGCATTCTTGTTAGTTCTAAAAATCAATTCATCCACAGACATTTTTTCTGGCATTCAAATTATATTAAAGGGAAAGCTTTCCTTCTACAAGAGAAAGGGACATTAAAAATTGACCAAGTTTCAGAATAAAAAATCAGTTATGATCACTTTCTGTTTCAAAATCACTAGGTGAAATTCCCATATCTGATAACATCTGTTAGGGACAAGGCAAGGTTGGTCATTAAGACATAATAATGTTCAACTAATATTTAAAAGTATATCTAACTGTGTTCAATTCTGAGGAAAAGACTTCTGTGGCCAGAACAAAGCCCACTGTGACGCTAAAGAAATATTAGTAGTTCCCTTGTCAGAACCGGCTTACATTCTAGGAGGAAAAGAAACCACTCTATGAAAGATTATGGCACCAAGCGGATCATTCCTCAAAATGAAGGGCAGTCCCCCGCTTCCTCCAGAGACATTTCTTCTCTAATTTGGGGATTTTACAATTGCTGTTCTGGAAGGCACACATGTTCTGCTTCCACATTTTCCAAATCCTTCTCCTGGGTTTGAGCAAGTGTAGTTAATCTACTTAACAGCATTTCCATGAGACAAGAATATCATCTGATCTTATTGGGGACAAAAAAGTGTCATGAACAAAGCTCTTCTTAAGTCTCTTTTTCAAAATGATTTCCTAATTTGCAGGAGGGTCCTGGATAGGGTAGTCTCTGACAAGGAGCTCTCTGCCGGGGGGGCTGTCTGTTCTTCCATGCTAAAGGCACACAAAGACTTCTCTGGTCCACTTGCAGCTGTCTTCTGAATGCAGTGAAACTTGGTATACTAAGGTTCAAGTAAAATGAATTTTTACTTTGCATAATTAAATGAGTAGTAGCTATAGTAAAAAAAAAAAAGTTTAGAAATAAATTTTGACATTACAGGGCCCCTTTTAAGAGGGAAAGTCAGAAAAAGTCTTTTAATTTAGTAGTTATTATAACCCTGAACTTGAAAGGCCAAAAGCTGGTGAAAAGGATTATGGCTTTTGTGTCTTAAAGGTATGAGTTGCTAATTGGATTAGTCACCCTTATCAGTTTTGGATTGAGAAATACCCTTGTAATGACACAGCCCTCCATAATGTAATGTCATGTTAATACCTATCTGATGCTAGGTCAAAAACACATTTTTGAAGAGAGAATAATGGCAGAAGTCATACTTCCCAAATGGAATATAAATAATTAAATTTTTAAAAATGCTAATTTTTGTTTTCCATTGTTTCTACAAATAAATGTGTAAGATCAGTGCATTTTAACTTTGCATTTGATAAATCATATTTATGGAAAATTAAATTTATGAAACAGAACATTTTGAAAAAATACAAACATATGGTAGCTTTATAGTTGAGTCAGTGAAAAGCTATCATCCAAATTTTCATTTTTCATATTTCTTCTTATGGTAGATTGAGGGCAATAATGGTGATAATTTGTTCAGGCCTTTCTGTGTCCTTCTACACTGGCTCTGAGCTTGGTCATATAACTTGTTTGGCCGATGGGATAAAGATAGATATGATACTTAGAGACTTGATAAGCACTTTTACATGTTATCTTACTGTTCTTAAATCCCTACTACCAGCCGGGCTCGGTGGCTCAGCCTGTAGTACCACGCTTTGGGAGGCTGAGGTGAGTGGATTGCCTGAACCCACGGGTTTGAGACCCGCCTGGGCAACTTGGCGAGACCTCATCTCTACAATAAATAAAAAAAAAAAAATTAGCCGGGCATGGGAGCATGCGCCTGTAGTTCTAGCTACTTGGAAAGCTGAGGCGGAAGGATCACTGGATCCCAGCAGGTAGAGGCTGCAGTGGCCGGGAGCGTGCCACTACACTCCAGTCTGGGCAACAGAGTAAGACTCCAGCTCAAAAAAAAAAAACAAACAAAAAATCCCCTACTACCAAGTGAATGAGCCCAGGCTAGTCTGAAGGAGTATGAGTCCCTGTGATGGAAACCAAGATGACTGGGTAAAAGTTAGCCAGTCTTAAGTTGATGCAGATTCATGGGTGATACCTGCACAAGATCAGCTGAGCCTAGTCCAAGGCAGCCAGCTAAGCCGAGGCTATACTGTTAATCTACATGAATGCTAGCAAAATAACTTATTTTTTCAAGCTACTAACTTTTGAGGTGGTTTGTTACATGACAAAGTCTAATTGACGCATCACCATTTAACAATGCTTCTAACATATTTGTTATCTGTAGGCACTGTTGAAGTCCTAGGAATATATAAAATCCTAGACTATCATAAAAATAAATCCAAATAGAATCCACACCTTCACTTTCTACATGAGGAAAAGTGTGTTCTAGATATGAGAAATAACTGGTTTAAAGTCCCACAGCTAGTTAATGACTGCCAGGACAGTCATTGCTGTAGGGTACAGAGAAGTGGAACCTAGGTCTCCTGGCTCTTACCCAAGTGATCTTCCTACAATACTATAATTGTGCTTTCCTTGTTTATAAAAAAGATATTGCTATTTCCATAGTTTATATGCTGGGAGTTCTGTCTCTAATATTTTTTGTAAAATTGTTTTAAAGATGTGGGGTACAATTCAGATTTAGGTATGGTATATGTAAGACAATTCTCAAAAGAAGACATATGAGCAGCCAACTGACACATGAAAAAAATGCTCAGCCTCACTAAAAGACAGAGAAATGCAAATCAAAACCACATTGAAATACCACCTAACTCCAGTCAGGATGACCATAATTAATACAATAAAAATGTGTCTCTAGTCTTAAGAATGGAATGTACTGCACACATTCACCTGTACCAAGGTCTTCCTGTGATGAGTTCCTGTTCCTGGTTTTAGTGAGAGCTTTGTGTGTGCCTATAGTCCCCATATGGATATGGCCTTGATCTTGAACTCCTTAGATCTTCAGTCCTGAACTAAGCAGTCATTGACAACTCTTCCCATTTCTTCATTTATTTATTTAGCAAACATTAAGTTTTGCTTACTACAGTGTCGCAGGCTAGACATAGCAGAGAATGAGTGAAAAAATAGTCTTTATCCTCATGATCCCTTTATTCTAGAAAAGAGACAGTTATAAAATAACCATCTACATAATAAAACGTGTACTTACAATTGTGGCAAGTGCTACAGAGGAAAAAGTCAAGAAAGTGCCTTTTCTTAACCCATCTACTCATCTAATCAAGATCTACTGTAGGGACAAGAAGGGTTAAAGTCTTCTCAGCACACAGATGTTTTGTGTTTTATAGCTCTTTCAGAGTCCAGAAATGCCATACCCTTTCTCTCTGTGAGTAAGATTTACACACATACATGATAATTCCAGAGAAATGAAGATGTGTCTATAATAACTTTCAAGCAAGTTTCTGAATCTATGAAAAAAAGTAATTCTTAGTCGAGTTATCTAGATAGTTTAAACTATATACAGTCACCTTATTTATCAACATTGTTGACAGGACATTTAACAATAGAATTATTTTCTCTGCATGTTGATGGTGAACATCCCCCACCTAGTATTTACTGTCTCTATTTATTCAGTAACAATAGTTGCATTTTTTAAATGCTTGAATTAAGAAGGTTTTTTTAAATTGTTTTTTATTTTGTGTGTGTTTGTGTAATAAAAACTGGCTTGGTGACTCACATCCAAATCAGTGCTGTGGGGGACAGAGAAATTAGTGCTGAAAGGCAAAGAACTTGAGAATCTGAGCTTCTGCAGAACTAGCAGAAGTTGAAAGGACCGCTTTACATGTGAACACAAGGTGTAGTGTTTTTAGTTAATCTCTTTTTAAGGATTTGGGAGACCTGGAGGGCAACCAGGTTACATAATCAGACAACTGCCTGTAACCATCTTCTCTTTGGCTTGTGTGGTACCAGCAAGGCCTCCCAGTGGATATTATTGAATGCTGCTTCCTCTACAGATGGTCTCTCTTGAATAATCTCCAGAGACTGGCCAGGTGACATGTTTGCAATCCTGAAGATAAATGTGTCATTGTTCCTAATCTGCATCCCAGTCAAAATGCAGCATTGGCCAGTCCTCTGGTATGAGAGTTCCTGAACCATCAATCTCACCAAAAGACAGAGCAGCTCTGTCAGGAATGCATTTTGTTAGGAGGCCTAGACAGTTCTACCTCCTTCTTTCTGAAAGAATACAGCATAAGGAGCAAGAAAGATGAGGAACTGTTTTGTGTAGACAGAGAGCAGTCTTGAGATTGCCAATATCACTTTAGCTTTCAAACACTACAAGAAGGGCTTGGGCCTTATTTACAATGAACACTTGTAGGAATTATTTATTTGTGGTATGTAAATAACTACACCACTTATTTGGCAATCTGTACAGATAATTTTGTAAAGGAAATTGATTTTAGAGATTAGGTTGGTCCGGTCTCCTTTAATTTTAAGAGAAATTGAATTCCAAAGAAATGTGTGAGTTTTCCAGACTCATAGAGTTTAATTGCAGCAGAGGTAGATAAACATTTTTAAAAAGAAGTTCAGGTTATTATTATTTTTTCTATTGTAAGTTAACATGTAATGAGTCAACAGTAAGCCTAGTATTAGAAAAACATAAACAAAGAAGACAATGTAAACATTTTCTTGATGTAAATACAATGAAATTGATGGCAATTCTATAAGAAAAGATGTTTGAAGCAATTGCCTGGATAATTCCAGGCATATAACAAAGGCTTCATCTTTCTGCTTTTAAAAATCCAGATTTAAATTTAATAGATTGTTTCCAATTTGTTTTTCTTGAGGTTTATCTACACTACATTTAAAAATCTGTTCTATTTTCTTAGCTTTTCCTTAGAAAAGTCTCTAATTTTCTCTTTTCCCAACTACGGAAATTGCTTCCAAACTGGTCTGCTTGCTCAATCTGTGCCGTGCATTACTGCCATCTTCTAAAACATTGCCTGATCATGTGATTGCCTTATTCAAAGTCTTTGAAACTTTTTCTTGTACTAAAATATTAGTATAAGCCGGGCTCGGTGGCTCAGCCTGTAATCCCGCGCCTTTGGGAGGCTGAGGTGAATGGATTGCCTGAGCCCGCGGGTTCGAGACCCGCCTGGGCAGTGAGACCCTCCTGGGCAGCGAGACCTCATCCAAAAATCAGCCAGGCGTGGTAGAGCATACCTGTAATTCTGGCTACTCGGAAGGCTAAGGAGGAAGAATCGCTGGAGCCCAGCAGGCGAGGCTGCGGTGGCCGGGAGCGGCCTCTGCACTCCAGTCTGGGTGACCGAGTGAGACTCCAACTCAAAAATAAAAATAAAAATAAAAGCAATAAAAATAAAAAATAAATAAAATAAAATATTAGTATAAAAGCAACATTAAGATTAGTGCAAACTGCTCACAATCTTAGTTTACTACCAGGGAAATGTTTGGGTTTTGCTTACTCTTTACCTCCATTTCTTTTCAAACTTCTCTCCCAATATTTCATGCATTTTATGCTCTACACACAAGGAACTAAGCTAGATCCTTGAATACAAGTGCTATTCTTTCTGTCTGTAAGGCCCT
Source organism: Cephalopachus bancanus (assembly GCA_027257055.1). Classification (NCBI taxonomy): domain Eukaryota; kingdom Metazoa; phylum Chordata; class Mammalia; order Primates; family Tarsiidae; genus Cephalopachus; species Cephalopachus bancanus. The sequence goes on along the minus strand of JAPVLO010000712.1, from coordinate 142,005 downwards.
TCTTTTTCTCCAAATGTCTAAATTACTTCCGTTCATGAAGGTCAAAGGTATATGTAACTTTTTCATTCCTTCTGCTTAACTTATTTGTCCTGTTTTATTTTGCAATGCATATATATTTTTTTCTTTCTGGAATAAAACTTACAAGAGTCTGATATAAAATTAGTGTAGTGTATATGTGTAAAATGAAATTGCTTTCTTAGAAAAAAAATCTCAGATTCTCTAAATTTGACAAAGAAATACATGTGTTCTTGTAAAGAGCTGATATATTCATGTTAAAAGAATATTTATGCTTCTAGGATCCCAGGATTCTGATGCCAAGGTCTAAATCCTTGCTTTAACACTTAACAGCTTTATGATATTAGGCAAGTTCTTTGTGACCTTTGCCTCTGTTTTTTAATCTAAAAAAAAGGAGGCAGTAATGGTACTGATCTCATCAGGTTTCTGTAAGGATTAAATGCATTTAAACATATTACTCATTTAGAATAATATTTGACACTAAGTTCTCAAAAAAGAGTAACTAATCTTATAATGAAAATTAAGTCAATCAATTACATGGCTACAGCTATTGTTCTAATGGGTAACTTTTTCTTGTTCCTTTCAAATATGTCCTATCTTTTTACAAAATATTTTTATGAAGTGAAATTAGTAATCTTGTCTTTTATCTCCTTAAGCATAGTATACCTATTATAAAATCTGTATCTAAAAATTCCCATTAACTATATCCTTGTAGGTATACTTTTACTTTCTGTTTTTTTTTTTTTCTGTTTTTGGATCTTATAGATATGGTCTTGTCTTTTAGTGTGCCTGACTGAATTTTTGTTTGTTTGTTTTTGTTTTAAGCAATTCTATTTACAAGAGTATCAGAAGTAACAAAATAAGTAGGAATAAACTAAACCAAAGAAGTAAAATGTTCAGACACTAAACACTGCAAAACATCACTGAAAAAATTAAACCAGGCCTAAATAAATGTGAAGACTTAAAATATTCATGATTGAAATACTTAATATAATTCAAACATAATATTGTTATGACAGTATTATCTAAAGCTATTTACAGATTTACTACCATCCCTATCAAAAATTTCAACATTTCTTTTTTTATCAGAAATGAAATTGTTGTTCCTCAAATTTATGTGGAACTGCAAGGGGACACAATGAGCCAAAGCAGTTTAAAAAAAGAAAAATAGAGTTGGAAGACTTAGTCTTCCCAATTTTATAATTTACTATAAAACTCTATAAGAACAGAGTGGTACTGGTAAGGATAGACATATAGAACAATAGAATACAATTGAATGTCCAAAAATAAACCCATACATCTGTGGTCAGTTGCTTTTTGACAAGGGTTTCAAGGTGATTCATTAAATAAAGAACAGTATTTTCAATAAATGGTGCCTGGACAATTGGATATCCACACATAAAATAATGAAGTTGGACCCCTATCTCATACTATATATAGAATTAACTAAAAATATATCAATAACCTGAATACATGTAAAAGAAAACATGGAAGTCAACCTTTATGACCTTAGATTTGGCATTAGATTCTTAGATATAGCAACCAAAGCATGAGTAACAACGACAATAGATAAAATAGATTGTATTAGAATCAAAACCTTTTGTGTATCAAAAGAGAATAAAAAGAAAGTGAAAAGATCAACTACAGAATAGAAAAAAATGGTGCTCAACCAAGTATTTATACACTGTGTTTTTAGTGTCATAATTCACTATAGCCAAAACACTAAAAAACCCCAAATGTCCATCAATGAATTAATGGATAAACAAAATGTTGTATACACATAAAATGACACGTTATTAAATACCCATATATACTGCCACATGGATAACCTCCAGAATATTTTGTTAAAGGAAAGACACAAAAGGTCACATATTGTAAAATTCTTTTATAGGAAATATTCAGAGTAGGCAAATCCAAATCCAGGAGTCAGATTGCTGTTAGCCAGGGTCTGGGAGCAGAGTGGAAAGTGAGTAAACACTTAATAGGTATAGTCTTTCCCTTTGGGATGGTGAAAATGTTTTGGAACTACAATAGAGTTGGTGGCTACACAACATTGTGAATGTTCTACTGAATTATATTCTTCAAAATAGTTAATTTTTTGTTGTTTAAATTTTAAATCAATAAAAATAGATAACAAAAGTAGATATGTTTACCAAGTTGGTTTTTTTGTTAGTTTGTTTTTAGTTCTTTTCAGCAGAGGGCTAAGAGAGAATTGCCAAGTTTGTCATCTTACTAGAAGTTTACTAATGTGGTCTTATTTCTTTAATGCAAATTCTTTATGTGTCCTACTCTCAATTAGGGTTTTCCAACTTTGGCATTATTGACACTTTGGAGCACATAATTCTTTCTTGTAGGTGATTGTTCTCTGCAGAGTAGAGTGTTTAGGATTTCCAACCTCTACTTACTAGATGCCATGCCAGTAGCATCCAAACCTTAATTGCAACAAACGATAATGTTTCCAGATATTGCCAAACATCCTCTGAAATACAAATGTGTCCCTGGTTGAAAACTCTGCTCTGCATTAGATGTTCTTAGCCCTGGTTTTCAGCAGTTTCATGCAAGAAGTGCCTATGAACCCTATAAAATTACCTGCACCTAGAGAAAAAAGTAGAAAGAGAATTAAAAATTTCATGTGAGGAAAGTTTTATTGAGTTAAAAACAAATGTGAACATTGCTCTTCTCCAGGTGTCACAATACGGTGATAGAATGAACATGTGCATGGAGATTTCTTTTACAAAGTGAAAGGTATTATGCTATGAGTCTAAGACAAGAGGAGGCTCTGATTCTAAACACTTTTCTTTAGTAGAAGTTTAATCTAGTTTTAGGTGGTTAGGTAGATTTTTGTTTTATTTTGTCCTTAAGACCACAAGAAACTAGAAACCAAAGTAACTTGTAAACGAATATGTCTCAATCTAGCTTCAGTGCAGGAAATAAACACCACTTTAGGCATGTCAAACAGAAAGAGGTTTAATAGATGCAGTTGGGTACTCCAAAAATTATTGCTGCTTTTCGATAGTTGATTTCTTGGTCACACCACCTCAGCTAGAATCCAGAGGTCAATAAGATCCCGCTGCTGCAACCACAGACTTTTTCTGTGACCACAACTGGCCCTCTCAATCATCAAGTTGCTGGCTAGGCACAGAGACGTGCCAGCTGCAACAAAGATGCCTCTCTCTAAATGTTACAGCATAAGGATTAGACTCTTCCACACTAGGCCTTTCAGCTGATACCCAAGTGCATCAAATTAGGGAAAACTGAATCACTTCCAAATTCCTAGTTGAAAAAAATTCTAGGAAATGTAGATTTTTCTCCCACTTTCTGACCCTTTCAACTAAAAAGAAGGTGGAATTGGAGTTTCAAGAACCAATTCAAGTAACTTCTATGTAAGGAAACTCATTTAGCAGATAATGGGTCACGTGAATGCCAATAATTACAGGAAAAAAATAAAGACACATATCTTTTTTAATTCCGCTCATATACCTCAATAGCTGAAAAATGGCCAATTTTACTGTTTTGCAAATAATCATAATTCATTGCCATATTACAGCCCAAACTGAGATAGTGAAAATTTCTGAAAATTAACACAACTATCTATCCTTTTAGAAGAAAGATAAAAAATTAAATTAGTTGTCACAGATACTCAAAAGGTCACTATTTTGGAGGTAATAGAGTATATTCAGGGAAAACATAGACTAAAACCTTGCAGAAAATAGTGACTTTAGACACCCTGGTGCATACACATGAGAACCGGCCTTATCCCAACTGCCAAACTAAACAGAATTGAGGAAAATGTACATTAATTTGAGTACATACAATTATATGTATTATTATACATATTATATATATTATTCCTCCGACCCTTAGCCTTCTCTATTATGTCTTATGTATACATTTATTTGAGTCATCCAAATGATTTTTTATATCATTTTCTCTGGTTGAAGTTGATTATGCAGAACAGAATACTAAAGCTTTCTAGTGAAAGTTAACTTGGATCAAATGGCTTGTCTTTCTCCATAGATAACAAAGTACTTCATTTGCTAACAATCTCTTACTGAAGTACATTTTAGAGTGAGATAAAGCTGGAGAATCTTTATTTTATTGAAATTCTAGCATGTTAATTTTCACACAGGGCAGAAAAGCTGCCACTAACATCAGGCAAGTCAATTTTCCATTTGCCTTACTCCCACATGTAACTAATGGTGGACAAGCACTGCCTGTACCCTTGCTACACTTCCCCTTTTGGGAATTACCTGTTATGTAGGATTGACTTGAAAGTGCTTTATTATTCCTCCTCCCTTGCAACAGTATAAAAACTCCCCCTCCTTTTCCATCAGATAGTTTCTGCTCTCAAGAAGCCTACTGGCCTTCTGAAAAACAGGGGAAATTAATCTTATTAGCTAATTTACATGTAGATTGTACTTGATGTATTATCCTTCTTTGCATATTGTATTTGAAACTCAATCTGGTATTATTCAGACATGAGTAGAGAGGATCTTTTTAAGCAGGACAACTCCTAAATCACATTTTATAGAATATGTTATTATCACAGAATGCTTTGCCATGTGAACAAGAGAGTCACTGGATGATATTCATAAAGATTAGTTGTTTGTATAGGCAACAAAGGATCATTTAACAATACACAGGTTTATTCTGATTGTAATAATACCTTAGTTATATGGAAAACATAAAACTATTGCATTTGAAATATACAACAATGCAAAGGGTGTGTCTTTACAAGTTGACGGGACTTTAAGAAGTTTCAAAACAAAGCAATCTAACCTATGAACCAAAGAAACAGAAGGTGATCCTTTAGATTAACATAAAATTCTTTACTAAAGTATACTTCAAAAGATTTTTTGATGGAAGTTGCTTCTCCAATAGTAGATTTATTCAATACCAGTGAAAACATTTTAAAACACCCTCGAACATTAGTAATTATCTTTTTAAATGGAAAGACGATTAATCTTATATTCCACAGATTGCTTATTTTACCCAAAAATATTGTGTGTGATCAATACCCCCAAGTGTCATAATGTCCTCATTGCATCTTGGATAAATTAAATGCTTGGTTTTCAGATCCCCTGTTATGAAGGAGGTTGTCCAAGCATTGATCAAACTCCTTTATATGCACATAAAGCATTAGTGACATTACCCCAATGATAAATTCTCAGTACGTTCTAAGCACAAAGTAGCTATCAAAGGCTGAGACTACCAACAATACACAAAACATAAAATGCAAAGCAGAAAAAATTATGTAAACTTACTTAATTGAAAAAGACTATGCTAGTCAAGTACACTCTTTTGGAGCAGAGCAAAGAGTGTACATTTCTTAAAAAGACTATGCTAGTCAAGAAATGTGAAATTCAAGGTCTGGCAAGCTTTTAGAGGTAGGAGTAACTGTAGATAGCTATAGATGACCTCATAATCAAGTGAGACTGTTGTTCATTGTTGTTCATGTTCAGAAGTATGCTCATAAGTGTGAATATACTGATTCCTTAACTTTTAGATAGAGGGTGCTGTCACTGATTGGTTGGCTTACAGAAAAGTATTTATCGAGTTGCCCCCATTGATAAATGGTAACATGACTTCAAAACTATCAGCTTTTGTCTATGAGCAGAAAAGGTATTTTCCTTATAGCATAATTATATTAAATAATATTGACAATAATAAGATAGTTTCAGGATGTTTTGTGCTGCAAGTAATGGAAAACCAAACTCAAACCAGTTAAAACCACAAAAAACATTTTTGGGGTGCTTTACATAAGAGAAAGTACAGTCAAAAAGCCAGATGTCAAGGATTGACCTAACTTAACATCTGTGAATCTCTTTTTGTAAATTTTCGAATTCTCCCCTTTTTGTAAATTTTCTAATTCTCCCCTGTTACATCCTCAGGCTTTAGCAGAAGGGGCTATAGCTGTGCTATATTCCCATGACATGGCATCCAAGGAACATGGGGGTTTGATTTACAAATTGGGAAGATTCTTTTCCAACAAATTTTTCTCCTTTTTTATTGGTTCTGAATTGAGCTACATGTACATATTTGGATCAGTCACTAGGAAGGGGAAAGAATGATCTCTAGACCAAATAGGCCCACCCCCAGATTTGTGGATTCCATGTTCCCCAAGGAGCATGGGTAGGATTGATACTTGAGTAAGATAATGAGTCTACAAAACTAGAGGAAAATAAAATAAATGATGGAAGAGAACAGTGTAGTCACTATGTATAACAAAATAAAAAGGTACAATACCCACTATCAGTATCATAAAATTTATGGTATATGTTTACTTTTTATTTTATTTGATGTTCATGACCACTCTTGGTGGTATTTGGGACAGTTATTCAACATTTCTTTCTCTAATCTTTAAGCCCATTCTGCATCCATTCTTTAATTTTTCTTAATCCCAATAAGAAGCCTATATTCCATTTTTGAACACAAAACCACCTTAGTCCTGTAAAATTTTCTGTCCTTAATGTCTTTACCTATTTTCTTGATCTTGGAAGCTTTATTTATTCTTTAAGATTATTTTTAGACAGTCTAAGTATTATTTAGTCCCCTATCATATTGGTCATTTCAGTGTTTTGTACGCATTTCTGTAAAGGCATTTACAAGTTTTCTTTTTATATACATATGTATCTGCATGCCTGCTTCTCACAGTGTGAAACTGGAGGTGAGTGGGAAAGGCAGGAATGGTCCAAGAACTTTGTCTTAATCATCTTTGTGTTTCTAGTCACTAACAGTTCCTGGAAGATAGGCATTCAATAGTTCCTAAATGAATAAATGAGGCAGGAGACATATAGTCATGCAAAATTGATAAACTTCACATATTTTTCATTTTTTATTTTCAAATGGCAAAAAATAAAGTTGATGTGAAGAATGTATTATGAGCACTATCATCAAAGTTTATAAAATTAAAATAAATTTTATATTTGTGAAAACCTTTTTGAAAAGGAAATTATACAGGTAAAGTGTACTACTACTATTATTATTCATCCATTTACCAAATATGTGTTGTTTACCCTGTCTCAGGCATAGTACATGGAGTATATGGCAACCTGAAAAATATGGTTTATTATTATTATTATTTTAACATCTGTGCCTATCACTTACTGAGACAAATTTGGAGTGTTGTTTTTTTCCATCCACAGGTGGACCTTCTCCTAAAAGTCTTGTCTTCTAAGTTTTAGACTTTCTAGGCCAAAGACTTCAAGGCCAAGTGGACCATAGGAAACATCTAGTTTCCCAGCCAGACAGCCAAACTCATGCATCCTTGCATTTGGATGAATGGTTTCCCATGGGGCTTTAGACAGATTGGACCCAGCACTGGCACAAGGTTGACTTGGAGGAATAAGCTCCTGCAAACTTCAGTTAGTGTTTGGTATGTGAACATTAAACAATGCTGAATCTGGAAACAATACATCACACAGCAGGTCCCAGGAAATAAGCAGAAGGCTGGCAGCAAGCCAGGGCCAGGGGCCAAATCACTCCTCAAGGACAATTCTTCATGGAATAATGACAGCAGGTTTGAGGACAGCAGGTATGACCTAACAAGATAATGGTATTAATTACATTTGAAAATGGGAAGAAGACAAAATGAAAGTGTTTTTTATTTGCTTATCTGATAACAGATTTTACTTCTTTTGCCCAACTTTCTTGAGTCTGAAATAAATGGTTTAATTTAAAGCATTCAGGCAATATTAACATACACTAAACATTATTGCACATTAGACACTGCTATATTTTAAAGTGTATATTAAAAAATTAAGACTTAGTCTTCACAACTAATCTTTGAAATGGGTAGAGTTATTATTATCAAAATATTATAATGAAGAAAATGGCAACAAGAGAGGTTAGACAACTTTCTCAGGGCCACACAGCTAGAAATGATGGAACTAGAAATCAAAGGTAATCTGGTTCCAGGGGTGTCTCTCTTAAGCATATTGCTGCCTCTATATTCTGTCCCAACAATTTAAGAGAGGGTCAAATTCACCCAGATTGACAAATAACTCAGTGAAGCATAAAACAGAGTTCACAAATAGACCCTGGCACATATAGAATCTTTCTACATGCCAGAGGTGGAAAACAGATTAGTGAGGAAAAAGAATGGGGTCTTTAATAAAGAATGATAAAGGAAAATATAAATTTGGGACTCTAATATGAACAACAACTCAATCCAAATAGATTGAAGAGATAAATGTGGAATGCAATACTTTAAAACTATTAGAAAAATGCATTTATTGCTTTTGGAAAAATAATTTTTTAGAGTATAAACTGTACAGAAAAAATTTAGTAAGTTTAGTTAAATTATAATTTAAATCTTCAATTTAAAAAATAAATGTTTTAAAGTGGAAGCAAGTTGCACAATTAAAGAAATATTTGCTGCACATAAAAATCAACAATATTTGGCATCTACAATATATAAAGAATTATGAATCAAATAAGTAAATGAACAATGAAAACATTGAAGCAAAGTTACAAAAAGATATTTCATACAATAGAACACATTAATGGCCAACAAATGTGAAGCATTCTCAAGCTCACTATTAATCAGGCAAATTCAAACTAAACCATAAAAGATTTTGTTTCACATTCAGCATCATGGCAAAGGTTAAAATTTATGAAAATGTCAAGAGTTGGCAAAGATGTGAGGCAGTAGGGAATGCTGTAGACTGCTGTTGGGATAAAAGTGTGTGTTTGTACAACCACTCTACAAAATAATTTGTTACTGTTTAGTAAAATTTGAAGATATTCAAATTTGAAATCTGAAAGGACAGTTTATTTCACAACTCCTGAATCTCATTTTCTTTATCTTTACATGTTTCCTAACTCACAGGGCTTGTGTAAGGGTTCAGTGAGTTATACATATGAAGTGCTTAGTCTGAAGCTTGGCATAAATCAGCACAGTGCATAGTGGTATGTCTTTCCTGAGGTTTTATTTTGCACCTAGATGTACATCTTAATTGGCATTTAATAGTCAAAGCTTGTAAAACATATAAAATATTCTTCTTTGTGCATGACTTCTGTATATTAATCAAGATTCCCTCATGTCTAATATATCAGATTTGGAACTTCAGGTTCCAGCATATTATCTTGATAGGAGTAGCCATGCAGTAGAATTATTGACTGACTGAACTTTGACGTATTTATTGATTTAAATGTTTCCTTGGCATTCTTGGATTTTGTTACTTGGATTTTGGTCTTTATGATGAGGATCATCTAGCTGGTTACTTTAGGTTGAATAGTTTAAAAAAAATAGAAGAGCATTCCTGGTAGAGAAAGAACTAATTAAAAGACTGAATTAAATTGGTTAAGGCCAGGCTCGGTGGCTCAGCCTGTAATCCCAGCACTTTGGGAGGCCAAGGTGAGTGGATTGCCTTTGCCTGTGGGTTCAAGACCAGCCAGGGCAACTTGGCAACATCCGATCTCTGCAATAAATAAAGAATTAGCCAGGCATGGTAGCATGTGCGTGTAGTTCCAGCTACTTGGAAGGTTGAGGTGAAAGGATCATCAGAGCCCAGGAGGTTGATGCTGGTGTGGGTGAGTGTGCCACTGCACTCCAGCCTGGGTGACAGAATGAGACTCCAACTAAAAAAAAAAATTGTTAAAAAAAAAAGTCAGTGACAAGAGGGAAGTGTTTAATCAAGTTGGAGAACAAGAAAGAGATCCTACCACACTCTGTAAGTTTGTGTTTTGTTTTGTGTTGTTATATATCCACTAAGCAGTTTGAGGTTGATCAAAATGTGATATGCATTTTACAAATACTTATCTGATTGCTCTGTGAAGAAGAAATTGCAGATGGGCAATAGTGGAAGTGAAGAGACCAGATAAAATGATATAGTGAGAATCTAGGCAAGAGATGATGATGCCTTGGCCCAGTAGTTGTGGAGTTGAAAAGAAGTAAATAGATTTGGGATGTGTATTTCAGACAGTCAATAGAATGTGCTTAATGATTGGGATATTGAGGAAAATGGAAAAAGAGAATTGAAGGGCAATGCTTAGATTTTTGGTCTAAAGAGTTGTGCCCCCTGATATGACTTGAAAGCCTTGGGGACCAGCGAATAAAAGCAGAGGATGAATGAAGAAATCGAGATTCCTATTTTGACATGTTAAGTTTGAGATGTGAGGCAGACAAAGTAGACATTCAGTTAGACACGTCACTAGGGTAGGTAAGGACATGAGTCTGCATATCCAGTGACAGTTAATGGCTGAAAATAAAACTGACATATTTTAAATATGATCCAACTTATATATAATCCAATATAACTTGGATAATATTTAAAATATTTGAATTTAAGTCCTGATTTTCTCATAAACTAACTTTCAGGGACATTTTTTTCAGAATTAAATGAGGCAACAAGTGAAGTGCTTTGTAGTTATACAGTGTAACAAAAACGTATTATTATTAGTGGGGAAAGAACAATGGATTAGGAGTTAGAAGACAAGCATTTCAGTAGTGGCCCTTTTCCTGACTAATGTTAGTACTAGAGGCAAGTCATAGAACTCATTTGGCTTGAGTTTCTTTAGTTTGAAAAATGGTGAAATTAGAATCAATAACCACACTGGTCTCTCTCTTGTCTAATCCTCAACAACAACAAAAAAAACACTTCCCTCCGTATTGATGTTAGTTATCCTCCCTCACTGGGAAAATTAAGGCCTGTAATTATGTAACTGTAAATTAATTAAACATATAAAATTTATAATCATTTTATCTGAAAAGTGTTAAACTCCTAAATGGAACATTATAAAAGCATCTTAACTTTGAACCAAAGAAAGGATCCAAGAACTAGATTGAATTCTTTAGTGTCTGCACACATTTTTACTGCAAATAAACTTTTTTCTCAACTTGATTTGCAGTGGCTTGTTAATTTACACAAAATAGATTTGAGGATGAGGATAAATAATAATAAACAAAAGAGAAAAATGTCTTGTATAGGTTGTTATGATGGATAAACAAGCACCTTCATTTCCATAATTAAACAGTCACTACAAATGGAACATTTTAGAAAGAAGAGTTAATTTTGACTGCATTCATATTTTTCCGTAATTTTGACATGTATGTAACCTGAATGTAAATTTGTCATTAGCCAAAAGGTACTTAGTGGATGACTGAAAATAAACTAGTCAGTGGGCTAGAGTTTAGAGACCACTAAAATATCACTAATCTCTAAGTCCTACGTGCATCGAATATCATAATTTCCCAAGTTTAGGAAATTAGAGTTTAACTTCCTTCTTTACTTGGGACCACCTGCAGATGGCCTATAATATTTTCACTATGGTGAACTGATATCTTATGGAATACCCTAAGTTACTTTTGTACAATTCTAAATGATAGACAGTCCTTTGCCATGTAAAAGCAAAATCAACTGCCTTGTAATTTCCATCCTTTGATTCTATTTTTGTTCTATAGAGAAACTAGTAAACAAATATATAAATAATGATTATGATTATGTTTGAATATACTGGGTCATCTCCAAGTTTTCTGCTCATCCTCATGTTCTTCGAGAATTTGTTATTCAGTTTTCTGGACTGCCTTGTTATGTCATCTGTCCTCTTTTGCATAAGCTCATTGTACAATTTTCCTCTTTAATTGTGCTAACCAGAATGGACCATGATTATTTGGATATGATTTGACAATTGCAGAACATTGTGAAGCTTATCACCTTCAAGATTGACTTGTATTGAGCTTGTAGGATTGAAAAGTTCCATGACTTGCTCTCAAGACTACCTAGCCAGACATTACTAGTTATACACTTTTGTAAATTTAAGCTTTTTCATATTTAAATTTAGTATTAGTATATGACATTTCCCTCAACCTGGCTTGTCTTTTAAAAGCTCTATGCTCATTTGACTCCTGTGATCACTGGAATGCAAATCTGTTCTAGTTGTGTGTGTGTGTGTGTGTGTGTGTGTGTGTGTTTTTGAGTTGGAGTCTCACTCTGTCGCCCAGACTGGAGTGCATTGGCCGCTCCCGGCCACCACAGCCTCGCCCGCTGGGCTCTGGCGATCCTTCCACCTCAGCCTTCCAAGTAGCCAGAATTACAGGCATGCGCTACCATGCCCGGCTGATTTTTTGATTTATTGTAGAGATGAGGTCTCGCTGCCCAGACGGGTCTAGAACCCGCGGGCTCAGGCAATACACTCACCTCAGCCTCCCAAAGGCGCAGGATTACAGGCTGAGCCACCGAGCCCGGCTAGCTGTGTGTGTGTGTGTGTGTGTGTGTGTGTGTGTGTGTGTGTGTGTGTGTGTATGTGTGTGTGTGTGAATGAGAATATTAATGACCAACACAGTATTTAAGTCAACAAGATGTTTTTATTTCAGGACTTCTCATCAAGTACCATTATGACATATAGTGTCTTTTCATTCTAATAGAAGAAAAATCAAGCTTTTAGGCTTATTATTTTTAATATATGTAAGAAACCAAGTCTTAGAAAACTCTAACCCCTAGTTCTGACAAGTGTATTTGATTCTTATTTTTGTAATTTTATAATTCATGCCCTAAGAGTATCAATTTCTATTATTTTTCAAATGATACATTTTACACTTTTAATGTCATATTTATTCTTGTCTATTTTGGCTCTGGCTCCAGCCTTTACACATCATTTGAATGTCCATTCTGACATCTGTTGTGTTTGCCTGGTGTTCTTAAGGTCATACTAGAATATCTTCTGTTAAGGCTTAGTGAACTGTATCATGAAGAGAAGGCTAAGGAGAGAATTCCATGACTGCTAATAGATTTGTCCTTGGCTATTTAGAATCTTTGTTTATATCCTCAATGCTATTTCTGAATTTTAGCACATAATGTTCTCAGTTCTATGGTAATTTTTTTCTGGTGTCATGATCTTATGATGCAGATACTTTGTCTGGATCTAGGTAAATTTACCCGCATGTCCCTGAGGTGTCATAGTTTGGCATCTCTGATACAGACCTATTCCATAATTCTATCCACTGAGTAATGCCTGCCTCTAGACCTTTCTCAGTACTTACTCCTGACCCCATTTTTTTCTTTTTCCAGCCTATTGTTGTATGTTTAAAGCCTATTTTTTTCTCTACAAGCAGTGTGCCTAATCTATCCTCTTACATGGCCCATTCTTGATATTGCTCTGTCACTGGTGATCAATACATGGAGATTATAGACACTATTACACTGTTATTGTTATCAATCTTTTATTTCTAAAAGATCCAGTCTTCTTATTAATATAATCTTCATAATAACATGATTACCATCATCAACTTGGAAGGAGTCGTAACATCAAAATGCTTAATTAGAGCTATTACATTTGCTGTGGTAATGACAAGTGAGTAAAAATCACAAATAGTAAGCCATTATTATTCCATCTTCTTCAATGTCAAATAAGGCCTTTCTCAAACCAACCCTGCCATGTCCTCCATTGATTAGCATCACCTCTAAAGATGGTAATTTATTTGGAATTGATCAGGCATTCATTTAACATTTGTAAATGCCAAGATTTAAAGCTGAATATTAGAACAGCAGGCCAAAAACTATACTCATTATCATCTTCTTAGATAAAGTTTAGAGATCACAAAAACTCTCAAATTCCAACTGGTCAATTTTAATTTTTCTGCTAGGGAAAAGAGAATTTACATTTTACATTTTAAAAACTACTTTCACTGTTTCATCTATTTACCTATGCTTAATTCTCACTGCAACTCTATTATTATCTTTGTTTTACATATAAGACTACCAAAGCTTGGGGAGAGTAAATAGCTACACAGATAAACTGAAGACCAGAACCAAGGTGTGGATAGATGCATCTGACTTCAAAGCCTGATTTTTTTTTGTTTAAATATACATTCTATTGCCTTATAAGCAAGAAACTTTCTTAATACTTTGCTAGTGTATAACTGCAAAAAAATTTTAACTCCCTTAGTTACAGATTTTCTTATCTTTAAAATGGGCATAAGAATAGTAACCATAACTTAGAATTGCCTTGAAGATTAAACATAAAGTTCTTAGTACACTTTCTGGCATATAGAAGATTAAATACATGTTATATGATTGTGATGAAGAGAATGAAGAAAAGTATTGCTGTAGATGAAACCATTCAGAAAAATTTTGGAGGATGTGGTATGATGTTTTAGAAAGAATACTTCATTAGAAATGTACTCAGAGCCGGGCTCGGTGGCTCAGCCTGTAATCCTGCGCCTTTGGGAGGCTGAGGTGAGTGGATTGCCTGAGCCCGTGGGTTCGAGACCAGCCTGGGCATCAAGACCTCATCTCTACAATAAGTCAAAAAATCAGCCGGGCGTGGTAGCGCATGCCTGTAATTCCGGCTACTTGGAAGGCTGAGGCGGAAGGATCGCCGGAGCCCAGCAGGTTGAGGCTGCGGTGACCGGGAGCAGCCACTGCACTCCAGTCTGGGCGACAGAGTGAGACTCCAACTCAAAAAAAAAAAAAAAAAAAAAAAGAAATGTACTCAGGAAGAAGATCTGGAAGTTTCTAAGATTTCAAGCCTGGCTTATATAGAGGATTAGAATCTTATAAAATGATAAAAGTAGTGATCTCTCCGGGAGTCTAAAATGATGGGCTTTGTTGTCAGCATGTGGAGTTCTATGAGTCTCTATCACACCATCAAGCTGTGGAAAACCAACACTGAATTGTCTGAGTGGGAATGGTGATCAGGATAGTCGTGAGGACTGAGGAGCTACTTCTATGAGGTCTCTTCATACAGCTCTGGTTGAGTGTAGTAGAGTCAATAAAATAGATCAGAATGATAATTTAAAGTGTGAAAAGAAAAAAAAATGGGAACAGGGACTTCATAGCATTAACATGAAGGGCAGAAATAGAGAACACTTTACTAAGACCCAGGAATTTATTGCCTGAGATTTGTTTACTCCAAAGCACTTTGAGTTTTATATTTTTGTGTTGAGTTTTATTATTGACGTTCTGCTTGTTTTTTAACTCAAGAATCAAAACATTCCTGCCCATTTTAAAGATGTAAATACATTTTTTCTTGCCCATACCACAGAGACTCGAATGTGTACCTTACAGAAAACTGGACTATTTTGTTCTATTTTCTGATTTTTTATGGGATCAGAGTAATGTTTGTTTATTCCTTTTCATTTCTTTGTGTTTATTGATTTATTTGAATCGGAGTCTCACTCTGTTGCTGAGACTGAAGTACAGTGGTATGGTCACAGCTGACTGCAGCCTTGTGCAGCCTTGACCTCCTGTGCTAACGAAGTCCTTCTGCCTCAGTAGTAGTAGCTAGGACTGCAGCCTAGTAGCTAGGACTGCAGCCATGTGCTACCAAGCCTGGTTAACTTTTTTTTTTTTTTTTGTAGAGATGACTTGCTATGTTGCCCAGGCTGGTCTCAAATTCCTGGGCTCAAGCAATCCTGTAACCTATGCCTCCCAAAGTGCTGGGATTACAGGCATGAGCTACCACTTCTGGCAGTTTCCTTCCATCTACTTCCATCCACTGCAGATTTCAAATAAAATTGGGGCAGAAAGTATAAGGTTGGAAGACTGAGGCAGGTTGTGAAGCTTTTCATCTAGTGATAGTCCCTTTAAATGATGTTAGCTTACAACTCTATCTACTTGACCTTATACTTTGAGGGTAGAGAACATGTTTTTATAAAGTAACAATTGAATATTGTCAAGCAAATTAATGAATAAATAAACAGATAGATACAGGATTTGCCTTGATAAGCAGCCATGATTAGAATTATAGTTTTTCATATATTTTCATCATTTAGAGAATGAGGTAAGCAATGGGAAGAGAAAAAGAATATTACCTCAGATTCACAAATCTGAACTAGATAAACAAATACTTGACAGTGGGATTTAGGGAGAAAACTTTGCAAATTTAGCTGTCCTCTAGCTGAGAAGTGAATTCTTCTAACACCTAATTGGTGAAGGAAAGCAAGCAAAAATCTATGTATAAATGCTCTTTCTGACCACATTTCACTGTTAAGTACAGTGTCACATGGTCCTACTTAGATGCAGGGGAGGTTTGTACATGTAATATTCTTGTGTACTCATGAATGTTAAATGGAATTGGTGAGCATCTAGCAACTGATGTCATGTTTTCCAACCTCTGGAGCTCAGTAAATGCATGATTTTATGTTTTAATAACTGGTAGTTTCAGTAAATATTTTTCCACTGAATAGCAAGACTGTCCAGCAGATACATATACTATAGCTCCTTTCTCACCAGCTAATGCCTAGCTTTTAAGCTAATATCATATGCTTTACAATTTTGTTTCACTGGAACTTCAATTTTGATACTAACTTCTGGATTAGTTGACACTATCCTGCAGATCAAAGTATCTCCCAGAATCTCATGCCAGAACTCAATGAAAGACTGTCAATAGCTCATGTCTCAATGTGGTAAAGAGGGTGAGAAGAATCTCCCAGTGGACACTCTTCCAAGCAAAGACTCAATTACTTTGGCTCATTTTCTAGAGTGACACCATTACTTATGCATGAAAAGAGGAAAGACTGAGGATATGGAAAATCTGAAAGATAGTTTATTGCCAGTTTTCTTTTGACTGCTATGTGGACAAATGGGTTTTAGGGGGAGAGGTAAGGAAAAAGTGGACTAGTTAGGAGAGTGTTGCAACAATCCTGGAGAGTTACTGGTGGTTGGAGAAGGAAGTTAGAGGTGGAAGTGTTGAGAAGAGACAGTAGATTAGACACACATTTAGAGGACAGCCAGTAAGTTTTGGTGAGCGAGAGAGAGAAGTCCAAGGTATGTGGATAATAAGTGACAGAAGTCAGATTCAGATCTAGATCTTTTTGTTCTTATGTCTGGGTTTGTTGCACTATTTTATATGACTTTAACTTTGTTGTTCTGCTTATGTATGGAATAAGCAAGCAAATACGTACAGGCTTTTGTTTGTGCCTCAAGATATAAAATTATCCTTTGCTGTGATGTCATGGTCAGGGGTTTCATAATCTAATCATTCATGGGAGTGGAAAAACATTGTCACCCATTGATATTACTCATGCTTCTGGTTAATGAATAACTACACCATTCAATTGCACTGTCAAGTTTTTGCTTTTTACCAAGAGGCAAGTCAGGCAGTCCAGGGTGCTGGCTCAACTCTAGCTGGCTTCAAGATGAAATGACTAAATTCAACTCCATTGTTGAGGCAATGTACAGCCCTTGTTCTTTAATTACTCCTACTTACTTTCACCACGTATCATGATTCATTTGCTTAAAACCACTGCAAGAGTTGCTGCCATAACTAATGCTTTCCTGAGCGTCAGATTAATGTTCCCCTTTGTTTCCAGCTTATCTCCAGCCTGTCTGCAGTAATATTCTCAACCCAAACAAGCGTATTTTTCACTCACAGCCAGCCTTTTATGAGTCCCACTGACAGTTTCTTAATAAATAATGCATTTCTAAATGTTCCTAAGCTTTTCTCCTTATTAATAATTCCTTTAGCTTTCCCATGGCTGAGGGGTTTTATTTGGTCACTGACTAGATTTTATTCTTGCCTTTTCTCTAAATTTTACTTTTTGAGATTCATGTCTGGATAAGAAAGAGGTTACAACACTGCTTCAATCATGCAGGTGTTCACTAATTATAATTTGGTACACACTATACAATCAGATCTGTAACAGAGACTTCCTTGGGATTTTTTTGTTTGTTTCTATAGCTCTGGCCCTTTTGCCTTGGGAACAAAAGAAAATCCTTAAATTTTCCATTGAGAGAAAACTTTGATGAATTCTCTGGAGAATATTTGTCATCATGTTTGCAAAATGCATTCCAATGATTGTGTTTACACATGAGAACTTCATGTTTGGCATTTCCAACAACTATCTTTTCTCTATTTATCTATAACAATGAGGAAATTTTAACTAATACATAAAAATATGTCTGTCATCAAAAAAATATTGGCTCAATTAATTTAAAAAAAAACACCAATCAATTTGAGGAAAACAAGAGCAAATTTATGCAATTATTTATTCCTCACAATATGTTTCTCTGTTCTCTCTCCCCCCTCCGCTCTTTCTCTCTCTCTCTCTCTCTCTCTCTCTCTCTCTCTCTCTTTCTCTCTATTTCTCTCTCTCTCTCTCTCTTGTGGGGATCTCACTCTGTCACCCAGGTTGGAGCGCAGTGATAAGACTACAACTAACCGCAGCCTTAACCAGCTTCAACCTCCTACGCTCAGGTGATTCTGCACCCAGCAAATTGTTTAATTTTTGTAGAGACAAGGTCTCCCTATGTTGTCCTGGCTGGTCTCGAATATCTAACCTCAGGAAATCCTGTTGCCTTGTCCTTCCAAAGTGCTGAGATTACAGGCATGTGCCACCACACTCAGCCTACTTTCTTGATAACACTAATTGGGAAAGTCCATCCCATTATTTCTTCATGAAGCATTTTCTTCATAACCTATATCCATATTTGCCTGTTCTAAAATCACCTGTGTATGGCTACCAAGTGTATGAATGTGAATTGTGTATGTACTCTCCTGTAGGATTCTCTAATTGTTTCATAGTTATTATTTCTTCCCAGTGTATTGTAAATTTGGGTAGGGAAAGACTTTGTTTCAGTCACATAGAATTTTAATATGTGATTTATCAGAGGAAGGGCACTCAACACATATGTTCTGACTAATTGATTTGTTTACATCTATTTACATTATCTCTTCTGTGTGTACTTTCTGTCTTTTTTGTATGCTTGTCAAGAATTTTATTTTTTGGTGGAAACTGCACAAGCCAGTAATCATGTCTTCAGATTCTTTTGTATCCATGCTGACAACCAAATTATTCTACATATAGTAGGTGTTAATAAATGATGATGTACTACAAAAACAGAGAAGGGGAATTCTACCATGACAAGGAAGTTGTTGAAATAAATTCCTTTTCTAGAAAAATTAAACAGGTCTAAACACTGACTATAACACAACATATAATTCATATGATAAACTTTCTTGTGCTGTTGTAAAACCAGTTCAGCTCCTTCACTGCCTATGCTAAGTTTATGAAAAGAAAAGGAGTCTTGCAAAAGAAGTTAAATATGCTTGGATTCTAGAAAGTTTTGATTTGGAAAACAATTCTGATAATCCTTTTATGGCATGTTGCACCTCACAAAAGCATTCAATTTTTGGAGGGAAGATGCTGTCAATTCCCCACTCATATCTTCCGATCCTATCACTTCAGACCAATTGCCAGCTCCTGTGCTTTTGACTTGAGCCCTCTCTTGTCACAGGAATCCCCAGCTTTGCACTGGTTGAGTGAAGTCATTCTTAGTTATGCATCCTATACAAACTCCTAGATGTCCCCCCCGGCTTCATCTCTAGTCTTCGACAGTGGTAAGTGGCTTTCTCTTTCAGGTGGTGGTTTACTTTCTTTGCTGTGTTTTTTTTTCCCTCTGAACTCCACACCAGCATTTCCTTCACTCTCCAAATGAAATACTTGCACTTGAATCTTTGCATCTGTGCTTACTTCTGGGAAAACTCAAACTAAGACACATACATATATATTTCAACAGAAATGTACATTTGATATAAGTTATTTTAATTTATTCATTTTTTACGAATTTATCTTTATTGAAATCCATCGTTGACAAATATTCAGTCTTTCATTGGGCTCTATGACTGCAATAAAATTTGAGAAATAGAAATAAGCATCTTCCTTAGGAGAGTCAGCTGAAGAAACAGAACATGCATCCTCTTTGAAACACAACAAGCATTTGCAATGCTGCTGAAAAAGGAAAATAAAAGCTTTGGTAACTAGCTCAGATTTGAAAGGAACACTCACTTCTCGATACCATAGAGAATTTCAGTTTTTATATTTATCCTGGGTTACAAAGGAGGTAAAAGAAAACCTTAGTAAAGCCCTCAAAGTCTCAAATCTTGAGTAATCTTCCAAATTGCCTTCATTTTAATTTTAGAACTAATCTAGAGACTCTGCTTCTTAGGAATAACTGACTGGATGTTTGCATATAACCCCTGAAACTACAGTTGATATATGAGTCATTGGCTCATGATGGAGAGAGATGGCATAAGGTACCCTGGAACTGATTTTCTCTCCTGACTACCTATGTCAGAGCTTGATCTACCATTCATTGGTAATTGGATTATGGAACAGTGTGTCCATTCACCAAGAATATAAAACAAACATCTTGCATATTTCTCAAAATATGGATTCTAGATTATAAATTATTACATTTTGCATCAAGTAATTTTAAATATGACAATGTATGTTGACACATGTTCCATTTCAACTCCTACAGACTTGCTTTGGTGTCTATTGAACATTCTTTTTATTGCAATGCCAGATGTCAGATGGAGTCAGATTTCTCAACATCACAAAGGCTTCCATTACATTCCAAGCTCTTCTACATTTAATGTTAAAACCACTATATCTCTTATGAATAAATTACCTTTTCATGGGTACTTATGTGTATTTTCTAACTTGACAGTAAACAACTAGAGGGTTTTCACGTATTTTCATTTTTATGATATCTAACACTCTCTTGGCATATCTATCTATCTATCTATCTCTATCATATATCTAAATCTATCAATCTATCTCTCTCTTATTTTTTTTTTTTTTGAGTTGGAGTCTCACTCTGTCACCCACACTGGAGTGCCGTGGCCGCTCCCGGCCACCGCAGCCTCGACCTGCTGGGCTCTGGCGATCCTTCCACCTCAACCTTCCAAGTAGCTGGAACTACAGGCACGCACTACCACACCTGGCTAATTTTTTTATTTATTGTAGAGATGAGGTCTCACCAAGTTGCCCAGGCGGGTCTCGAACCCACGGGCTCAGGCAATCCACTCACCTCAGCCTCCCAAAGCGTGGGATTGCAGGCTGAGCCACTGAGCCCAGCTTCAATCTATATCTCTATCATCCATCTGTCTATCCATCTATATCTATCTCCATCATCTGTCTATCTCTATCATCTACCTACGTATCTCTATGTATCATCTATATCTATCTATCTATCTATCTATCTATCCGCCTGCATCGTCTATCATTGAATAAATAAACTCTTCACTATTTTAAAGCACCAGGTGGACCTTTGGTGCTACTCAACCTTGCATTTTCTCTCTGAACATTCTCAACAATGATGTCTCAATCTTCTCAAACCCTTTATCCTTCTACCCTGTCCCTATCAGTGAGAACCTTGTCATTCACCATATCAAAAATGTTGTTACTGAGAATGATCTTTCTGAAATTCCTACCCAATACATGCACACTTACTTTCATGTGCACCACAAGATCAGAAGTGTAGATCTTCTCTGATGTCAGGGAAGGAAGTGTTCCTTCATTCACTGAACAGCAAACAATCCACTTGTCCATTAGTTCCTTGAGTGGTTGTCTCAAGTCTCCAACTTCTCTGACTATATTGACTTCCTGCTGAATCCATACACACCCTCTAACCTCTCATTTTATATCTATCATGTTTATCTATTGTCTCCCATTCTCTTCATAAATAACTGAAACTCATTATTAACCGAACTTCTGAACTTGTTTTATGAAGTTCTCATCAAAGCTACTAATTGCCAAATGCAGGACTCAGTTTTAGTTCTTATGTTATCGGACCATTTTTGTTTCATTTGATTTTGTTTATCACTTTCAATTTCTTTGAAATTCAATTTTTCTATTCTGCTACATAGCGCTATTGCACAGTTCTGGCATTTTTTTCCCCCTGTGATGCTCCATCTCCTCAGTGTTCTGCCTTAGGGATCTGTCCTCAGCCCATTCTTCTTCTCTGTGTGTGCTCACTTCTTGACTATTGCACATCTCCTTATTGTATCAACTAATATTCATATGCTGAATCACAATCAATATCTCTACTATAGAGTGCTTATTTAAGTTTCAGGTTCACATATCCGATCGTATGTTGGGTATATTCACCAAACAAGTCAAAAATAAACTCACTGTTTTGCTATTTAACTAATTTTTCATTTTATCAATCACCAAATAACACAGAGGTCCCCCCCCAAGTATCTCTCTAGTCACACTTTCTTCTCTGTCCCTATAAAAATTCAAACTTGTCATCTCTCACTTGGTGTAATAGCTTCTCAATTTGTCTCCTTATCTATTGGACTGATTCTTCAAATCCAGTCTGCATCTTTCCCTAAAGTAATCTTTTTAAAGCATAAACTGGACCACATTTTTCTGCTCACCATCATTCAATTGATTCCTTCTGCAATAAAGTATATTTCACTCTTTGCAGCTTGTAATGTAACTCACAGTCTGCTGTTGGCCCATATCTATAATCTTTCTTTTCTTTAATTATTATCTCTAACTTTTACTGAAAAAACAAGGGACTCATTGTAGTTTCCTGAATAAGAGCAAAGACATACACGGAACAAAGGTAGTGTGTGTGTGTGTGTGTGTGTGTGTGTGTGTGTGTGTGTATGAGGTCTGACAATTAAGATCACAAACTCATCCTAGAAGAAGTGCTACATACCTCATTGCTGAATATCACTATGGTCACATTCGAAATACTACCCATGGGACCAACAACAGCACCTAGTCCACCTATCAAGGCAATTTTGGAACTCTTTTTCTGGAATGGCCAACAGAGCTATTGTCATGTTACTCTTGAAGTCCCAAATGTCAGCAAAATATCTTCCTTTCAATATTTCCTTTATCTTCAGGTAAAGAAAAAAGTCTTTGGGGACTTAATCAGGTGAGTAGGGAGTTAGTTGTTTACTGGCTGGAAACTCCCTCACAGACAGTTCTGTGTGAGCTGGTGCACTGTCAAGATGCAAAAGCTCTTTTGGTACCATTTTTGCACTCACATTTCTCATACCAAGATTTTCAGTTAAGATTTTTCTAACTTTCTCTATCAATGTTTATTTGGTCTGCTATGCTTCTTAGTCAGCCAATGATTTTGATGCACAATTTGACAAATTTTTGCAATGCTTTCTTCAGCTTGTAACTTGGTCATCCTGACCTCACTTCAACACTTTCACTTCCCTCAGACAAATGTTTAATCCATTCTTACATTGCCGTTTTCTTTATGACATTATCCCTATAAATTTGAACTAACTTGTCCCTGATTTCCCTTACACTCTTGCCAAGTTTAACAAGGAATGTAATGTTTGTTTGTTGCTCTAATTCTAGCTCTGACATTCTTGTGACAGCACATGAGAACATGCAACAACAATAATGAATGCCACTCAGCATGACACCACCACACATTGACATGAATAGAGCTGTGAGACACTGATATACCAAGGTTGTGAAACCTTATCAAGTTGTTTGTACAGTCCTTCCAACGCAAACACAAGGTGGCAAGTTTGCAAACTTGATGGTCAGACCATGTAATATCCCCACTTCCTCCATCTCAACAAAGCACCTTATTCTTTTTTCTAAACTATTTCAGGGCAATTTTAGATTCACAGCAAAACTGAAAAAAGGAACCGAGATTTCTCATGTACTTCCTGCCCCATGGATATATAGCCTCCTCGTTTTCATTCTACTCCCCCTGAGTGGTACATTTGTTATGACTGTTGAAACTACATTAATATGTCATTATCAAAAAAAGCACAGTTTACATTAGGATTCACTCTGGGTATTGTACATTTTATGGAGTTGGATATATGGATAATGACATGCAACCAACATTGTAAGCCTCATACAGAGTAGTTTGACTACCCTGAAAATCCTCTGTGCTCTACCAATTCAGCCCTCCTTTCCTTCCTCCTTCCACTGATATTTTTGCTGTCTTTGTAGTTTTGACTTTTCCAGAATGTCATATAGTTGGAATAATTCAGTATGTAGATTTTTTATATTGGCTTCTTTTATGTGATAATATGCTTTTAAGTTTTTCCATGTCTTTTCATGGCTTGATAGCGTATTTCTGTTTAACACCAAATTATATTCTAGTGTCTGGATTTACCACCATTTGTATATCCATTCACTTACGGAAGGACATCTTAGTGGCTTCCAAGTTTTTGAATATTACAAATCAAATTGTTGTGTAAGCATCTGTGTACAGGTTTTGTGTGGATATACATTTTCAGCTCCTTTGAATAAATACCAAAAGCACAATTGCTAGATCATATAGAAACAGTATGTTTAGTTTTATAAAAAATTGCCAAGCCGGGCTCGGTGGCTCAGTCTGTAATCCTGCGCCTTTGGGAGGCTGAGGTGAGTGGATTGCCTGAACCCGCGGGTTTGAGACCCGCCTGGGCAGCGAGACCTCATCTCTAGAATAAATCAAAATATCAGCCAGGCGTGGTAGCGCGCCTATAATTCCGGCTACTTGGAAGGCTGAGGCAGAAGGATCGCCAGAGCCCAACAGGTCGAGGCTGCGGTGGCCAGAAGCGGCCACTGCACTCCACCCTGGGCGACAGAGTGAGACTCCAACTCAAAAAAAAAAAAATTGCCAAATTGTCTACCAAAGTAGTTGTGCCATTTGATATTTCTCCTCACAATGAATAAGAGTTTCTGTTGCATAGCATCCTGGTCAGCATTAGGTGTTGTCAGTTTTCTGGATTTTGGCCATTCTGTTAGAAATGCAAAAGTATCTTAGCGTTTTAGTTAGCATTTCCCTGATAACATACGAAGTGGAACATCTTTCCCTGTTTTTATTTGCATACTGTATGTCTTCTCTGGTGAAGTATTTGTTAAAATCTTTGGTCAATTTTTAAATCTAGGTTTTCATATTCTTATGACTGAGTTTTTAAAAAAATATTTTATATAACAGTGTTTTATAAGGTATGTCTTTTGCAAATATTTCTCCCAGTCTGTGGTCAATCTTTTCATTCTCTTGGCAGTGTATTTCACAGAGCAGAAATTTTTAATTTTAATAAATTCCAGCTTATCATTTTTAAAAATTTTATGCGTGAGCTTTTGATGTCATACCTAAAATTGGTCACCAAACCCAAGGACATCTATATTTTCTCCTATGTTATCTTCTGGGAATTTTATTGTTTGGCATTTTACATTTAGATTTGTGATCTATTTGAGTTAATTTTTGTAAAAGTTTGTGAAGTCTTTCGGCTCATTTTTTAAATACATGACTGACAAGTTGTTCAAGCACCATTTGTAGAAAAAAAATTATCTGTGTTTCATTGTATTGCCTTTGCCCCTTTGTCAAAGATGAGTTGAATACATTGGTCTTTTTCTGGGCTAGCTATTCTGTTCCATTGATTTATTTGTCTATTCTGTCGTCAATATCAGACTGTCTTGATTACTGTAGCTTTATAGTACGTCTTGCTGTTGGCTAATATGTCCTCTGACTTTGCTTTTCTACTTTAATATTGTGTTGGCTATTCTGGATCTTTTACTTTTTCATTTAACTTCAGAATCAATTTGTCAGTATCCACAAAATAATTTGCTGGAGTTTGAATTGGGGTTGTATTAAATCTATAGATCAAGTTGAGAAGAACTGACATCTTCATAATATTGAATCCTTCAATCCATGAAAATGGAACATCTCTCTACTTATTTAGTTCTTTTATTTATTTGATAGGAATTTTTCAGTTTTCCTTATATAAATCTTGTACATATTTTGTTAAATTTATACCTAAGTATTTTATTTTGGAGACTGTTAATGTAAATGGTATTGTGCTTTTAATTTCAAATTCCACTTGTTTATCACTGGTATATAGAAGAATTATTGACTTTTGCTTATTAATTATGTATTGTGAGACTTTTATATAATCACATATTAGTTCCAGTAGTTTTTGTGTCAATTCTTTCAGATTTTCTATAGAGGCAGTCATGTCACCTGCAAACAAAGACAACTTTGTTTCTTTCTTTCCAGTCAGTATACCTTGTATTTCTTTTTGTTGGTTTATTGCATTAGGTAGAAATTTCAGTATAGTGATAAAAAACAGTGATGAAAACAGACATCCTTGCCTTTTTCCTGTTCTTAGTGGGAAAGCGTCCAGTGTCTCATCATTAAGTATGATGTTAGCTGGAGGTTTTTTTGTACATAGTCACTGAGAATTTTACTATGAAGAGCTGTTAAATTTTGTAAAATTGTTTTTTTAACTATTTATGCTTTTTTTCTACTTTAACCTGTTGATGTGATGTGTTACATAACTTGATTTTTTTTTTTTTTCATTTTTGAGTAAGAGTCTCTCTGTTGGAGTCTCACTCACACTCATGGCCACCATATCCTCAACCTGCTGGGCTTAGGCGGTCCTTCTTCCTCAGCCTTCCAAGTAGCTGGAACTATAGACGAATGCCGCCACACCCAGCTAATTTTTGTGATTTATTGTAGAGACGAGGTCCCACCAAATTGCTCAGGCTGGTCTCGAACTCCTGGGCTCAGGCAATCCTCTTGCCTCAGCCTCCCAAATTGCTGGAATTACAGGCTGAGCCACCATGCCCAGTCCATCACTTGATTTCTAAATGTTGAACAAGCCTTGTGTACCTGAAATAAATCTCTTTTGCTGGTGGTGCATAATTTTTTTATACATGTTGAATTTGATTTGTTAATATTTTGTTGAGAATTTTTTTGCATTGATATTTATGAAATATTAGTCTGTAGTTTTCTATTGTAATGTCTTTGTCAGCTTTTGGTAGTAGAGTGATGGAGCCTCACGTAAGTAGCATTTCCTTTGCTTCTATCTTCTGAAAGAGATTGCACAGAATTAGCATAATTTCTTTCTTAAATGTTTGGTAGAATTTACCAGTGAGCCTATCTGGGCCTGGTGTTTTCTGTTTCAGAAGGTTATTGAGTATATGTTCAATTTTTTTTTTTTTTAGTAGGTACAGACTGAATCAGATTGTTTTTACTTCCTATGTACGTTTTGGCAGATTAAGACTTTCAAGGAGTTGATTAGTTTCGTCTAGGTTTTCAAATTTGTGAACACAGATTTGTTCAAAGTATTTATTAATGGTGTGGTCTCAATGTTTGTGTCACTCAAATTTATATTTTGTAATCCTAACATACAAAGTGATGGTATTAGGAGGTGTTTGTGTGTGTGTGTATGTGAGGTGACTAGGTCATGATAGTAGAACCCTCATAAATGGTATCATAAAAGGCGTAAGGGAGCTCATTCACTCATTCCACCAGGTCAAGTTACAATGAAAAGATGGCCACCAATAAATAAGAACATGGGTCTCTTACTAAACATCATATTTGTTGTGGTCTTGATCTTTGCCTGTGACTTCCCAGCCTCAAAAACTTAGAAATAAACTTCTGTTGCTTATGACCCACTTAAGTTATAGTATTTTGTTATAAGCATCTTGACACTTTATTATCCTTTTATCGTGCATGGGCTCTGTAGTGGTGTCCCCTCTTTCATTTCTGATATGGTAATGTGTGTCCTCTTTTTTTTTTCTTAGTCTGATTAGAAGCATATTCATTTTATTTATCACGTCAAAGAACCAGCTTTTGGTTTTATTGATTTTCTATTTTCAATTTTATTGATTTTTGCCCTAGTTTTTTATTTTACTTGACTTACTTTAAATTAGATTGTTTTCTTTTTTTAAGGTAAAAATTTAGTTAATTAATTTTATTCTTTCTTCTTTTCTAATATATGCATTTGAAGCTATTCCTTCTAAGGAATAGCTTTTCCTTCTTTTTAAAATTTTTATTTTATTTTTTATTTAAAAGATGTGGGGTACAATTCAGGGTTAGGTACATAAGTGGTCTTTAAACATGTGAAATTTGAACTCCTCCATTGGTCTTCACTTTACCTGCTTTGGAATCAGGTACCCTTATTAATGTTATGTGCCCTCCCTTCCCTCCTCTGGCAGCAATTTTGTTGCATTCCACAAATCTTGATAAGCTGTATTTTGCATTCTGTTTAGTTTAAAAATGTTTTTTAAGTTTCTATTGAGAGTTATTTATTGGCCCATGTGATGCATGTGTATAAATATATAGAGATGCATACATATACACATGTATTTGAGGATTTTTCTGTTATATTTTGGCTATTAATGTCTATAGTGGTCTGAGAACAGACATTGCATGATTGATATTCTTTTAAATTTATTAAGTTGTGTTTATGACACAGAATGTATTCTATCTTTGTCAATGTTATATGGGAACTTCAGAATAATTTGTCTTCAACTGTTGCTGAATAAAGCAGTCTATAGATGTCAATTCTATCCAGTTGTTTGACAGTGTTGTTAAATTCAACTATGTCTTTACCAATTTTCTGCTTGCTGGGTGTGTCCCTTCTGATAAAAAGATGTTAATGTCTCCAACTATCATAGTGGATTCATCTATTTCTCTTATCAGCCTCATCCATCTATTTTGCTTCACATATTTTTACATCCAGTTATTAGGTGCATATTCATTTAGGATTGTCATATCTTCTTGAAGAATTAACTCTTTTATCATTTTGTAGTACAACTCTTTATCCCTGATAAAGTCCTTTTCTTTGAAGTCTACTTCACCTGATTTTTTTTTTTTTTTTTGAGTTGGAGTCTCACTCTGTCGCTCAGACTGGAGTGCAGTGGCTGCTCCTGGCCACCGCAGGCTCGACCTACTGGGCTCCAGCGATCCTTCTGCCTCAGCCTTCCAAGTGGCCAGAATTACAGGCATGCGCTACCACGTCTGGCTTATTTTTTGGTTTATTGTAGAGATGAGGTCTTGCTGCCCAGGCGGGTCTCGAACCTGCGGGCTCAGGCAATCCACTCACCTCAGCCTCCCAAAGGTGCAGGATTACAGGCTGAGCCACCGAGCCCGGCTCCACCTGAAATTAATATAGCTTCTCCCACTTTATTTTAGTTAGTGTTGACATGGTATATTTTTTCCCATTTATTTACTTTTAATCTATATGTACCTTTATATTTAAAGTGGGTTTCTTCTAGACAACATATAGTTGAAACTTATATCTTTATCCACTCTGACAGTTTCTAGTCTATCTTTTAATTAATGTGTTTAGACCACTGATGTTCAAAGTGTTTATTGATATAGTTGGATTAATATCTGCCACATTTGTTGTCTTTGTTCTTTTTTTCCTATTTTTGACTTTTTCTGTCTTATGCAGTTTTAGTTGAGCATTTTATATAATTCCCCTTTTTCTCCTTTCTTAGCATATCAACTATACATTTTTAAAAACTTTTGTTAGTAATTGCCTTAGAGTTTGTCACATGCGGTTATGGCTACTATGAGTTCACTTTCAAATAACACTATATCATTTTACAAGTAGTGTGAGTATTTCATAAAAACTGTGTGAAATAAAACATATTATTAAATATATATTATTAATTTAACTTGTTTCTTTTTACTCTTTTTCTGTGGCTTCTAGAAAATTTAAAATTATATACATCGTGCACATTTTATTTTTTCTGGATGATAATGATCTCAAGGTTGCATCCATTCAAGGAAGAAAAGAAAATGTGTTTCTTTTTTAATGAATGAAGTACATGTGAGTAGACATCCAAAAATCTGGTTACCTCCTAGAAGAAAGACTGAGTAGCTCTAAGTTACAAGTAGAAAGAATATTAAGTTTATACTCATCTAATTTCTATCATTTGACTTTGTTTTCTATGTACTTGCAACCTATTTCTAATGAAAACAATAAACATACATTAAAAAATAGAATTCAGTGCTTATAAAGAGCTCTAGGCATCCTTCCTTGAACTACTTTGCTAATTAGGTTGAAGTGTTTTTATTTCTTCTGTGATTCTCAGTTATCACTGATGGTATACTTACTGAATTGTTTTATGATTGTTCGGTTGCATCTTTGTGCCATATATACTCTGAGCTTTTGGAGGACAAAGACAAATAATTTTATTAATCTTCATAATCTCCTTATCTAACCTAACACTATATATAATTTTTATCAAGAAATAGTTTCTTAACCAAAAAAAAAAAAAAAAAAAAAAAGAAGAAGAAGAAGAGAGAAATAGAGAAATAATAATTTTTTTTTTTTTTTTTTTTTTTTTTTTTTTGAGTTGGAGTCTCACTCGGTCGCTCAGACTGGAGTGCAGTGGCCGCTTCCGGGCACCGCAGCCTCGACCCGCTCGGCTCCGGCGATCCTTCTGCCTCAGCCTTCCGAGTAGCCGGAATTATAGGCGCGCGCTACCACTCCCGGCTGATTTTTTTATTTTACTGTAGAAATGAGGTCTCGCTGCCCAGGCGGGTTTCGAACCCGCGGGCTCAGGCAATTCCCTCACCTCAGCCTCCCAAAGGCGCGGGATTACAGGCTGAGCCACCAAGCCCGGCAATAAATATTTTTTATTCTCCTCCACTGACCTTAACCCTGATATTTCATGCAATGGAACTATGGGAGATAGAGGGCAGAATTTTGAAAACCAGAGAAAAAGTGAAGTTGAAAGAAGAAGAACTAGAGCTGCAGATAGGAGGAGATTTCACTTTCTCATCATCCTCCATGCTCTATGGTTACCTAATACTCCTGTGGTGTCACATTCTTGACTTAATTTATGTAAAAGAGAAAGAGGCATGGATAGGCCAATTCATTCTGGGCATCAGGAGCTGGAGGATCCAGAACACAGATTTGAGGGAAGGATTGATCCACTCATGCCTTGGACAACTACTGCACTTGTTCTGTACCTTAACTCCACTTACTGTTCTATTCCTTTTACCCTGAACAATAATGCAATTTCCCCTTCACAAGGTGGCCATGCAACTTGAGAAAGTTGCTTTAGTTGAAACCAAGAATTCAATGGGCCTTCTGAGAATCTTATTGTCCCTTCACCTTCAATCAGAATATTAGTATACTTAACACTGAATTGTACCACACTATTTTAAAATAAAAAAGTTTAAAAGTTAAAAAAAATGGTCTTCATTTAACTTTTTATAGATAACTGAAGGAAAGTGTTTAGTTTTGCCTGAAAGTATTTATTTTAGATAAAGTCAGAACATCTTATTAAAATATATTGACTTGTGAAAGCTAGAGGCTGTATGCTGAAAATATTGTTAATACAATGAATCACTTTTCATAACAAGATTGGGGCAGCTAAAATCCCAAGAGAAATGCCAACTGTTTAAATACAGAGAATGTGTGTGTGTGTGTGTGTGTGTGTGTGTGTGTGTGTGTGTGTGTGTGTATTTTTCCCCTTGAAAGCTTTTATTGTTCTCTGGAAACAAATTGGCTCCAAGCCCAGGAACTGTTAACTGCCATTTCAAGCTGACACAATGCTAAAAATTTGTGTCATTTTATTTTATTCAGGCAGGGCACTATATACTATAGCAAGAGTTAAAGGTGAAAAATGCTCTTCAAGAGTTGTAGTTTCATGGTAGACTGGGCTTAAAGATGGTTAGAAAGAAGTTAGAGTTAGCATTCTTTTTTACCATTGGATATGACTTTTCACACTCTTGCAACACAGCTCAGTATGTATGATATTCCTGTCATCTTCTTTCTCTCTCCATCAAACTTAGGGGTCTCAGGAAGTCTATTGTATGTATGCCAAAACCCACATTTTGTGCAATAGATTGATTCATATTATATCAAAATGCTAGTGATTCTATTAGATTCACAGAAAACTACCATGTGGGCAGAGATTAGAGAAGTGTTAAATCTCGAGCAGATGCAGGCAGTCCTTCTGTTTAGTGGCCATTCACTTGCTCTTGAACAACCTCAGAGAGATGCACTATATGCTTTAGATATATCCAAATCGCAAAGCCATTTCCTTTAATATGCCTACATTCTGCCTTCCTGTAGTTTCTACCCTTAGTCTTTGCCTTATCTTTTTTATCTAAGTAGGACAATTTTAATTTTTCTTTCTCATGATGTTCTTTTGCAGCCTAAAAAAGTTATTTTATGTCTGTTTCTTCATTTTTTCTCTCTTGAAAAATGCATATTAATATTAATATTAAGTTCTAGGATTGTAGTTACTAGTATTAGTAGGTTAGTGATATCATTAGTAAATATGATGGCATGTATAAACAGTGTTTAGTATAGTGCCTAGCACAGAGTTAGCATTTAATAAGTGTTGGCTATTTTCACTATCATTTGAAGACAGCATCATGGCCTCATTAACTCTTCTCTTCTCTAGAATACACATTCTTATCACCCTCATCTCCAGATAAATGCTCTGAAACGTAGCATCCTCTTTAATACAGCGACCAGAAATGAACACACCTCTTGGTTGGGGCCTGAATGATAGTACAGACTAGACCGCTGCTGAGAGTACCTTTCTGAGAATTGTCATTCTAGAAAACTGCTTCAACCAACTTTACCATTTTCAACAGTCACTAAATTTAATTTGTACAGATACATCCTGTGAATCAAAACTCTTAAATCTTCTTTGTATGAACTTCAAATGAACTGGTTTCTAATTTGTTCCCTTTGCTGGTTTGTCTTTTAATTTAAAGATGAAACTTTGCATTTATTACTAGTAAAGTTGATCTTATTTGATTTAATCCATTATATTTTTTCAAATAGGTAGCTATATTTCTTTTTGCCAAAAAAAAGAACAAATGAGCAATGCTGCTTATTTCAAGCATGCATTTCAAGCGATTGTTCATACAAATGGAACCTAAACAAAAGACTTGGGATTGACCTTGAATTTTATTTAAGGCCACCTTGCTCCTCTGCTGACATCAGGATCTGTTCAACTATCCAGAGATCTAATGCTTTGCTCCACTATTGGAAATATTCACTTGAATATTCTCTTGGATATTGGATACTGCCAATATGAAGAGCAATAAATGGTTCTAAAT
Organism: Cephalopachus bancanus; assembly: GCA_027257055.1. Taxonomy (NCBI): domain Eukaryota; kingdom Metazoa; phylum Chordata; class Mammalia; order Primates; family Tarsiidae; genus Cephalopachus; species Cephalopachus bancanus. Next base: position 109,459 of record JAPVLO010000712.1, on the reverse strand, counting down.
CTTGTAACTTTGAGCAATCCACACCAGATGTTGACAAAGAATCAGAAATCTAGAATAAATTAGTGATATGTCCTAGAAGGGACTCAATTTTGCATATCATGGTTCATATTTCTACGTTTCTGGATAAGTCAATTTGACCCAGTACGGAAGACTAGGAACACTCAGCACCAATTTGCTGCAGATACATTAATGTCCCTCATAGGAAAGTTTTATTTATCTTCACACCTACTTTATTTCATCTTTTAGTAAATAAACGTCTATTGGCACTCTAGTTTCTAGGCTGTCAATTCAGCACATACATTGATTTGCCTCTATTTCTTACAAAAGAAAAATATCACAGGGAACAAAGGAAGCAATCAAATCCATATTGGTGAAAGAACTAAGGTTTCACCTTCTAGTTGGATTATTCCTGCACATCATTTTTGAAAAGGCAATTGGAAAATTGTGCACTTAGGTGGTTAAAGACTTGTTCAGTGAAGTGCTCAAGCAAAAAGAAATATTTAATATTCTGTCTGTTAGGCAAAGCATTTGCTAGGAATTCAGGAAGAGCCTGGCATTTACCAGAGGGATTCAGGAGAAATAGCTTCAGAAGGGACTAAGAGAGGAGATAGTCCGGATCTAGGCCTAAGATCGTCTTCTGTGAGTGTGGTATCTGCTATATTGCTATATTCCATTTCCATAATAGAAAGAAAAGCATTGTGGTTTTAAGGACACATTTTTCTTTTTACTCTGATCCTTCCCTGCTGTCCATAATTGAACGGTATGGAGATACTATAGCTATACATTTCCACAACTTCTGTTGTATAAATGTGTTTTGTATTATTTTATTTCAAGTATTTATAATTTTAAAATAGTTTTTAAAAACCTAATGTAATTAATTTATTTCACAAAGAATTTTTGCTTGCCTAAGATGCTCCCAGATCTGGAATACATGCAATCAAAGATATGAAGGAAGTACAGTGTTCACTGATTTTCAAGACAGAAAACATTTGCTACCAGTATTGGTTAACTGTGTCTTGGCTCAATTCCCAATGGTACCCAGCAATTTGATAGACTCAGCAGGTCTTCACATTCACTGGTAGAATCTGCTCCCATTAGAAGTGTTGGTGAAATACGCGGATTTTCTTGAGCAGATGATAGAAGATATATAAGAGCACATTTTATGATATAGTTTCTGATGAATCTCCATTTGTGCATCTCTTCTTACCAGTTGCCCCTTCTTCCAGGCCAATGATTTTTAGTTTCCACTTTTCCCTCTCCTTTCCCTTACAACATATAATCTCCAGTAAATTCCACCCCAACTTCTTTCTCACAGTGAAAGCAAAGAAACGTCCAGTGACCACTCTCCTTAGAAAGCTAATGAAAATTATTAAGAATTAAAAAGCTACCACAACCCGTATTCACTTTCATGCAAAGGTGGAATTCATAAAACGGCTAAAAATCAAGATAAGTTTATGTAATTAGAGAGTATTTTCAATTATATCACTGTATTGGAAGGTTCCCTTGCCACCATTCCACCAGACAGTGCTGCAACAAAAAAGAGCACAAAAATCACTAGGAAAAATGTGTTATTGCTCAGGTTTGAATTTCACACAAACCATTTTAGATTTCCTAATACACAATAGTTTTGAAGGCAAACTTTTTTTCCCCCTTGAGAATTCAAGACTAGACCTTCACAGATCAAGAGTAACTATTGGAGGCTTGCCCATTCAGTAGTCAATGCATAGAAAGGGCAAAATATTATGTCATTATGAAGTGGGGTTCATTTCACACAGAAAAGAAAATATTTTCTGCCATGGAAGGAGGTGGCAGGAAAGGGAGGAAGTGATATGAGAGGTCAGAGGCAAATGTGAGGGTGTGTGAGAAATAGAAAATGTTGATTGGGAAGGTTCAAAGGCATTATGCTTTATTCCTAACTTCTCAGGTATAGCCAGGGGATGATCTATAATTCTAAGAAAGTTCATATTTAATAATTCAGTATGTCTAAGGCTATCTGTGTGTGTGCATGTGCATGTATGGCTATAGTTGAGGAAGTTATAAGTTGGAAACATACTGTCTATTGACTTTAGCAACAGCCTATATCATGCCTAAAAAAACAGGTAGAGTCAACAATATCTCAGTGATATAAGTTCAGTATAATGTGGATTAGGTGACTCAGATGGTTCCACAGTGAACACAGTAGCCAGAAGGAGAATCAAGGATCCCTCAGTGTTACCCCTCAAGAGTCAACCTCCAAACACTCCTCTAATGTTTGAGCTATATAATTTCCCCTTGTCAGAGGATGGCCCCAATTTTGGAAAGGGGAGGAGAAGAGAAAAGTCTTAAGGGGATGAGGAAAATCTTGAAAGTCCAAATAATTACCCACATCAAAACAAACTGTAAATTTTAAGAGACTAAGATGACTTAAATTAAGATGTATATGGAGATGAAAGAGAGGGATGAGCCTAGATACAAAACTTAAGTTAGAAATTACATTTTTTGCAAGCTGGTAAGTAGTTTATACATTTTGATTACACCAAAATGTTTATAGTTAAGGATTCAAACAAATTGTCAAAATTACATGAACTGGGAGAAAACTCATTGCTTTTGTCAAGGACGAAAAGAGTAGAAACAGAACAAGAGTAATAGTGAGCTTGAGTTGTCCATTAACTGAAACTACAAACTCAAAACACCAGAGAAAGTGGGAGGTCAGAGAGGAACACATCAGAAGTCAACACAATAAAAACAGCATCAAAGTGAGTTGAGAAGAAGTGAATTTATTTAGTCATTGATTTAGCAAAAATCTCATAAATTTGTGTATTTCCTTTGTTCTCCAGGCTTGGATTAATACTTAACAGGCAAGGAAGAAGAACATCAAAGGAGCAAGGTTATTCTTGTTGGAAAAAAAATGTCCTCATGTGAAAATGTCTAATGATTAATTGTCTTTTCTCATCTATCAAGACATGGCTCCGTTTCAAAAGAAATTTCCCTCAAATGAAATAGAACCTCTATATTTCACATTTTGCTGTGTGAGAACAGTTACTTAAATCATCAAGGTTGGCAAATTTCCTTTAGGCTAAATAGCTAGCAAAATATTGAATGGATTCCTTTACTTACAGTTTTGCATATTTGTATAAAATTATACATAGTTTATATGTTAGAAAAGGTTCCCTAAAGTAGCGCTTGTTCAAAAGTACTAACCTGAATGAACAATGGAAAAGTATATGATTGAACTCATATTAAAGATTGGATTTGAGTCTGCTGGCAATGGTCACACACAACAGAATAAAATTGAGTAGAAGTATGACTCATTCTGCTCCTTGTATAAGTTGGTTTTTGACACATTTTATCATCATAATTTTTCCTGATTCTAAGAGAATTGGTTTCTTTAAACTGAGATTGTTGTTATATTCTTCGAGTTTTTGCTCCCCTAAGCTGGTGTTGATTTAAATTGCTGTTCACACTCAATTTACTCTCCAAACATAACTGGTTTTGCTAGAAGAGCTATTACTGAATGACTCTCTGTCACAAGCAGCCACTGTTATTTCACCCTGAGCTTAGCATTTCATCTTTGGAATCAGTAACATTTCTGAGGGCTATTTCCCCTAAATGTTTCCATTTCACATCATGGATTCAAAGGATTGTGGAGGCTTGTATGACTTTATTCGTTTTTGGCACTAATTGATTTCTTTTGTCTGCTTTCATGCTGGTTTAAGAGAGCTTTACTTCTTACTACAAATGAATGACCAACTTGTTTATTTTAGCCATGTCATGGTTAGTTTGATTCAGTGGTTATTCAGAACAGTTAATCAACCAATCATTGAGTAACTCAACAAATATTTATTAAACACCTGCATGTACAAAAATCTGCAGAGTACATTACCACGGAAACAAACCAAAAGCAAAGCACGATTTCTGCCCCCAAGGGTAGAGGACCCAAGACTTGCAATGTTCTTATTGGAGAAAGTCACCCTGAAGAGGTAGTTCTTGAAATATATAAAGAGTTTGTACTTACGCAGACTGGATTGACCAATACAAATTAGGTGACTAGAATGAGTAGAAGGTTAATAGACCCTAACAGACTTTGAGAATGATGAGAATAATCCTAGAGAGTCAACCATCCAAAGCATTATTTGTTTTGCAAAAGGTATTTTGCATATATTTGCTCTATATCAGATTAACTTATGTAATTATTTAGACTTTGTACATATTACTTTCCTACTGCTACTGCAACAAATTACCACAATTGTGGCAACACTTCAAGTGTAAACACTTTTACATTGTATTTTTATGTTTTCTTAGCTGCTGACAACATCTTATAACACTAAACTGCATGTCACACAGCATCATTGTATTTCAAATGAGCACCATTAGGTACTACATGTTCTATGTCAATACATTGCTATGGGCCTTTTGATAAGTTATTTCTCAACTTTGAGATTCAGTTACAGTATCTGAAAATTCCCTGTTATGCTTATTGTACAGGATTATGGTCAGGGTCAAATGAGGTCATGGTTGAAAAGTTATTTTGAAAGATAATATTAATGGAAAATATTATCACGGGACTTATCACTGTTCATTAATATATATAAATCATATAAACTACTTTTTTAAGTTCAACCAAAATACTTTTTTGGGGGATATTTATAATAAATGAAATTTTTGAGTAGTAAAACATCATAGGTATTATATGGTCAATATCCCTGAGGAATGAGATAACTTCCAGAGGGTCACAGACTAGTTGCAGTGAATCTGGAAAGAAAGTCTAGAACTTATCATTTTAAAGCATTGGCTATTCTACCACTTCATAATATTTTAAATAAAATGTGTGTCCAACTTCCTTATCTGTTATTTCTAAACTCAAATGAATAATGCTTTATCATTGATGAGTTCATAAAGTAGAAATAAAAAAATTCTGTTTAATGTTTTACTTAAGTATTTACTCAGTTATTAAGATTTCTCATTATTTTATTTTCAAGGCCAAGTTATTTTGTGACTTCACATTAGCAAATTGCCACTGATAAGAGTATCTGTTTCAAAACCAGAATTTTTGTTTCTATGTTTCATTTTTTTGAAAGGTCTTTTTTTACTTGTTCCTTTTCAATTCAATAATTTTGACTGAGAATCTTGCAAATATAGGTTATTGGTTTTGGGTTTTTTTTTTTTGAAATGATAAAATAAATTATTATTCCTCTCTGGTGGTTGGTGGTTGGTTTTATACTTAAATAACCCCAAATAATTTTTAAGTTATTCAGATTAGTATAGTAGTTAACTTAATGTTTAAATGACTCCTTTGACTAGCTTTCTCCACACCAAAAAACTCCCTAATATTTCTACATGCCAGAAGACAAAAAGTATGGGGAAAGTATTACACTTAACAAAGCAGAAAAGGCAATAAAAAGTTTTGCAAGTGACTCTCATGGAACATAGTTATGGTCATTGTCGTAAAGGTCTGAGTTCCCACGCAGAATGTGATAGACCCCAGCTGGCAGTACAACATACCTGACTGCAACTTCACACGTACTGAGTGTCCTTTCATACTTCTTTGATCTCATCTAAGGTCTGGTAGAAACACTATATTGTTCCTTTTCATTGCTGATTAGAATTCCATTGCATAAATATCTAACAGTTCATCCATTCTCCTATCAATTGACAAATAGGCCATTTTGTTTTTGTGTCTATTGGCTTAATATTTGTTTTGTGACATTGGGTTAATATTTAGGATTGCAAGGTCACAGGTATATCACACCCAAAATTTGAAGCTGCCTAAACCCCTATGTAACACAGAATGCACGGCCTAGGATGAGTCATTTGTTTCTAGGTCTCTGGATGTCCTCAAGTGAATCCTCACTTGGATGTCCTCAAGTGAATTCATGAAATCATGGATCACACATTCTAAAATATTGTTCAGAGATTTTATTAATTAATTGTGGGTAATGCAATACATTTTTATAACTGCATAGCTAGAAATTCCTATGTCTCTTTCTTAAAGACTGTAACATTAAACCTGTATTTGCAGATGGACTTTGAAAAACTGCAGTGCCAGGAAGGGCTAAGTTGTATTATTATGCAGGAAATATATTTGGGACTGGTATATAAATTGTGATAATCCCAGAGTCTTTCAAGGAACTGAGGGAATAAATAGATCTATTTTTTAATTGTTTTGGACAGCTGTCTACACAGCTGCATCCTGGCTATTTATCTTCACCAGTCACATGGTCCAGGACATCTGTCTCTGCTACTTTCTGTCGCTGAGAAAACGAATGAGGTCGTCAGATATGCATTTTAGCCAGAGCTGGAGGGGATCTGCTAACACTGGGATGACTGCTAGCCTGGCATTTTATGATGTGGTAGGCACATGTTTTGTAAAATCTCTCATTATTTTTAAAGTAGTAATTCCAGAACCCATGACACAGGACATATCTTTTGTTTGGAATGAGCACATTTGTTTCTCAGTTAATCTCAAATGCTGGCTTCCACCATGTGAAAAGCTGAACTTTGACAATGAAAACAATTGGATCTCACTCTTCCGGAAGGAACCTCTTTTGAGGACAGGTATGCATCTGCTGGACAAGGAGATAGATAGGGAATGCCTTCTCAGATTTCCATCAGCTGAAAAGGCGATGTGTCTATTTCCACCCTGGTACCAAAATTCTGATCCTTAGAAATTAATAAAGGTTTGCTTCCTTGTTTTATGTCATCTGCAAAATGTATCTCCTTCCACACCTTTTGCCTCTACTGCTAGACTTTGTCCCTCAACCCTTACTGTCCAAATCCAGAAAATCTTTTAGAAGCAGACAAAAATGTCACTTCCAGTGTTAGGTCTTATTCACTCCCTAAGAAAGTTCATATTCTCTTCCTGCAGAGTTTTTCTAGGGCTTTGTTTTCATCTTGATTGGTATTTGTGTTCTCCATGTCCATCTTCATTATTACTAAGGAAGGTTGAGATAATGCCATTTTCATCTTCTTTATGTCTGACATGTTACAGTACCAGTGAGGAACAAGGTCCTGATACTTGTTGATTTATTTCATATTTCTGGATGACTTCTAGAAGAATCCACAGAAATTATTAAGGAAGTCTTTTGTGTAAATATCCTGTAAAAATTATAATCTACCTTGTAGAATGTTTTTGTTAGAAAAAAATGTTGCTATCAGCAAAAGAATTATATAATGTTTGTGAACCTGGAAATTGAACACATTCCTACTTTATGAACACTGGGGATAAATTGCAGATTTAGGCAAGGAGATGGGCTGAAGGTAAAATTCCAAAGAATATAAAAGTAGAATTGTATATTCCTGGAGGCAAGTTGTAATACAAGGAATGTTGCAAGGGTAAGATGTTATTGAAAGGTCTCCCATATGCATGTTTTTCTATTAATTTGTGGTTTTATTTGGAAAAATCTATTCTGATGAATCTTTTCATTCTGCTGCACACGTTCTCTGGGATGGAGATGGTCTAGAAAAAAAAAAAACACAAATATGCTCTTCATAATTACCTAAGAAGCTGTCATCATTGTAGCAGGGTGACATGTCAGTGACTCAACTGTAAGATAAGCTTGAAGCAGACTGAAGAAAGTAGGGTAAGGAAAGGGGGGATTTTTTCCTTGATGGAACCAAGAGAAGTTTGAGGGCCTATATTTAGAGTGGAGAGGGATATGATCAAATATACCTCCATATGTTGAAGATAAATTACTCCCTTCCTTCACAACATATGCTAATCATACATGCATAAAAAGATGTGCTGACAAGCAGAAAGAGAAGGGAGGAGAAGCCAGGAGGATGATTTCAGCATGGAGAACCATGGTCAATGGACTTGGGACTAATTCCACAGATACTCAATTGGTTTCTTTTTCTTTCACTATATTTCCCTTATTACAAGTCTTTAGAAAGTTTTGCTAAATTTTCAACCTGGTGTTTGTTGTTCTGAGTGGAATAAGGGGAGTAGTGTGTGACCAAGTTTTCGGCCTGGTGTTTGCTGTTCTGAGTGGAATAAGGGGAGGAGCTTGGACTGAAGGGAAAAGGGAGAACCACAGCAATGTGGAGCAGAACGACCAAAGTGGGCCAACAAGGAAAGCTGATCAGAGAGGTCAGAATCAGAGAACCACCATTAATGCTCTGACTGTGAGGACTCCTTCCCAGAAGTATGTGGGATTAGAGTTGCCCGTGGTGAATCAGTGCTGAAGTTTGAATGATAGTGACTGGGTGTTAAAGACAGGATGATCTGATGGCTGGACAACATGACCAGAGGAGACAGATAAAACATTCCGAGAGAACTGGTCATCTAGCCTTTTTCTCTTCAGTAGCTAGGCCATAAGTAAATCAGCTAAGGAGGGACTGAAATAATATTATGATTCACCAATTTCAAAAGGGCAGATGACATCTTAGTGTGTATTACTATGGGATTGATATTTAAATAGCTGAGAATGGAGAAAAGTGGAAAATGGGATGTATCTTTTTTGGTGGATCTAGGAGAGTATTAAATGAACTGTACCAGTGAAAGTGTCTTAGCCCTCTTTCTATTTTTAGAGTTGGGAGTCTCACTTCATCACCCAAGCTAAAGTGTAATGGCACAATCATGGCTCACTGCAGTTTCAACATCCTGGGCTCAGGTGATCCTTCTGCCTCAGTCTCCTGAGTAGTTGTTTGGACTACAGGTACATTCCACAATGCTCAGCTAATTTTTTTTTTTTTTTTTTGCTTTTTTGTAGAGAACAGTTCTTGTTATATTGCTTAGATAGGTCTCAAACTACTGGGCTCAAGTGATCCTCCTGCTTTGGCTTCCCAAAGTGCTGGGTTGACAGTCATGAGCCACCACATCTGGCCAGCCCCCTTTTTAACACTACAACATAGTTTGAAAATAAAAACAAAACAAAAGAACAAAAACACCATCAAATATTTAGACAATACATAATAAGAAGATCATGTGTTTCCTTACTGCCTTATTTTGGAGGAACATATTTTCTATTATTTGTCCTAAAGCAGCTGAATTTACTCAACTGGATAGGAAATTCTCTGAGAAGAGAATTCCTCTTAGCTCCTTTGGTGGTAGCCATAGCACACGTGTGAGCTTTGTTGTCTATTGAGGGGTTTCCAGCACAGGCCTGGTTGGGTCTAGCAGGCACAGATGCTCTCCACCAAAAGTACTCAGAGTCATAGAAAGGAGGCAGGCCAAGGTGAGAGGCTCTTGGCTCTGCATGTGTCAGCGTGATGGAAGTGGAAAATTAGACATAATTGCCTCCATGTCATCTAAACTAAATGACATTTTAAAAAACTGCATATGGATCTTCTTTCCCTTTTTGATTGTTATAGTTTTCAGTGGCATCTGTGAGCACTTCAGGACCATCAGGCAACTCCCTGCTTGCAGGACAAATTCTAAATGCCAGTGCTGAGTATTGAGAACTCTCTGGTCCTCTACCTTCTTCTAGAATCTTGTTTCTCATTCCTCTTCCGCCACTGTCCCTCACAATGCTACCCTCTCTCCAACAATCCTTTCTACTTGCATCTGACTTCATCGTGCCACCCTGTTTCCTGTCTCTAAGCTTTTTTTTTCAGTGCTCTCTGTGCCTAAAACTGGGACTTTGCTTCCCTTGTCCCTGGCCAATTGAATAATCCCCAATTCTTTTTGGAGTTTCAAATCTTGCTTTGTTCATTTACATAGTCTCTTACCTTAAAACAAACAAACAAATAAGTAAATAAAATGCTCAAATAGAAGTAATCACTTCTCCTTTGAGTTCCTTGTGACTTAAGAATTTTGTGTTCCTAGCACATAACATAGAACTTAGCAGAAGAAAATGTGTAATGTTCTTGTTGAACAGTTGAGTCAATGAATGGGAAGTGGAAGTCATGGCACTGTATATTCATGATGCAGGGACAAGTCATACTGTTCAACAATTGGAAAACCACCTTCATTCCCCTGCCTTCAACACTTGCTGTAGCATTCCTATCAAGATTAGAGAGTTGGCACCATCAGGAATGCCAATAGAAAAGGAGGCTTGAGTCAGACCTTGAAGGATGGTAGATACAAGGGGGATTTGAGGGAGACTCAGACAAGGATGCCAGCATGAGTTCAAATGAAAAGTCACGTAGAAGCCATTCTGGATTGCTTCAAGGCAAAATTGTCTTTTGCTAACTCACAGCTTTAGCTCCAAGGGACCCTGGCTACCTGGACCTGCCCATCAGAGTTATGACCTCTGCTTGGATGAGGGGTTCCAAACCTATCATTTATAGAACGCTCTATTCCCCAAGTTCTTATCCTTTTCTGAAAATACCCATCTAGTTTTCTACAATGTGGGTGAGATCACTTCTGTTCCAAGTTCTTCTATACCTCCTCTACAACCCCAACTCATTGATCTGAACTTCAAGGTATGTGAAAAAGTTTTCCTCTGCATGGACTTTGAGCATAACAAAATTACTCTCTCCCCCCAAGGTAAGGAGACAACAAGACAGACCACAGAACAGCACAGCAATAGTAGGGAGATGGTTATTTGAAGCCCACTACCCTCGCTTTTTCCTCCCTGCACCCAGTGTATACGTTTGCATTCATGTCCCGCTCATTTTTACCATATGCATTGTCTACCTGGCCCTAGAAGGCACTGGGATTTTGTTTCTGATTTATAACAAAAAGTTTTGAATATTGTTCTTCCAGGAAATAGAAAGGGTAGAGGAGAGGAATAGGTATACATTAAAAAAATAAAATTTTAATGAGAACAAAACAGGAATTGTGGTGCAGTGTTCTTGTTACAATTTACATAATATTCAAATATATTTTAATTGAAATTAAATAAAAACATTACCAAATTTCTGGTGCATTTTTTAGGAACTTTAGAGTCTAGATATCAAAACCTAAACTTCAGTTATCTGTATCATTGCACCAAACTGAACTCCCCAGTGCTTCAGAAACAGATCATCAACCATATAAAGGCTTCTCTGCCAGCTGACAATTTCATTTTCTGGATTTGCAGTAAATCCTTGTTAAAACTAAGGCTATATTTTCACAACGCCAAAACAACTAGTCAAGTGAATTTCCAACAAAGTCACTTAAAATATTTGCCTTATGAATTTAAAAGCAACTTTTGAAGAACACAATTGAACCTCTCTGTCAGTCCTTTGTGTATTATATGAACACAACCTTAGGAAATACTACATGTGTGAGTTAAGGGAAAAATTATTTTTGTAGTACTGATTTATCAGATCATGATATCAGTGTTAAGATTCTTGAAAAAAAAAAAAAATCCAACCAAACCCAGGAAACAAATGATGCATGAAGCACAGTGAATCCTCCAGAGGCCTGAAGTATTTGGAAATATGACCTTGTGTGACCCACATTATACTGGATATCTTTGGGGGCAAAGTACAAGTCTTAGTTTTATTTCCAACCATCTCTCAAAATCCAAAAAGCAGTCATGTGAATAAGATGGCACACTTCCATTACTGAAGTTTGCTCTCCTACTCAGTATGTTCAATGAAAATATCAGCTATATTTTAACTTGTGTTTACTCAGACAGAAGTAAGGAGTGACACACTTCTATTCAGACTTGGGTTTGCTTCTCACACAGGAAGAATAGATGTCTTTTTTTTTTTTTAACGTGAGCTTCTCTGAATGCACACAGTGATTTGTTTTGGTCAAGTTCAGTCGTCTGTCATTTCTTTTTCATTGAAATGAATAGTGCCATGGATTCAAACAACATATTTCAAGCTGTAAACAAGTTTCACCACATGACTTTCAGCGCCCTACCATTGATTATGTGGATTTTAAGTTTTAAGTAGCTTGTTTCAGATTTGGGGTGCTAGCCCAAATACCATATTCCCTGTAGCTGCCAACTTATTCACGTTTTGTAGAGAACAAAAATATGTTTGATGTATTTAAAAAGCAAAAACTGGCTGTGAGTAAGTAGTAAAATTTTTAAATTTGCAAACACGTTTCATAGATCTTTTACTGGTAAAGTGGTTAAGTGTCAGAGGCCCTCAGTGATTCTTCAGGAAAAAATTAGTTTAGAGAGGAAAAAGGGCATTTCAAATTCTCTAAAGCTGGTGTTCCATTAACAAATAGAAATTTCTCTAAAGGGATGGTGAAAATCTTAATTCAGAGGTTAAAAAAGACTTACAAACTAGGTTTGTTAAGAGAAACTTTGCCAATTTCATACTACTTATCTTAGCTAACACGTGGAGTTGAAGTGCTCAGCCTCTGCATACAGTTATGTAGCTTAAAAAAAAATTTACCTTCATGTGCAATGGAAAAGATAATGGGCTTGGAATCAGAATCTCAAGGCCATCCCTTGACAGTTGTGTAATTGTGGGACATTACTAATTTTTTAAAAATTTATTTATTTTTATTATAAAGATGTGGGATACAATTCAGGGTTAGGTATACAAATGTTGATTATGCAGGTACCTTTGTTGATGAGGTATGCCCCTCCCTCCCCTAGCAGTTTCCCTCAACTGTCAATCCCATCCCCCTCCCCTGACAGTTTCCCACTACTGCCAATCCCTTTCTTATAGTATTATAATTGTTCAAGGTCCACTTAGGAGAGAAAACATAGGTACTCTGTTCTTTGTTTCTGTGACAGGTCACTGAGTATGATTGACTCTAAATCCATCCAAGTTGCTGCAAAGTTCATAAGTTTGTCCTTCTTTATGGCTGCATAATATCCTATTGTGTATATGTACCACATTTTTTTTAAAATGCAGTCCAGCTTCAATGGGCAGCATGGTTGGTTCCATGTCTTTGCTACTGTGAACAGAGCTGCAACAAACATACGTGTGCAGTTATCTTTTTTGTAGAATGATTTGAGTTCCTCCGGGTATATTCCCAATAGAGGGATTGCTGGGTCATATGGAAAGTCAATTTCTAGTTCCTTTAGAAATCACCACACTGTCTTCCAAAGAGGTTGCACTAGTTTGCATTCCCACCAGCAATGTAGAAGCTTTCTTTCTTCTCCACATCCTCACCAGCATCTGTTGTTGTCTGTTTTATTAATGATGGCCATTCTTACAGGGGTTAGGTGGTATCCCAATGTTGTTTTGATTTGCATTTTTCTGATGATGAGTGAGGCTGAGCACTTTTTCATGTGTCTGTTGGCTGCCCATATATCATCTTTTGAGAAGTGTCTATTCATGTCTTTTGCCCACTTTTTAGTGGGGTTGTTTGATTTTTTTCCCTCAGTGCATTTGAGTTCCTTATAGATACGAAATGTTAGGCCTTTGTCAGATATAGAGTTGGCAATTATTTTTTCCCGTTCTGTGGGTTGTCTCCCCACTCTCTTGATGGTTTCTTTTGCTTTGCAGAAGCTCATCAGTTTGTTGAGGTCCCACTTGTCTATCTTATTTAAGATATGGGCATTTAGGGTTCTGAATAGGAATTGGTTACCAGTTCCAATTTCCATAAGGTTGTCTCTGCGTTTTCTAAGTTTTTTTTTTTTAATGGCACAGATGTAAGCCATGATGTATTTTTTTTTTAAAGATACTGAATCTTGTATCACACAGGCCAGCATGAAGTTTGTCGCTCAGACTTTACAAGCATTTTCCTTGATTCAATCAGTCCTGCTCCAAGCACAACGCAGAAGTGATTTGAGAATAATCATAAAAATCAGGCCTGTTTGGCACTAGGATACAACTAGGAAAAGCAAATCAGGGGAGGTGGCTTCTGGTTCCCAGTCCAGGTTTCCACCTGGATAACTGCACTCTTTCTAAAGGATGGGACGGTCGGTGGGCCTAGCTATGGAGCGCTAAAGATGCAAGCGTTACAGGGCTGGAGCAGACCGCCCCTGCCCTGGGTCCAGGCCTGGCCATTACATGGCTTCAAACTCATCGATCCTCTGCTTGGCGTTGCCCTGCTAGATCTGCCACAGGGTCTTATACTTGTCCCGGCCTTGCCTCATGTTCTCATTGTGAATGATGTCATTGTGGGTCCTCTTGCTCTCGTCCCTGACCTGGGACAGCTCATTGCTCAGCGTCAGCAGCTGCCACTGAACACGCTCTTTCTTCTCAGTCTCAGTGATGTGCTTCTCATTGCAGTCATCCAGGATGCCCTCGCTGGACAGCTACGCGCTGTAGCCTATTTGCTCCTTACCCTCTTCCTGCAGGCTCTCCTGGATGTGGTAATTGACTGGCTCATAGGCAGGGGGAGGTGGGGCGGAGGAGCTGTCATCACCAGGTGCAGCTCCTCCTTGGTCTTCACCAGGTCATCCTGGGCTTCTTTGGCCCTGTGCTGCCACTCCTCCACCTCGTCCTCCTTGCGCCTTGGTGCCTCCTCCAGGAGGGCAATCTTGGCAGTGTACTCTGCAAACTCTGCCGCCAGCTGTTCCTGGTTCTTTATCTGATTCACTGCCTGTCTCTCCACCTACTGCTTGACCTGTAGTGTGGCCACACGGTCAGCCTCCAGGCGCTGGGCCTCCTCCTGAGCCTGCCTCCTCTTCTCCTCCAGCTGCAAAGCTTTCTGAATTTACTCTGAGAGCTCTTTCTCTGCCTTCTTGGTCTTCTCCTCATAGCCATGCAGTCTGAGCATCAGTTCTTCCTTCTCGCGTATCATCTGTTCTTTCTCCCTCTTGACAGTTTCTCTCCTTTTCTTCTCAGTTTCCAACTGTTGCTGCTCTAGCAGCTTCTGGTGCTTCTCCTCCCAGGCCTGGGCCTTCATCTGCTACATCTTGATGGTGTTGGGCTTCCTGCTGTGCACGGACAGCTCGTGGTGCCCCATGCAGAGCTCCAGGATCCACTTGTTAATTCTCAGGCAGTGGGCATAAAACACAAAGTCAGGTGCCATCTGGTCGATGGGTTTAATGACAAAGTTTTTGTAATTAAAAGAGATGCTCCTGATTTCACTCCAAGGGAAGCCAATCTTTGGGATCAACTTATCATCTTTCTCATAAATATTTAGTCCGAGGGCATTGACTCCAAGCCAACGGTCTGTTCCTTTCCTATTTTTTATCTTGAAGTAGTTGATTCCGCACATTTCCAGATCCTGGGCTATCTTCAGGTACTCCAGCATGGCACTGTCTTTGAGCATCCCATGGTATTCTGCATGCCACACCTGGATCAGGTCCTCCCACTGGTCCCTAGTCAGTTTGTGCTGGTCCATAAGGGATCAGCCTCTCAGAGCTGAGGTACCTAGCCCTGTGCATTTCTTTGTTATAGTCCCCAAACTTGGCGTGGACAGTATAGGACCCAAGGAGCACTGCGGTCTCAGGTGGGCAGTAAATCTCCTCACTAAGGATTCCTTCTTTCACTTGCAGGAAGAACAGTTTCTGGGTAATGTCCTGGATGAGTTCCTCAGACACTTCTGAAAATTTGGCCCAGAACTTGAACTGGAGGGCATTCTCCTTCCTAAGCTCCTGGGCAGACACCTTCTTATCAAGTTTCAGTCAGGTAGGAAATTCTTTATTATCCACATACTGTAGGCCAAAGTACAACACTTCCCGGAGGCCGATAGTCTTAACCACCTGGTCAAAAAGCTGTTTTCCTGTTGTATTTGACTGGATTGCAAACTCCAGTTCTGCATCCATGGTGATAACTCGGACACTGATTGGCTTCAACATT
Organism: Cephalopachus bancanus; assembly: GCA_027257055.1. NCBI lineage: Eukaryota > Metazoa > Chordata > Mammalia > Primates > Tarsiidae > Cephalopachus > Cephalopachus bancanus. The sequence continues at coordinate 93,949 of JAPVLO010000712.1, read as the reverse complement.
TTCATTTCCTGATGGGTGTCCTCACTCCCTCGGAAATTCAACTCTCCAGCAGCAGTGGAGAAGGTTCTTCCAACAGCAGCGCCTCCCGTGCATGCCACTCCCGCTGTCTGTGCCCTCCAAGATTCTTACAGTTTGCAGTTTTATGTACAAGTCTTTGATCCAGTTAGAGTTCATTTTTGTGTGTGGTGATAGGTAGGGGTCCTGTTTCAATCTTCTGCATGTGATCAGACAGTTTTCCCAGCACCATTTACTGAATAGGTTCTCCTCTCCCCAGTGGTTGTTGCTGGAGGGTTTGCCAAAGATGAGTTGGTTGAGAAATTGAGACTTTGCTTCCAGAATCTCTATCCTGTTCCATTGGTCTCTATGCCTGTTTTTGTATGAATACGGGCTATTTTTATTACCATAGTTATATAGAAAAGTTTGAAGTCTGGAAGTGTGATATCTCCTGCTTTGTTTCTTTTGCTAAGGATTGTTTTGGCTATTCATGGTCTTTTACATTTCCATATGAATTTCTGTATTGTCATTTCCAGGTCTGAGAAAAATGATGTTGGTAGCTTAATGGGTATTGTGTTGAATCTGTCGATTGCCTTTGGTAGGATGGATATTTTAACCTTGTTGATTCTTCCTATCCATGAACATGGAATATTTTTCCAATTATTGTTTTCTTGGATTTTTTTGAGCAGTGTTTTGTAGTTCTCATTGTTAAAGGTCTTTCACTTCTCTGGTTAGGAAGATGCTGAGGTATATCATTTTTTGTGGCTATTGTGAATGAGACTGTGCTTTTAATTTGGGTCTCTGCCTGCTTGTTGTTAATGTGTAGGAATGCAATTGTCTTTTGAACATTTATTTTATACCCTGAGACTTTGCCAAAGTCCTTATCAGTGCAAGCAGGTTTTTGACAGATTCTCTTGGATTTTCAAGGTGTAGGATCATATCATCAGTAAAGAGAAATAACTTAACTTCCTCTTTGCCTATTTGAATACTGCTGATTTCCTTTCCTCCTCCAAATGCTCTAGCTAAGATTTCCAACACAATGTTGAACAAGAGGGGTAAGAGTGGGCAGCCTTGTGTTGTTCCAGTTTTCAGGGGAAATGTTTCCAGTTTCTGTCCATTTAGCAATATGTTAGCTGTGGGTTTATTGTAAACGGCACTTAATATTTTGAAGTTTGTTCTTTCTATACCTAGGTGTTTGAGGGTTTTTATCAAGAAGGGATGCTGGATTTTAACAAAAGCTTTTTCTGCATCTAATGATATCTTCATGTGGTTCTTGCTTTTACATCTGTTGATGTATTTAATTACATTTGTGATCTTGCAAATGTTGAACCAGTCCTGCATCCTGGGAATGAAGCTTACTTGGTCATGGTGGATGATTTTTGAGATGTGTTTTTGGATCCAATTTGCTAGAATCTAGTTGAGGATTTTTGCATCTTTGTTCATAAGGGATATTGGCTTATAATTCTCTTTTTTTGTTGGATTTTTACCCAGTTTGTTCATCAGTGTGATGTTAACTTCGTTAAATAATTTGGGAAGAATTATATCTTTCTCAATTGCCTGGAATACCTTCAATAGGATTGGTATCAGCTCCTCCTGGTACGTTTTATAGAATTCTGTTGGAAAGCCATTCAGTCCAGGGCTTTTTTTAATAGGCAGTTTTCATATGAAAGAGTCAATTTTCTGGCTTGTTATTGGTCTATTTACTGTCTCAATGTATTCTTGTTTCAACCTGGGGAGCTTGTGCAATGTCAAAAACTGCCCCATTTCATTTAGGTTATCAAGTTTGTTTCCATATAGGTGTCCATAGTAATCTCTGATAATCTTTTGTATTTCTTCTGGGCCAGTTGTGATTTGATATTTTGAATTTCTGATTGTGTTTATTTGGGCTTTTTCTCTCTTTTTCTTGATCATTCTGGCTAGGGATCCATCAATCTTATTAATTCTTTCAAAGAACCAGCTTTTTGTTTTGTTGATGTTTTCTATGATATTTTTGTCTTCTCTGTCCCATATTTGCACTCTTAAATTCATGATTTGGATTCTTCTGTTAAAATTTGGGTTTTGGTGGTCTTCTCTTTCAAGCTCCCTTAGGTGACCTGTAAGGCTCTACACTTGTGATCTTTCTGTTTTCTTGATGTGTGCTAGTAGAGATATAAATTTACCTCTTAGAACACTTTCATGGAATCCCGGAGGTTTTGGTAAGATGTTTCTTCATTTTCATTTCTTTCCAGGAATCTTCTAATTTCAGCTTGATTTTACTGTTGACCTGGCAGTTGTTCAGCATCATTCTGCAAGTCTTTGTGGGCTTTGGGGAAATTTTGTTGGTACTAATATTTATTTTTATTCCACTGTGGTCTGAGAAGGTACTTGGCAAGATTTCTACCTTATAGGATTTGTTTATTCTTTATTTATGGCCAAGGATGTGATTGATCTTAGAGTATGTTCCATGTGGTGATGAATAGAATGTATATTCTGTGGTTGTTGGATGAAATCATCTGTAGGCATCTATTAAGTCCATTTGGTCGAGTGTCAAGCTTGGATCTCCTTGTTGATTTTTTTGCCTCGATGTTCTATCTAGGGCTGTTAGTGGGGTATTCAAGTCTCCTGCTATAATAGTGTCAGAGTCAATTTTTTTTTTAGTTTGCTTAGTAGTTGTTTTATAAATACTTGTGCTCCTGTATTGGGTGTATATATGTTTAGGATGGATATTTCTTGTTGGTGGATTGAAACTTTTATAATTATGTAGTGTCCTTTTGCATCTTTTTAAATTTTTGACAGCTTAAATGTTGTTTTGTCTGATACTAAGATCACAACTCCTGCCTTCTTTTGTGATCCATTTGCCTACAAGCTCATGTTCTATCCTTTCACTTTGAGTCTGTGTGCATCCCTTGTAGTGAGATGAGTCTCCTGGATGCAGCAAATAATTAGGTCATGGTTTCTTATCCAGTTTGCCATTCTGTGTCTTTTCAGTGGTACATTTAGTCCATTCATATTCAGGCTGATTATTGAAATGTGATAGTTTATTGCTGTCATGAAGTTCTTATCAAGTTTTTTCTTTATTTGTTTGTTTTCTTTTGGCTTTGGTATTGATGTATGTGTATGTCTTCAAGTTTCTTGTTATGCTGTATTCTCTGTTGGTTCTGTGCTCTGTTGTTCTCTTGGGAAGTGTGTGGTCATTCTTTTTTTTTTCTTTCTTCTGTGCTTAATACCTTTTAAAGTGTCTTTTGTAGATCTTTTCTGGAAGCTGCATAACCTCTTAGGGACTGGATGTCTGGGAAGGAGTTTAATTCTCCATCACTGATGAAGCTGAACTTGACTGGATAGGACATTCTTAGTTGAAATTGTTTATGTTTGGGGATTTTGAATATAGAGCTCCCATCCCTTCTTGTGTGTAGTGTTTCTGCTGATAGGTCTGCTGCTATTCTGATTGGTTTTCCCTGGTAGGTAGTCTCATCTTTCTCTCTTGCTGTCTTTAGGATTTTTTCTTTTGTGCCTACTTTGTGTAAGTGAATTACTATGTGATTAGGGGTTAGTTTTCTCATTTGACATCTTGTGGGGATTCTCTGTGTCTCTTGTTCTTGGCTGGTCACATCTCTGGTGAGATGGGGAAAGTTTTCTTGGATTACCTCCTGGAATACTTGCTCCAAGTTGTTTTCCATTTCCCTTTCTTTTTCTGGAATATCAATCAGGTGTAGGTTCAGCCTCTTGATATAATCACAAATCTCTTGTATGCTTTGTTCTTTATTTCTGATTCTTCTTTCTATATTTTTTACAGATTGGGTTAATTCCATGTTCTGGTCTTCAAGTTTTGAGATTCTTTCTTCAGCTAGATTAATTCTGCTTTCCATGCTTGTCATCTTGTTATTTATTTCCTGAGTGAAATTTTTATTGCCAAAATCTCTGTTACAAGTTATTTCAGTGTTACATCTTGTCTTTTTTGAGTCTTATTCACTCTTTCCGTCCATTTCCTAATACCTGTCATATTCTGGGACCAGTCGTTGGTGACTTCCATTGTTTGGGCACCAAGGTCTTATTTTTCAGGAGTTTTGTCTTTGGTACACTTGAAATTGCCTGTGGTCTTCCTTTGGTTTTTCCTCATCTGTGACAGATCTCTTTTTTTCTCTTTAATTCTGGTATTCAGTGTCAGTAGGAGAGGCTTTCCTTTCTGGTGTTTGCTGAATCCTCTGTTCTTTCCTGATCAGGGCTCTGAATTTGTTCTATTTTGAAATAGGACAGAGGATGGGAAGCTTATCTGTCTTTTGTAGTTTTTGAAATTCAAATAAATTAGAAGATGGGGTACTAGGATTCATAAACTACTTGAAATTACAATGTTCACTTATTGTGGTATGTGTTCCCTGAGACTCACTTCTCACCACCACTCTATATGATGATACAAAGCAGAAACCAATGCAAAAAACAATTGAACACACACACACACACAACCTAAAACAAACGAATAACAACAAAGTGAAACAAAACAAACAACAACAACAAAACTAAGAAAATTAAACACACACACACATGCCTAGCACAAAGTGAATAAAGAAGAAAAACAGAAAGACCAGGAAAAAAAGGAATTCAGATTGAAACCTCACACATATATTGATGCAAACCTTAAAATATAAAAGATGAAAATAAAAACCCAGAAGAACAAAAGAGCAAAAACAAGTCAACAGCAACCACTACAAAATTGAAAGATGAACACTCAATCATTTATATACACACATAAAAAGATATTGACAAACAAAAGAAGAAAGAAGCAGAAAAAGAAAATTTAAAAAATGGGGGGAATGCTGATCAAACCCTCACACACACAATCATGCAAAAAGGAAAAATATTTTTAAAATATATGAACTAACAAATAGTGAAAAAAGTTTTAAAAATTTAAAACAAAATTAAAAAGAAAAAAAATCCCTACCTGCTTGTGGCAGGCTCTGTAACTGTTCCTCTAATCAAGTCTCTCTTGCAGAGGCACCTCTTTCACTCTCTCCTCAGTGTCCTGAGCAGGGAAGGAGGAGAGGCAGTGGAGGTGGGTGGGACTGCATTCCTCCCCTCCCATTCTGGTATGGTCAGAAAGATATCCTCTGGTGGGGAGGTGCAGGGTTGTCTCTTTCCCAGATATGTATTCACAAGGGGTGACCCAGCCAGGCCTATCCTGGAATGGAGTTCTCCTATTACGACTGATGTCCAGGCTCTGCCTGAGTTTGTCCCTCTGAGTCGTGACCCAGCTATGTGGGTCTGACGTTCAGAGAATTGCTGGGTTGGAGGAGGTTAGGGTCAGTCCCAGACTCACCACTGATCTGTTTGGGATCCTTCCTCATCCTTTTCTGACCATACCTTCTGTCTTGTGGCTGGATCAGGGTAGGGGGTGGGACGCCTGGAACTCAGCACTCATCAGGTCTCTCTGAAGTTTGTGATTTCAGAATATTCCTTCTGGGTCACAATCAATCTCTGAGTAGTTGATCCTCCAGTCACAGAGATTGGGTCTTTTGCTCTGTGGTTAGCAAGTTAGAGCACTTTTCTGCCCTTTCAAGATGGTGGTGGAGTGCCTCTCTTGTCCTCTTCCATGGGACTTTGCCTCTGGACTCCTGCTGCACACCCTGCTGCCAGTGCCCTGCCAGGTGCTGAAGTGGTGAGGCAAAACCTGGAGGTAGCAGTCTCTCCTGCTGCAATGATGAGGCAGAGCCTGGGGCAATGGTCTCTCCCTGCAACTTTTTCACAGGAAAACTTTTGTCCATTTTAAAAAAATGGTGCCGCCGGGCTCGGTGGCTCAGCCTGTAATCCCGCGCCTTTGGGAGGCTGAGGTGAGTGGATTGCCTGAGCCCGCAGGTTCGAGACCCGCCTGGGCAGTGAGACCTCATCTCTACAATAAATCAAAAAATCATCCGGGCGTGGTAGCGCATGCCTGTAATTCCAGCTACTTGGAAGGCTGAGGCGGAAGGATCACCGGAGCCCAGCAGGTGGAGGCTGCGGTGGCTGGGAGCGGCCACTGCACTCCAGTCTGGGCGACAGAGTGAGACTCCAACTCAAAAAAAAAAAAAAATGGTGCTTGGTTTCTGCAACCTGGGAAGAGCCAGGGACCAAGCAGAAAAGCTGCAGCACCAGCTGTTGCACCAGGGGCCTGGCCACTTGCTCATGAGTCCCCACTTAGACAGTCTTTCCCAGCATTTTCTTCCCAGGAAGGGTTTTGTTGATTGTGAGAAATGAACTCACCTGTCCAAAGTCAAAGAATGGACATGGAGATGTGGAGTGCCACAGAAGTAAGACTTTAATGGCGGTCTTGCAAGATCAGGTGTCTGGTGCACAGGCATACCAGGGCTGTTACAGTTAGCATATCTGTAGCCTAGAACACTAGTCCTTCTCCTGGTCTCCCATAGGCTGGGCTCCACAGGAGTCACATTTTCCCGGATGTCATCTACATGGTACACATCAATTGGGTCATGCAATTAGTTCATTTACATGTCATATTTGCTGAATAGTTTACAGCAGCTAGAAAAATCCCTTCATTTATGTGTCCTATTTGCTGATTGATTGACAGGATTTCATTTTGATTGATTCCCTCCAAAATTTGAAGATAAAAGCCCACCAAAGTGAAAGCCATTGAAAAAGAGAACAAAGAAGCAGGAAGTGACTCAGCAAAGGCATTTAAATGTGACTCAGGTTTCATTTTGAAAATAAATCATTCTATTTCTTACATTGATTAGAAAAAACACAAAGAACGCTTGGCTTCTGTGTTCTGGGAATTACTAGCATCCAAGCCCAGCATCTGCGGCACCAGCCACTGCATCAGGAGACCCCTGACCACTAGCTCCCTAGCCATCAATCAGTCATTCACATGCCCACTCGCTCACATTTTTTTTTAAAAAATAGAATTGTTGTAAGGTTCAGATGAGCAAATGCATATAAACATGTAGCTTACTGAAAAGATAAAAAAAATATTTTATACCAACACTTTGGGTTGCAACACCCTGTGATAGGGACTAAGTGAAGTCTAGTAAGGTGACACAAGTAGATAGCATAGTCAAGGACTTCTGCAAAGTGGGAAATGCTTCTTCAGATAGCATCCAATCTAAAAGTTATTCTCTCGGTGCCAAAAGTCAAAGTTATGAAAGACTTTTTCAACATTCAATCAACAATCTAGTAGTCCCCAGAATGAATAGGACAGCAACCCTTCTGTTTCCAGCAGCAGGCGTCATTTGTGACAAAAGGCCATTTAAAAATGCATAGTTCCATATAAACGCACAACAGTGTTAGAATAAATGTAAATTGTTTCTTCACTCTGACTTCTGAGCGAATGGTGTTAATTAACCCCCAGCCGTTTCTTAAAACAAAGGTACACTTTTATTAAACAGAAATTTATTATGAACACTGAAGTATTGAAAGTATGATTTCATTTTTTTTTTCAATTTTAATGATTCCTTTTAGCTGACGAACTTGTCATCCTTGCATTTCTTATGTCAATTTGGCTTTTCTGGAAGAGGATATGTACATCAGCTTTGGTGTGGTTGGGACAATGTGCAGGTGGCCTTTTTCAAGATGGTTGTCACTCAGATTATGCTGGGACTGCTCTCTGTCTACCTCTGGGCTTAACTGTACAATTGGGCATCCTCTCAGTGGCATCCGTATTTTGTCATCTACTCTGAAACAAGTCTAAGAATGTTACACTTCTGAGGTAAAACCATAAAAAAGAGACTCAGCTGCATCAGACAATAAAAAGCTAGTTTTTGCCAGACAGGAGTCAGGGAGTGGCTGTTTCACGGTCAAGTTACTCCAGTCGTCTTAACCACTGAATTGTTGCCAACTTGCAGAGATAAGATTAATTGCTAGGAGGCTGACTTGCAAACAGTCAATTCAGTCAGCCATACAGACATAGCTGTGTAAAATGAAGGCCAGTTATGCACACTCAGCTGGCAAGCAATGAAGGGTTCTGCAGCTCCACATTGTTTATCTGAAATGAACCCCATGGTGGAGAAAAGTAGGAAACCATTTCTTAGTCAAGAGCCCTGAAAGCCAGAATTTATAAAAATTCTGAAAGGAGGCTGAGAGAGTATCTAGTCCAACCCCTTTCTGTTATATAAGGAAACTGATGTAAAGGGAGATTAATAAATTGGCCAGCCTCACTAGAATTAAGGAAAGAGCCAGAATTAAAATTCAGAATCTCAGCCTGCAGTTCGTGATCTTACCCTTCCCAAGAGAAAGTTGTTCTGTATTTTTTTTCAAAATTCTCTTTTCCAAAATTTGCAGCTGATGGAGTCTTACATTCTCCCCTACCCTAAGACTGGTGTGAATTGTTGTATGGGTACACAGAGGAAAAGAGAAACATCTCAGCTTTAAGATATCCATGGGACATAAAGAGTAGAAGAGGGACGTGGGGAAGACTGATCTCCCTTTTTATGGAAGGGATGCTTGATCTTTAGTTTATAGTTTAGACTCAGACTTCTTTGTACATCTCTTACCATAATTATAGATGTAGAGTTACTCCTGAAAATAGTTGCACCCATGTTTAGTACTGAGGAAAACAAGATTCTGAAGTGCCATGAATGTAGTGCCATTTTTATTTTAACTAAATGCCACTTAAGGGCTATTTAAATGCTGATGATATTTCTGAACAGTGAATTTCATGATCCCCAGTAGGTATAATTGAGAAGCGGGTGGTTCTGTTGTTTTGCCTGGGCTAATAAGACACGAGAAATATCCTTGACGATTAATGATAAACTCTAGTCCATGACCTCATCACATATTTGAGAAAAAAAAAGATTTTGACTTTGTATATTTATTCTCATAATATTTGTGAAATCAACAAATAAAAAACAAAAACAAAATGAAGCCAACAAAACCAGCAAAAAAGCTCTGAAAAAAATAAATACAGCATTTTGTCTTCCATTTACCTTTCTTTTTGGTTATTTTGCAATATGTAAACTTCCCTAAATTTTTTTGTGACTTGAAACAATTATAAAACATAAAAATACTTGAAATTTCCATTTTTTTTTTTGCTTTTCTTTTTCACCACACAATTGGTAGAGCAGGTACATCTTTAACTTCTAAAAACTTATTATGACTTTTATTTCAACTTACTTATTCCTTCACAAAGATAAGTCCTCAATTATACTTATGTCTTACAAATTTCCTAAGAATCTTAACCAAAAATTTGCAAAGAAATTAGAAAAATTGATGAATACCTATAAAAGGAAAGTGTATACTTTCTCCTGATAACTACTGTCATAAACTTGGGAGTTTTAAGAAGGAAAAATAAAGGAGGATAACAACAACAACCAAAAAAATAAAAAAACAGAGATGACATTTATAGTGATGTCTCTATAACTGCATTTATGGTAAGTGTCAGAATGCTATCTGTGATAATGTTTTACTGAATAAGCTCATCCGATCTCCATCTCCACAGTAAGTAATAGATATTGTGGGCACACAGATAAATCTCATTTTATGTTATGTTTGGTCACACACAAAAAATAGATTGTGTTGTTCTAAGGAGCATGAGGCTATATATTCCTTGTAATCATCCATAAAAAATTACTTTAAGTTGAGCCACTATAAGCTTGTTGGGCACACAAAATCTGGATGGCATGTTTTGGCTCATTTCATGCTGACTGGAAAAAATAAAAATGTATACCACTGAGTGATTTGCCATCAGCCTTTTAGAAATGGAATAAATTTGTGGATTTTTTTCCAGAGAAGCATATTGCAAAAGAGAATTATTGATTTTATTTCATTCAGGCAAAATTGGTTATTTATTTTTACTTATGACCATTATAAAACAGGGCTGAGCTGACTTGTTATGATCAAATAAGAATGATCTATAATGTTTTCCTCGGTATTGAATAGAATCCAAACCATATTGAGGTCAGCAGTGTTAGACAATTTCCCGACATTGAGAGGTGGTGAGAGGATGAGCATGGCTTGTGGACAGAATGTCTGAGTCAGACAGAGCAATAACCTTTGGTCGTGCCTGCACTTCTATTAGGATCACGAAGGATTCAGATGCTTCATTTCAGACATGATAATAATGTAGACGTCTTAGAAGGTATAATAAACTTGTAATTATTTTTTCAGTCAATTGGTCTATTTGATGATTCCTGGAATGAAACACTCTAATGGCTCCATATTTAGCATACACATGCATACAGGCACAATATCAAGAAAGCAGCATGTTAGTACCAAATGCTTTTGACTCTTGATGTCCCAAATGACAGCATATCTAAAATGATGTGAAATTGGGTTTCATATATATTCATCAAACATTTATAGAATATCTGATATTATAACTCAATACCCTAATATTCATGATGAGGACACTGAAGCCATCATCATGTGTATTATTTTACCCAAGTCCCAAAATGGAACTCAAACAACACTGGTTTGTTCACCGTTCTATTGTAGATATTGTAGGAAATGACTTAGGGCAGTCATTATTCACAGCACTTCTTCAATCTTGTTTGATTTTATTTCATTTTCTCTGTTTTCAGAACTCAGTCTCAGAAAAAAGTACACTAATCATTCTCTCATCCATCTTTCTATTACTTTCTACTATAGCATCCTCCCAGTACTTAGGAAAAGTTCAGATTTGTTTTGCTTATCTATTCAACTGCAGGTTTGTTTCAGTTTTCCTGCCATTATAAATTTCCCTGAGGCAGGGTCCTCATCTGTGTTGTTCACCACTCTACTCTCTAGAACATGGACAGTGCTTAAGGCTGTGTAGTGCCTAATTCATATTTAATAATTGAATAAAAAAGAAAGGAGCAATGAAAGAGAAAAAATTAATAGTGTTTAAAGTTCAGAGCGGAAGGGTCAAAGATGTTAACTGGCTTAATAGTAAGTAGAATATCAGTGCACCCTGTAGAGACATTAAAAAATGTGTTTGGTGGGGGTATGGGTAGTCAATGAAAGAGAGACTGAATATGTTTGGAAAAAATCAGAAAGGCTTGATAAAAGGAGTTTGTGGTAGAATGAATAAACAGCTCCCAAAGATGTCCACATCCTCATCTTTTTTTTTTTTTTTTGAGTTGGAGTCTCACTCTGTCACCCAGACTGGAATGCAGTGGCCGCTTCCGGCCACTGCAGCCTCCACCTGCTGGGCTCCAGCGATCCTTCTGCCTCAGCCTTCCGATTAGCTGGAATTACAGGCACACACTACTATGCCTGGCTGATTTTTGATTTATTGTAGGGATGAGGTCTTGCCAAGTTGCCCAGGCGGGTCTTGAACCCGCGGGCTTAGGACATCCACTCACCTCAGCCTCCCAAAGCGCGGGATTATAGGCTGAGCCACCGAGCCCGGCTCATCCTCATCTTTAGAACCCATAAATATGTTGCTTTTCTTGGCAATGGAAACTTTGCTGATATGATCAAGTTAAGACTTGTGAAACAGGAATAGTATCTGAGGTTATTCAGATGGGCCTTACATAATCACAAGGATAGAAAAGGGAGGCAGAAGAGAGTGAAAGAAAGAGATGTAACAGAAGCAGATATCAAAAAGAGAGAGGGAAAGAGATTTGAAGACACTATACTGCTGATTTGAAGATGGAGGAAGGGACCATGGGTCAAGGAATTCAGATGGCCTATAGAAGCTGGACTAGATAAGGAAACAAATTTGTCTTTGGAGCTTCCAGAAGTAACATGACCACATGACCCTGCCAATTCATTTTGAACTTCTAGTCTCCAGAGCTGTGAGATCATAAGTGTGCTGCTTTAAGCCACAATGTTTGTGGTCATTTCAGCAACAGAAAATTAATGCAGGATCCTATCAAATATGTGCCTTTAAAGGATAGTTCATTTTCTTTCAGTGAATTAATTTGTTAATAAAAATAACACATTCCCACTGCAGAGAACTTGAAAAATACAAACATAAATATAAAAAAATAAGATCACTTTTTAATCCCTTTACCCAGGATAAGTACAACTTTATGTGTTTTATTTTCACAAATGGACTTTTGGTCAATGAAGACAGGGAAGGAGAACATCAGAACTGACACCCTAAAAGCACTTTGCCATATTTAAATAATCAGTTAATTTTAAAATTACAAGTCATATTTAATTTAGCTCTATATCCTTGGTCCTAAATATAATAGGAGTTAGTGTGATAAAATATAAGGGAAATTGCATATCTACTGCCTTCCTGTTTACCTGGATAAATTTCTCTTAAGAAAGCTTGGGCATGGCAGAGATAACACGGTCCTCTTTGTTTACACCCTCACTTCTAGTCTCGGAGCATGGTGAGTTTCAGAGTGATGCCTGCAGGCTTGGTGCCCAGCACTGGCTTAACAGGCCATGTAACTCAAAAGTCTTTTTCTCTTCTTTGGTTCTCAACTTATGCATAAAATATGTGCCACCTTATCTTTAAGGCCCCTTACTCCTTTAACTTTCTATGCCCCAACGTAAAACTCTCTAATAACTTGTGTTCTTTTAACTTCTGTTAATCTCATTATGTTTGCAAGTAACTCTAAGAAATACTCATCTGTATCTCCAAATTAAGTGGTAGGTGGATTTTATTTCTGTGGAGTCAAAGAAAGAAATCACAGCTTTCTGGGAGACATTGAAGAGACTGTGAAGAGAATAAAGTTTTACCATAGATATTTATCAGGATTGATTTATCATCTGATTATGAACTTGACACATTTTCAAGTAATAATTTAATTCTCATGATTTTGTGACATTAAAAGGCAAAATTATGGAATATAATCCTCTAATGGAACGCAGCATTAAAGCCATTTGTGCTGACCATCACCAGTGTGATCAAAAAAGGATTATAACTTTTGCAACAATACTTTGATAAGTGTTTTTGTTTGTTTGTTCGTTTGTCAGGAGACTGTCAGGAGAATGTCAGGAGAGTGTCAGGAGTAATGTTTAATTTAGTAGTATGTTTTCTTCTACATACTACAGTCACATAAGATTACATTTTTGGGTGTGGCAAAAGGAGTATTAGATCACAAATAACACAGTAGTTCCCACTTATGCACAGTGAATACATTCCAAGACCCTCAGTGGCAGCCTAAAATCATGGTATACATTAGGCACAGTAAGAGATTAACAACAATAATGAATAACAGCACAGAAAAAATATAAAAATATGCAATATACTTTAATAAAAATGATCTCTTTTCCTCTCTCTCAAAATATTTTACTTTACTGTACTTTATCCTTCTACTTATGTTGATGTTGGATGGTAAAATGCCTATGTGATTAGTTGAAGTGAGGTGATGGTCCTCAACTTATGACCATTTGACATGGATTTTTTACTTTACCATGATACATTTGGTAGAAAGTGACACAATACTTGCGGTGTTTGGCAGCGGCAGTGAGCCACAGCTCCCAGCCTACTGCATCATCATGAAGGTAAACAACTGATACTCAACATTGTAGCATGCTCCCAGATAATTCTGCTGAACTGTAGGCTAATGCAAGTTTATAGGGTAGGCTAGTCTAAGCTATGATGTTCAGTAGGTTAGGTGTATTAAACGCATTTTTAATGTATGATATTTTCAACCTATGATAGGTTTATTAAGAAGTAACCCAGGCCTGGTGTGGTGGCTCATGTCTGTAATCCCATCACTTTGGGAAGCTGAGGTAGAGGGATTCCTTGAAGCCAGGAGTTTGATGCCAACTTGCACAACACAGCAAGACCTTGTCTTTACAAAAAAAAAAAAAAATTCACTGGGAATGGTGGCACACGCCTGCAGTCCCAGCTATTGAGGAGTCTGAGGTGGGAGGGTTGCCTGAGCCCAGGAGGTTGAGGCTGTTGTAAGCTATGATTGTGCCTCTACACTCCAGTCTGAGACAGAGTGAGACCCCCAACTTAAAACAAAAAAGAGAGTAACCACATTGTAAGTTGAGAAATATCTGTATACAGTATAGATCTGATGATCTTCAGGTGGTCTTGGATCATCAAGCCACTGCAATGTAGATGGTTGGATGCCAGAAGACAGTGTCAATGGCTGGGAATCCTGGAAAGGTGAAAGTTTTCTGCCAAAACCTCTTGCAAGAACATTGTAATTGGAAGCTGCTGTATTAACAAACAAACAAACAAACAAACACATTTATCAAAGCATTGTTGCAAAGGTTATAATCCTTTTTTGATCACACAGCTGATGGTCTACTCAAATGGCTTTAATGCTGCATTGCATAAGAGGATTATATTCCATAATTTTGTCTTTTAATGCCAATATAATTTGAAACACTTTGGCAAATTTGGATAATGTTCACATTGCTGGTTCTGCTTTAGATTTTTCTTCTCTATCTTCCCCTTGCTCTGTAGATGACTCAACAGGTTCTCCTAATTCCTCATTTGTTAACACTTTTGATGGTCTTCCATTATGGTATGTTCTTCCATTTCTCATGGAGCATTTTGGCAAATTCTTCTTAAACAACTTGTTTTGCTGTGTGAATGGTTTCCTAACTTCTTCATTGATTGCTGGGAAACCTTTAAAATCATTCATAGCTTCACTCTGTAGGTTCTTTTAGCAGGCACTTACAATTTCTGGTTTTAATTTGTCTATTGTAGCCTTGATGAATGTTACCCACATCATCAATAGTAAATAATCTCTAGCACAGCATCTGTCCAGATCAGGGTCTGTATCACTTGCTGGACAAAAAACAATCAAATACTTTGATTGTATAGGTGGCCTTGATCAACTGAATGATGCAGTCATCAAGAGGCTGAAGCAATGAGGTAGTATTTGGAGGTAAAAATACAACCTCAACATTTTTGTTTTCATAGCAAACAGATTTAGGATGGCCAGGTACACTGTCTATTATTAACTTTATATTCCAACTATCCTCCTTTCAAGTATTTTTTTTTTCACTTGTGAGATAAAACATTGGTGGAACATAAGCTGGATGGCTATCACTCAACTTATCTGATTATGTTCCAGAACATAGGCACATAATTTTTGTTTTTGTTCTTGAGAGTGTGTTTGTTCTTCACCCTATAAATATTACACTTGGCTTTATCATATTCCCTACAGTTTTGCCACATAGTAGCAGACTTAACCTATCTTGCCATGCTTTATGTCCGGGGCCTCTTTTGTACTTTTATAAGTGCAGATTCTGTGAGACATCTTCCTATTAGAGCCTGGTTTCATCACAATAGCTGTGTATGATATTCTATCTTCTTAATCAACTTATTTAACTCTGTCATAAATGTGCCAGTACCTTCCTCATTGGCAGATGAAATTTTTCCAGTAATTTTTATATCTTTCAGTCCAAGACTATAGCTGTATCTATGTAAACATTCCTTGTTTGTGGTAAATAGCTTGATGTCACTCATTTCAAGACATCCTTTGCTGCAGTACTTGCATAGGGTCAATGTTTTTCAGTGCAACACATTGCCATTCATCAAAACATGCCTTCCATCTACCACTTAATGCCTTTTCCATCTTCACTAAGTACTTGTCATGCATTGTTGCTGTAACTTTTTCAATCTTTGATTCAACAGCAAAATTAACAGAAACGTATTTCATGTTCCTCAACAATTTTATGGATAGAAGATTTGTTTTTACTGTAGATCGTAGCAACTTCAGTATATGATTCTTTTTTACCTTATTAAGAACGTTCACCTTTCCAAAAAAACCACTTTATGGTTTATCTTTGTCATATCTGAATTGCCAGAATCACCACTCTTGTGCTTTGGGGCTAGTATTATGTAAAGTAAGGTTGACTTGAACACAAGCATTGTGACAATCAATCTGATAACCTAGACAGCTACTAAGTGACTGAGGGGCAGGTAGAGTGTTCAGTGGGGATATGCTGGAAAAAGGGTTGTTTCATGTCCTGGGTGGGGCAGAGCAGGGCAGAGTGAGATATTATCATGCTACTCAGAATGACACACAATTTAAGACATATTAATTATTTATTTCTGAAATTATTTGTTTAACATTTCTGGACTATGGTTGACCACAGGTAACTGAAGACACAAAAATGTAAAATGTTGGATAAGAGAGTACAACTGTACATGTATTTACCTGGTTTCTCTAAAATGGGAGCTCTCAATGTGGATGACCCTAGGCTTTTTAATTCCTATCCAAAGTCTACAAGAATAAACAGAAATTTGAGAAACTAAACACATGTAATCTGTGTCTACATATACAAACTGCTTTTGGAGGAACTAGTGGGAAAATTAAGCTTAGAGTGGAGTTATAAATATTTAATTTCTTAGTAATCTTGCTGAATGTGGCCCCGCCTTCTCCAAATACTGTGTGTTCAAACCATGACCTTAAAATTAGTGCTGACAGCAAAATCCCTTTACCCTTTGCAGATTTCTCTCTTGAGTCTTTCTTGAGGAAAGAATTGCTCCCCTGGTGTTGCAAAGAGTAGATGAGTGTTTTTAAGAGCCATTCAGTTAATTATTAGCAGTAATAATTGAAACATTGAGTTGAATAATTTAAAGATCTGGATAAATTATCACTGTCAAAATCAGGATCTGAATGGCAACTATTCACATTGAAGCAACCCTGAGCTTCAAAATCTCTGGCTTGACAAGATAGATCAGAGGAAGTGAGAAGTTGAAGAAATAATGAAGATTTTTAGAAATCTGAGAGATATTCTTTGAAACATAGAGCTTTATTTCATTGGTAGAAAGAAATGGTAAGGATATTGCTGTGTGTGGGAAGAAGAAAATTCTTCTCTTGAAATACAATAAGGACTAAATTAGAGTATTCATTTTATTATAGTGAAGGACTTAAAAGCCCAAGCTTAGGATCAGTACATTCAGAATTGACGGATGATGACCCTATTATCTGTGTAAGATCAGAAAAACAACTTATCTTCACTTTCCTTGTCTATATAATGAGGATGAGAGTAGCACATGATGGTCCATTCTCACAAAGTTTTTGGGAGGATGAAATGAGATAATGCATGTGGTTCCTGGAAAATACTAAGGGCTCAATAATTGTTAGCTCTTCCTAATAGTAGTAGTACTTGTAAAATATGTCCTGAGCAATTCTTACAGGCAAGCAGTGAGCTAGAATTTAAGAACAAAGGAACATTGCGCAGCTCACAAGTTAATGAAGCCAAAGTCACATAATAAATAACATAATTTAAATATAACAAGAAACAAATACAAACATGGGTAAGGCATTATGAAGGTATAGAAAAATAATTAAATAATGGCGTATGATACATTCAGAAAACACTGTGTGCGGGAGGTGATATTTGAGTTCTAAGTCATGTGATAAACTGGAGCTTTCTAGGAGGAAAAGTATTGTGAGAAGGATTGGCTGGCTTTAAATGTTAACAGAGGCCGGGCTCGGTGGTTCAGCCTGTAATCCTAGCACTTTGGGGGGGCTGAGGCGATAGGATTGCCTGAGCCTGCAGGTTCGAGACCCACCCAGGCAACTTGGCAAGACCTTGCGTCTCTACAATAAATAAAAAATTAGCCAGTGCCAGTAGTTCCAGCTACTTGGAAGGCTGAGGCGGAAGGATTGCTGGATCCCGGCAGGCCGAGGCTGCAGTGGCTGGGAGCATGCCACTGCCCTTCAGCCTGGGTGACAGAATGAGACTCCAACTCAAAAAAAAAAAAGCTAACAGAAGTTGAATTTGAGTGTGCTTCAATGTAATTTTGTGATCAATTAAGGTGTGCGCTTTTATTAATCTAGTTGTTGGTGTTCATGGAAATCGGAGAGGAACACGGGGCATAAATTTGAAAAAGAGAAAAGTCCCAGATATTGAAAGATATCATGTTCCAGTCTAAGGATTCTGGATTTAACCCTTTAGGCAACAGGCAGCTATCAAACGGAGGAGTGCCATGACCATATACTTTTCCTCATTTTAGAAAGATCATTAGGGTAACATTTTTGAGGGTGAATTTTACGTCAGACAGACTATATTTAGAGGGGAAAGTATAAGAAACTTTTTATTTCAAGTACAGTGAGAAATGAAGAGTTTTACATTAGACAGTAAAAATGTGATGGAAAGAAAAATGTAAATCTGCAAACATTGTCTATCGGAAGGGAGTACCTAGATGTTCCATCTACATTTAAATAAATAAAAAAGCAAATGTGGTGAAATGTAAACACTTGATAAATCTCTGTAAAGAAAATACAAGAGCTCTTTATACTACTTACAATTTTTTTCTAGGTTTGAAATTATATCAAAATCAAAATTTTACCAAAAAATTTTCTTCATAACCGTGTCAACAGAAACACTACCAAAAATTTACTCATGAGTAATTTCACATCTCAGATTCTTTTTTTAGAATGAAGCAGATTAACTAGGTTGAAATATTTTCTTTAATTGAATGTAGTAGTCATTTTGCTAATGTTGCCAATATAAGATTTTAACTTCAACATTAAGTTTTCCGATATAAATTAATGAAAATATGCTAAGTTCTGTGATACTGTGAAATTTTCTAGCCATCCACAGCTATGAATTAAGTGAATGAGTATGTTTTCATTCCTGTCAATGGATAACAAAGAGATTTTCTCATAAAAATATAAGAAGGATTGGAGGAATCTGGCTACCCAAACTAAGGAAGTGCAGTTATGGGAATCCAACTTCAAAGCTGTAAATTTGACATGTTAGATGAATGTTCATATTAACAGAACCCATCTCATTTACAACCTGTGACTTGGGGCTCTTACTTGGTAAATGCCATGAAACATGACATAGCCCATTTCTCTGGTAACACTTTTCCATTTCCTTTAGCTTGAGAAAATCTATTGGAGCCCAAGGGCTTAGAAGAACACAGTACTCTTATCTGTTTTCTTTGAGATAATCTGTACAGAGACATGTTACTTAAGTTCCCTGAGTGTGCCCATAATGTACCAGCCAGAAGTGCTTTTTATGGGTCTTCCAATACAAGGTCCACAGAATATTTTTAATGAATTTAAACATCTGAAAAACCACTTTCATTTAAACTTACCAAGAGCTTTCAAAGAGTATTTTAATAACAAAAAAAATGTTTTTTATAGGGAAAACTTTGTATAATATACTTTGGATCTTACCTTTGATCCTGTGATAGGCTGTTTGATATAATTATTTTGTGTACAGTTGTTAGTAACGTTGGCAGGCTGCACAGATTAGTGGTGTTCTTTTAAGCTGCATGACCTTGTGTGTGATACAACCATGCTAATATTCAGCTTACCTTGAATGAAGATAGTAACAGAATATATCTCATCAGCTTATTGTGAGTATTAAATGAGATAATGCATGTGAAATATTCATCATTGTGCCTACACGATTCTAAGTGGTTGGTATATGTAAGCTATTATTATCTTAAGATGAAAGCTTTAAAAATTTTATGCTTTCTGACTGATGTATCTGTTAAGTATGTAGCATAGTAAATCAAAATAGTCGCATTCATTAATTGTTGGAATTTATCCATTATTTTTTATTATCTGGCCAATTTAATTAAACTCACAATGTAATTTTTTATACTAATCAATTGATCATGTAGTCAGTTAATATTTTTTCTTTGAAAACCTCCTGTATATCCCCTGTCTTAGCCATTGCGGATGATACAAAACTTAGGTTTTTTACTGGGTTATTCATTTGGCTAGAAATTGAAAGCATGACTAGTGTTTAGGTGTTTTGTGATGAACTTGCTAGCCCTCTCAGTTATTTCAGTTCTCTTCAATTCAATAAATAGACTGTGCTCTATTTTTATATGTGGGGAATATACAGGTTATAAGGCTCAGACTGTATGCTTAAGGGTCAATGTGGTAGGGAAAACAAATGATCATAGTATGGTGTTACATGTGGCACAATAAAAGACATAAATGGTAAGATGTTTACAGATGGTAATAGGGAAAAAAAAGACCAATTATATCTAGCAGGTTTGAGAGGACTAGATTGGGAATGGAGAGTTTGAACTGGGATCTGAAGGATGAGTAGCTACTTAGTTTAAAATTTCAGGCAGAGGAAGGAACCTATGTAAATATGTGGAGGAATTACATAGCTGGGCAGAGCAAGAACTATGTTATTTAGTTGAAGAAGAAAAGTACTAAATGTATTAAGGAGTGGAAATGAGAATGGATGATAAAGGCAGGATCACATGATGCATCTTGATTATTTCCATTCCTTCTGCATTTCTTTATGGAAAATCCTGTTTTCCCTTCTCTTCGGGCTTCTAATACATCTTATATACCTTTTTCATCTATTCTTCCCCTATCCACATGAGACAACCATAATGTTTGTATTTTATCATTGGTAATTTTTTGAGGAGGGGTGGAGGAATGGAAATCTCCAAACAGTAAAACATCCTTTCCTATATATTTCTCTGCTGATCCCCAGTGGAGTTTCCTTCATGATCCTGAGAGCTACAATGGCTCTGAGTCTTTCTTATCCCGGTCAACATTGCCAAACCAACTCTTTATTCTTCCTGAAGGGGTCACTCAGGAGCTCCAGGTAGTAGCTGCTTTCTACTTGTCACTTTAGGGGAAACTATTCAGTTTCATATTCTTGCTTCTGAGACATAAGCCTGAGACACAGCCCATCCTATTACATTCCTTGCTGATTTTTTAGTTTTGGGGTTTTTTGTTGTTATTTTAGTGGTTTTGCTGTTCAAGCTTTATTGCAGAAGCTAAGGGAAGATTCTAAAGTTATCTAGACAAGCTTGCTGAAGGGCTGACTTCTTGGCAGCAAAAAAATTTGATGTTACAGGGTGCATGGCCAAATCACAGAGTTCATTTGTAAATTACAATTATTCCATTCACAGAAGGCAGAGAAGCATCAGTGTAAACATCTAGAGCAATCCAGTTTCCCATTCTTTCCCAAAGTTGGACACAAAACAAGGATAGATTTCTGGGCCTCACTCTGGACTAACTGAATCATTATCTTAAGTAGGGGACATGCAATCTGTCTTTTAAACCAGTGTCTGCTCCATAGTGATTATTTTCTTGCTAAAGTTTTAAAACCTCTGAAATGAAGTCAAATATCTGAAGATGCTGAAGGATTTTGAAAGTTTGAGAAGATTAACATGCTAGCATAATGCAAGATAGATTCGATCAAGGAGAAATTGGAAGCCGTGATGTAGTTAGAAAGGTATTGTACTTCTAAAGCAGGTGTAACGGCACAAGGACAGATAGTAATCTGATATTTGGGTAGATGTGTGGTTGTAAATCATGGTAGTAAATAGAGAAGATTGGTGTACAAATTTTTTATTTTGATGGGCTTGAAAGACATTCTCTAGTATAACAAACCCTGCCTCATCATTAAGAAAAGCGAAGAGATGGGCCTTTTAACTTAAAAGGGCCAAATGTTCTCCCATGATTGTTGATAGGAGATTGGGAATTGACTATGACCATCCAACTTCTACAAGAAAGACATACACTGTATTAATATGATCAAGAAAGCTTCATCTTGCCATACTTGTGGATGTGACCAGATGGCCAGTCACACATGCCACTGAGAAGCACTGAAGTGATTTTATCTTTTTTTTTTTTTTTAAACAAACCAGGGTTGGGTTATTTCAAGATGAAAACTATTGTGGAAAAAGTCCATTGAGATTACCCAACAATAAAAACAACAAAGACAACACAAGAACAAATAGTAATTAGAGGTTTCATGAGTACAGGCAAAAAGATGGTTTCCAACTCATCTCTGATTACCAGGTAAATACCATTTAAGAATACAAGAGCTGGAAGAGCCTATTGAAACTCCATTGCCATTCACCATACAGGTGAGAAAAGAACAATTTGGAGAAGACTTTCCTGTGTCTTTTGATCTATATCACCAAAGTGTTTCTATTTACTCAAAACTGAGACCTGTCATACCAACATTAACGTGTGTGTGTGTGTTCTACTTTACTGATTTTTAAAAATAAGCTTTTTACCAAGACATAACATAGATTCAGAGAAATAACACAGAAATTGTAAGTGTTCTAATTGATGAATTTTCACAGAATGAATTATGTAAAAATAATGTAGCAAAGAAGTAGAACATTACCAGTAACTCAAAGTTTCTCCTAACTTCTTTTCTATTCACTATTTATGGTGTATTCTCAAAGGTAGCTATAATTCTGACTTTAGTAAAAAATTAATTTTGGCCATTTTTACCCCTTAAGTAAGGAATCAGGCAGAAAATATTTTTTAACGTTTTTGTGCAACATTGTATTCATGATTTTTTTTTCTGAAATGTATACTTGTGTTTCATCATTTTATTGCTATTCAGTATTTTCATTATTTTATCCCAAATAAATTGATACAATGTATTTATACATTTACTGTTGATGATCACTCAAGTTTTCAGTTTTTATCTATTAAAAGCGAGGCTGTTTTGAAATATTTTTGTGCATGTCTTTTATAAATGTATATGCTTCCTTATTGATTATAGAGCTAGAAGTGTAAATTTTAGATTGTAATACATGGATGAATTTAGCTTCTACTAGTTTCCTGGTAGATACTTGGATATATGGACATTTGATTTAAAATCAAATTAACACTGCAGATCTAGGAGAAAAATAGTCTTTTAAAATGAGCATTAAACACATATAAATATATATATACATTTAAATTCAGTAATTTCTTTTTTGAGTTGGAGTCTCACTCCATCACCCAGGCTGGAGTGCAGTGGCATGCTCATGGCTACCCCAGTGTCACCCTGCTGGGCTCTGGTGTTCCTTCTGCCCCAGCCTTCCAAGTAGCCAGAACTACCACGCCTAGCTAATTTTTTATTTATTATAAAGAAGAGTTCTCACCAAATTTCCCAGACTGGTCTAGAACTGGTGTGCTCAGGCAATACACTCGCCTTGGCCTCCCAAAGTGCTGGGATTACAGACTGAGCACCGAGCCCAGCCAAGTATATTTGTTTAAGAAGTGAAACTTACCTCTTTCTTACACAATAGACAAAAATCAGTGCTAGGTGGATTGTAGTAAATATTAAAGTTTTAAAAATAAAGTAAAGTTTCAAAATTTTATATTTAAAATACTGTCATATACTGTCATGACATTTGGGCAGAGAAAAAAATCTTTTTATAAATTGATGAAATGTAGCCATATTAAGTCTAAGAACTTCTCTTAAGAAAAGAGAAAGAAAAGCCACAAAGTGAAAGATATTTACAACATGTATAACTAGTAAATGAAGTGAATTCAGAACATGTAAAACTCAGATGACAAAAAAAAAAAAAAGACAGTCTAATAAAAATTGTGCCAGAGTCTGGAATGAGCATTTTAGGAAAAAAGTATACCAATGGCCAATAAAAAAACAAAATTGTACTTAAACTTAGAATTAAATGCTACAATAAATACACTAGATTGATTAAAATTCACTGGAGAGAAAGAAGAACATTGGGTTTTCTCACACATTGATGATCAGAGTATTAATTGGCACAACTTCTGATAACACCTGTTTTACACTAGTTAGTGAAGTTATAAAGACTCTCTGGAGTCTACATCCGACAACATGCACCCAATGAGACAGGTACTAGAATGCTTACAACAGATTTTTTAATAATATTCTCAACACTAAAACTTCATAATGTTTTATAAGCAATAATACTGATTAATAATTTTATTAGCCGGGCTCGGTGGCTCAGCCTGTAATCTCGCGCCTTTGGGAGGCTGAGGTGAGTGGACTGCCTGAGCCCGCGGGTTCGAGACCCGCCTGGGCAGGCGAGACTTCATCTCTACAATAAATCAAAAAATTAGCTGGGCATGGTAGCGCGCGCCTGTAATTCCAGCTACTCGGAAGGCTGAGGAGGAAGGATCGCCGGAGCCCAGCAGGTCGAGGCGGCGGTGGCCGGGAGTGGCCACTGCACTCCAGTCTGGGCGGCAGAGACTCCAACTTAAAAAAATAAAATAAAATAAAATAATAATCATAATCATAATAATTTTATTTATCAAATTATGAAATAAACTGATAAATTAAAAAAGTGAAACTTACCTCTTTCTTACACAATAGACAAAAATCAGTGCTAGGTGGATTGTAGTAAATATTAAAGTTTTAAAAATAAAGTTTCAAAATTTTATATTAAAATACTGTCATATACTGTCATGACATCTGGGTAGAGAAAAAAATCTTTTTATAAATTGATGAAATGTAGCCATATTAAGTCTAAGAACTTCTCTTAAGAAAAGAGAAAGAAAAGCCACAAAGTGGTTTATGAAATTATGAAATAAACTGATTAGCATCGTGGGAATTAAGAAACTTTTTCTTAAGGGAGAATGAAAAATGTTGATAAAAAAGAAATATTGTTGAGGGAGGCATTAGTATTCTGCTTATTACTCTGGATGATGTTTATTGAGTTGTTTGCTTTGTGATAATTTATTGAGTCATACATATATATGTTGTGTATTTTTTGTGATATATTAATTTCACAATAAAAATGGTTTAAAGCAATAAATAAACTCATCCAAATTGTGATACAGAATTCATACATTAGAAATAGGAGAGGACTATGTTGGGGTACACATGAAACCAAATAAAACAAAACTGTAGTTTCATTCCTAATCAGAGTACATGGAAAAATCTGATCTGAAGTTAAATTCACATGCTATTTTCATCGTGCCTTAAAGAAGTCATTATAGTGTCTTAAAGAAATAATGAGAAGTAAGTAAAATTAGGGGTTTGGAGGTGGGAACTTTTTCTGCAGGAAATCATTCCTTATGGTAAACATAGTTTGGTGTGGGCAAGGAGTTGGGGATCAATTCTTTCTTTGTGAAGGGAAATTCAAAAGATTATGAACATCTGATATTAGCTTTTCTAATGCAGACATATTCCAAATCATAATCCCTCTCTCCATTTGTTAGGGTGACTGTTTAATTTAGTAAAATAAAAAAGTATATGATCATTATTCGTTACATGGAAAATTCCTCCTTCTTGGAATGCTTTTCTTTTTCGGAGGAGCACTGGATCTGGTTTTAAAGGTTATTTGCATACCAGACAATGATCTTTGGGACCAGTTTATTCTATACTGGTTGACTAGGATTCCAAAAAGACTGCAGTTGAGACTGAAGTAAAAGAAACTCCAGCATCAGAAACTATTCTTGCTGTGGATTTCTGGAATTGTCAAGTGATTCCTGGCTTTTTCTCTTTTGGTTCCTAGAGACATCTTCTTACTGATCAGTAAACAGTAATCCATCTCTCTCTGTGGTTGTTGACTGTTTTTACGGACAATTGAATCCTTGACTTGCTCTCCTCTCTCTGTAGCCTCATTTTTATTGTTTTCATTTCTGTTTACATGACCCCTGGTCTGTTCATGTCATGTGTATTCAGTTTCCTATATCTGGCCTCTCACTAGATCATTTAAGCTTCTGTTTGCCTTCACTTCACATGACCACTGCAGGTATCTATATGCATGTGGCAAACATGATGCTTAGAAATATTGAATTTATAATAAACAGCAGAAAGAGGCAGAAAAGAGGTAGGGAAAGACTAGGGGTAAAAATAACCAGAAAGGCATGTGAGCAAATAGTCTAAAGATATATTAAAAGAAACCTCCTTAGAGAAGAGATAGAGTGAAGAGTATTCAAGTGTTACTCAGTAAGAGTAGCTGCAGAAGATGAGAAGGGGGCTTGCATTCATCAGAGGAGCAAGTGTTGGGAAGGATTGTTTATAAAAGGGTAATATCAAGAACAAACATTTAAGGATGAATCAGTAGGTCTAGTGTAAAGCCAGTTTCAATTTCTATTAGTAGCAGAAACTATATTTTTGTCTTGAAATTAAGAGTAGGACTTCGAGGTCTTGCCTTTCCAACTCCCTTAGGCGATTTGTTAGGTTGTTAACTTGTGATCTTTCTATTTATTGTGACAAAGGCCTAACATCTAGGGTCTACAAGAAACTGAAATATGTTGAAAAGCAAAAAAACAAAAACAAACAAACAAAAAACAGTCTTTTTAAAAAAGTGAGCAAAAGATATGAATAGACACTTCTCAAAAGAAGACATAGAGTAGCCAACAGATACATGAAAACATTCTCAGCCTCTAGTCATCAAAGAAATGCAAATTAAAACCACACTGAGATACCACCTAACTCCATTCAGGTTGGCCATCATAAATTACTCAAAAGACAAAAGATGCTGGAGAGGATGCAAGGAAAAGGAAATACTTTTACACTGTTGAGAGTGTAAACTAGCGCAACAGTACTAGTGGAAAGCAGTGTGGTGATTCCTAAAAGATCTAAAAATTTACCTCCCATGAGACCCAGCAATTTCCCTTCTGGAAATATACCCAGAGCAACTCAAATCATTCTATAAAAAAGATACCTGTGCATGCATGTTTATTGCAGCACTATTCACAATAGGAAAAACATGGAACCAACTGTGCTGCCCATCAAAAGTAGACTAGATAAAATAAAATGTGGTACATATGCATGATGGAATGTTACACAGACATAAAGAAGGACAAAACTATAAACTTTGCAGCAGCTTGGATGGATTTAGAGTTTGTAATACTCAGTGATCTATAACAGAAGCAAAGAACTGAGTACCACATGTTCTCACTCATAAGCGGACCCTGAACAATTATCATATCACAAGAAAGGGATTGGCAGTAGTGGGAAACTGTCGTGGGGAGGGAGCACATTTCATCAATAATGGTACCTGATCTCAAACCAGGTGAATTGGGGACCAATGTGAGGCCCAAACTTTACCTGTACAATGAATATTTGTATACTTAAACCCAAATTGTACCCTACATCTTTTTTTTTTTTTACCCCAAAGATGGAGATGGCATCGGCGACTGGGGGGAAGAAGAAAGAGAGAGAGAGAGAGAGAGAGAGAGAGAGAGAGAGAGAGAGAGAGAGAGAGAAAGATACTGGACCCCTGTCTAGTGCAGAAGCCCCTACATCTTTAAAATAAAATAAATTTTTTTTTAGAAAAGAGTGGAACTTGGGATCCGGAAATGGCAGCAAGGACTCAAATACTACAGCATCATTTAATTGTATACTGTGCATTAAACTGAGTCTAGTATATACATTAATGATGCTACAACTAATAATAGGAATGGGGGCAATTTGATATTCATTGTCCGTTGGTTAGATAATGTAAGAAGACTTGCTGAAGATTAAATAAAAAGACAGGTTATAGGTTGTTCATGCCTAGATAAAGCAAAAAATCAAATTGAAATCACTGTGTTTTGATTGATATCTTTGAACTTCACTGGGAGTAGTCTTCATTCACGTCCCCATAACATCACTTGCATGACTCAGCATCTTTGACTTTGTCCCTTTATCTTTTCCTTCAACAAGCATAAAGCTCTGCACTTAGATGCTGAGGTTATGCACAACGGTTGCAAACATGGAACTAGCAGTCAAGTCCAGTGGTGTCACAGAAAACAAATACATAATTTGTCAATTAATTATGAAAATAAGCACTACAAAAGAGAAGTGCAGCTTGTTGAGAAGGTGTATAATTGAAGAGCTAATCTGCCCTGGGAATTTGAGGAAGGTATCCATGAGTAGCGATATGTATGCTGAAATCAGCTTACCTTAAAGCTCTCAGCATACACAGAGTGATCTCCTTTTTTCATGTCTCCCCCTAACCTTTGCTCATCCTGTTCCTCACCTGGAACTTGTCCCTTGGCTCTTCATGATGCATTATCTGGTAACCTTTTTGGAATGTTTAACTATACCTAAGGCTTTGAACTACAGGAAAACTGCATGTCTAAGTCATTTTTTATACATTCCCTGAGAACACACCATTATATCATGCCACATTAAAGTAGAATGTTTTACTCCAAAAAATTTAAAATATGAAAGCTTATAATATACAATGGAAGATTTGAGGTAGAGATGATTGGGGTTCACTTGCAACTATCAGTGTGTGGCCTAAATAACTTTTTCTTTAATAACTGCAGCTAACGTAACAGTGAATTTCAAGTATTAGCTCATTGCAGAGTTTATTCAGCAAAAATTTTCTGTGCTCAGCACTATAATGATTATCCAACAAGACTAAAGAAACAGCACGTGCAAAATATGAGGTTGAACACAACATCTTCAAAGAGTGCCAAGAAGACTCATTTTGGCTGACATGGTGTATTGTCTCACTGCAAGGAAAAAAAAAGGAGGCAGTGTGGTGTTATGGTTGGGAGACTAGGCTTTTGACGCTGGAACCTGGGTTAAATTCTGGCTATTTCTTACACTACTAGCAAGAACATTCAAAGGTTACTTAACCAGTGTATGTCTCAGTCTCTTCACTTGTAAAATAGTGATACATATTGTAGCCATCACAAAATTGCTTTGAGAATTTAGCTCAGAATGGAACTATAGTGACACAGCACATTCCTGCCCCAAATGGTTGAAACCCAATTTAAATTGACTTAAGCCAACAAAATAATTTTTTGGCTTAGATAACAGAAAAGGACAAAAGTGAATGTTGGACTTCAGGTCTAATGAATCCAGGGATCCACATAATTTCTCTCATCTTGTTCCACTGAGTCAGTCTCCTGTCTTCCTACTGCAATGGATTTCTTTTGTTTGTTGGAAGACATGAACACAGGTTCTTTTAGACCTTATTCTGCCTTTCCATGTCAATTTGTTAGGAGTAGCTTTACATATCTGTGATTTGGTGATATATGGTTCTCCAACGAGATTTTGTTTCTCCAATCTAGGATCACAGATCCACACTGGGTTGTATATTGGGGGAGGTGAGAATTTAGACTGAAATCTCTAGCAAAACAACTCAGTTGGAGTGGGGGAAGAACAGTAGCTTCAAGGAGGAGCAAGCAGGATAGTCACAGGTAATAGAAAGCAGCAAGATCAAGGAATGCCACAAAGTGCTACTAAAAGGTGACTATTAAATAGATGTCACATTCTTGCTATGGCAGCAATGAATCACAGTTTAGATATCCTTGAGTTAACAAAATAGGGCTTACTGAATGACTTCTTTGGACTAGAAAGGAGACTGAGTGAAGGGAGAAATTCCCAGCTAGTTCAGCCATTCTTCCTTCTCATTTCATAATTCCAAATTTCCCCAAAAAGGAAGTATAAGAAAACACAACTGTGGTAGGAAGAATAATGGTCTTCCTAAATAGCTGTGCCCTAAATTCTCAAAACATGAGAACATGTTACCACACAGAGCAGAAGGGATTTTGCAATTGTGATTAAGTAAAAGATTTTGAGATAAGGAGATTATCTTGGATTATCTGTGTGAGTTCAATATAATCACAAGGGCCTTGTAAGTGAAAGAAGGAGGCAGGGGGTTAGAGTCAGTAAAGGGGATACAATGAAAGCAGAGGTAGGATTGATGTTGTCGCTGGCCTTCAAGATGGAGGGAATTAGTCCACATTTCTATTTTTGTATTTTTGTTTGAGGGATATGTTGGACTTATAAAAAACTGCAAGTGGTAAATATTTGGTTCTTATTAACAAATTTTTTTTAAACCTCTACTTTGCATTTAAGGAGGAGAGCATTTACATTATATAAGCTTAAAAAAAATACATGTCTGTCTTTGAGTCACATTAAGTTAATTATATGTCTTGTTGCCTAATTTTCCTACCCTTTAATATTGCATAGTACTGCATAAAAAGTGCTACATAAAAAATCAAACTTTTTTTTTTAAATGCTATGGTTAGGTTGTATCACATGTTTCTATTAAACTCTGCTTATTTCAGAACTCATTGTTATGACAGTATGCAAAGAAACTTCATGAAGTTCCCCACCCCCCAGTCTAATGTAGGATCTTACTTTATACTGTAAAGTAAGATTACTAAATTTATTTGCTAACTTAATGTCAAAAGACTTACAAGAAAACTAATAAAAATGAATAGCATCTTTTCAACTGAAAAAAAAAAAAGGAAGAAGTGGCCACAGCCAAGAAATGTACATAGACTCTAGAATCTAGAAAGGGCAAAGCAATCTTTTTTTTTTCTAAAGACTCCAGAAAAATGCATACTGCTGACATACTGATTTCATCCTTATGATACCCATTTTGGATTTCTGATCTTCAGAATGGTAAAATAATTTTTGTTTTATTGTTCCAAGCCAATAAATTTATGACAATTTGTTACAGCAGCCATAGAAAACTAAAGCAACTATCTATGCACTTAAACTTGTCTTTTTTTTCTCCCACTTTCCTCTGTCAATTTTCCCAAGCTGCTAGATCTTCCCTACAAGTAGTCTGGCATTCGTTGATGCATATTTCCCTAGAAGGTAGGGCTTCAACTTTGAGCAATGACCACTCCTGAGTACTCACGAGATTCAACTGTTCTCTTGTGATGTTTGAATTTTTAAACTCTCATGAGCATCTCCTCCTTTGGTTGAACATACTTAGACAGAGCCCAGGTTAAATGCAAACAACAGATTGTTTGAAATTCTCAATTTATGCGGTTTAACTAGGTAAATTTATTTCAGGTTTTCATGCAAGCATCTCCAGAGAGATTTTAAATTATGATAATTTTTTTTTTTTTTGAGTTGGAGTCTCACTCTGTCTCCCAGACTGGAGTGCAGTGGCTGCTCCCGGCCACCGCAGCCTCGACCTACTGGGCTCCGGCGATCCTTCCGCCTCAGCCTTCTGAGTAGCCGGAATTACAGGCGCGCGCTTCCACGCCCGGCTGATTTTTTGATTTATTGTAGAGATGAGGTCTTGCCTGCCCAGGCGGGTCTCGAACCCGAGGGCTCAGGCAATCCACTCACCTCAGCCTCCCAAAGGCGCGGGATTATAGGCTGAGCCACCGAGCCCGGCTGATTTTTTTTTTTAATCAATTGCGGTTGGCTTCTCTAGTAGCAGAGGAACTTGTGGGGAAGAGAGGATGCTCTACTACTGACAGAAGAATGAAACACCCACCGTGGATAAAGTTGACAGTATACATGGAAGACATGGGCTCTTCCTCACCTTTATCCATCTTGAGAAGGTTTCTGTCAGAGGAATCACCAGATCTCTTTAGGCTTCTATTGCTAATTTGTGCATAACTGGTGTACTGAACAAACAAGGCTCATTAATGCAATCAGAACATACATTTATTTTATTTTCTCCTAATCCCAGTTACTTTGCTTAGGAGATCAGAAACTGTTTTACCCCCGCATACTCCAGAGAAACTTAGGCAGACCTATAACTTTTCTGATCTCTTAATTTATTCAACATTCTACAATCAATTTGAGCCACAGACTAGATTTCTCAATATTCAGAACATTCAGTTTATTAGAATACTAAGATTTATTCACAGTGAAGCCTGCTTTACCTGCTGCCCAGGTGAAGATTGCTATAGGGGGTGACAGACGTGGCAGCTTCTTATTTTTTCCCTTTATTCTCCTCCTAAACTTATAATTTATGAGTCCTGCAGTGTTGTCTCATAGTGAGGAGGAATAGTACAGGGGGAAGAAGTTTCACTTGGAGAACACCATCAAATGATGGTTTCATGCTCTCTGAGTCTGGCCAGTGTCCAGTGCAGATGTCAGTTTCCAGATGAAATAGAGGATGCCCAGTTAAATTGGAATTTCAGAGAAACAGCAGATTGCTTTTAGTATATGTATATCCTGTATAATATTTGAGACATACTTATACTAAAATATAATTTGTTGTTTATCTAAAATTCAAACTGACCTCATATCCTGTGCTTTTATTTGCTAAATCTGGCAACTCTTTGTTTTTAGGGACTCCTGACTACTACTGGAGACACTGAGCTTGCATTTCCTTTGATGTTGGTGACTCTCTTCTGACACAAATATCTTGGAAACTTTGCCGGGCTCTATCTTGGTAACTTTCTGCAGTACCTAATTGGATAAGCTCTGAGACTATCCCATACTACTGCTCTATCATGCTTGACCCTCATTTGAGCCAAAAGCAACCTTCATGTAACTTCTGCAATGGTTGATGCTGGGAGTGGAGGTCACCAATTTGGTTGCTTTGCCTTTGTTTTCACTATCTGGGCTGCTAAGCATCTGTCTCTTACCTTTAGACTCTCTAGTCTGCAGTCAGACACCAGTTCTCTGCACTTCTTTATCTGCAAGTGACACTTATGCACTCAGAGGGATCACATTAAAGTCAGATTCTGCAAGTGTGAGGTAAGGGACACACCTTCTACCTGTAGGGGTAGGGATTCACAGAAAAGAAGCACCTCATTCCAGGAAACTGATCTTGGAATTCTCTCAATCGCCAGTGACTAAATCTTATTCCCAAAATTCGCACTGTGGTCTGGTAGCTTACTCTGGCACATTTTATCTGTTGCATCGTACTTTCAACAAAATCTCTAACTTAGTTCATAAGAGAAGAGATTGGAGTATATGACCTCTGATGTCTTTTCTTGAACTGGCTTCCTACATTATTTTGAGAGGCAGTTTCTCCTGTCTTGTTCTGAGCCATTTTTGTTCCCTTAGATGTTAGACATCTCATGGTTGCTATGCAAATTTGTTCTGGTTTTGAGGTTTCTTTACAAATGTTCTTATTAGATTAGTGTTCTCACCTGAGTGACTATGACAGCTAAAAAGAAACAGTTATTTTTAAAATATGCAAGAACATGTGTATCCACAGTGGACAAATCTCTGTAAAAAACTGTTTAATAAAACTATTGTACTCCTTAAAATTTTCCAAGACTCAACATTGCTTACCAGATAAGGTGTAAAATCCTTAGTAGGACATCCTTACATTCCAGGATCTACTCCTTGCTTGCTCCTCTCATTTTCACCCTTACATCTCCTTAGCATGCATGTTCTATTCAGCTATTATATTTTCAAACAAATTAAGCTACGTTATGACTCCAGGCCTTTGCTTACCCTCTTTCCTTTTCTTAAATACTTTTCTTGGCCTTATTTAAGTGGCAAAATCTACTCAGATTTAAGACAGAGATTGAAAAATCACCTGTTCTAAATAATTTTCTCTTAAGATTCTCCCTCCAAGAGTACTGTAGCACCTTACCTTGTAGATTTTGGTCATCATTGATTCTTACAAACACATCTGGAGTGACTTTACAAAAGAATGACTTTAATTACTACTTACACTTATTTGATTATAAAAGTCTATCTTTTTCTACTAGACTTTACATACTTTGAGCTAGAATCTATATTATCCTTCTCTGCAATGCTGGCAGCTAGTACAGTATTTTACACATGGCACATGCTCACTCTATGCTGTTCAGAGAGTAAATGAATGACATGTGGGATCCCTTTTCATGTGGTCACCTTGGAACGGAACACCATGCTTCTGCTTACACAGCCAAACTCTTTGGGAAAATCCTATTTTGAAATTCTGAGCCACTTCAGAGCCATAAAAGAGAGTAATCTTGGTCTTATATAGCTTTTAGTCATTATAAATAATATAAAACATACTAGAATAAAATAAAATAAAATAAAAATTAAGCCTACTTAGAAGGTAAGGATTGATAACTTTTAAGAAATCTTTAAGAAGACTAAATATAAGTATTTTTAAAAAATCGTTTGCAAAGGAGAAAACGGTAGAGATGAATATATTTATTTATTTATTTATTTGCCTCATATTCTTTTTAAAAAATTTTTTATTATAAAGATGTAGGGTACATTTCAGGGTTAAGTATATAAACATTGATCATGCAGGTACCCCTACTAATGAGGTATGCCCCTCCCTCCCCTAGCAGTTTCCCTCAACTGCCAATCCCAACCCCCCCCAGTTTCTCACTACTGTCAATTGCTTTCTTATAGCATTGTAATATTCAAGGTCAGCTTATGAGTGAGAACATATGGAACTCAGTTCTATGCTTCTGTGATAAATCACGAGTATGATTGACTCCAAATTCATCCAAGTTGCTACAAAATCCACATATTTGTCCTTCTTTATGGCTGCATAATATTCCACTGTGCATATGTACCACATTTTTTAAATCCAGTCCAGTTTCGATGGGCAACATGGTTGGTTCTGTTTTTGCTATTGTGAATAGAGCTGCAACAAACATACGTGTGTGGGTATCTTTTTTGTAGAATGATTTGAGCGCCTCTGGGTATATTCCCAATAGGGGAATTGCTGGATCATATGGAAGGTCAACTTCTAGTTCTTTCAGAAATCATCACACTGTCTTCCAAAGAGGTTGTACTAGTCTGCATTCCCACCAGCAATGTAGAAGCATTCCTTTTTCTCCACATGCTCGCCAGCACCTATGGTTGCTTGTTTTATTAATGATGGCCATTCTTACTGGGTTTAGGTGGTATCTCAATGTGGTTTTGATTTGCATTTCTCTGATGATGAGTGAGGCTAAGTACTTTTATATGTGTCTATTGGCTGCCCATATATCTTCTTTTGAGAAGTGTCTATTCATGTCTTTTGCCCACTTTTTAAAGGAGTTGTTTGTTTTTTTCCTTTCAGTGCATTTGAGTTCCTTGTAGTTCCTAGATGTTAGGCCTTTGTCAGATATACAGTTGGCAAATATTTTTTCCCATTCTGTGGGCTGTGTCCCTGCTCTCTTGATGGTTTCTTTTGCTTTGCAGAAACTTGTTAATTTGATGAGGTCCCACTTGTCTATCTTATTTCTTAAGATATTGGCCTTTAGGTTTCTGAATAGGAATTGGTTCCCACTTCCAATTTCTGTAAGGGTATCTCCTGTGCTTTCTAAGGTTCTTACAGTTTGAGGCTTTACATTAGATCTTTGATCCATTTAGAGTTAATTTTTGTGTATGGTGATAGGTAGAGGTCCTGTTTCAATCTTCTTCACGTGGTCAGCCAGTTTTCCCTGTACCATTTACTGAATAGATTCTCCTCTCCCCAGAGGTTGTTGTCGGAGGCTTTGTCAAAGATGAGTTGGTTGAGAAATTGGGGCTTTGCTTCCAGAATCTCTATCCTGTTCCATTGGTCTATGAGCCTATTCTTGTACCAATACCATGCTGCTTTGATTACTGTAGCCTTGGTCTTATGTAGCTTTTAGTTATTGTAAATAAAATAAAACATACTAGAATAAGAGAAAATAAAATAAAAATTAAGCCTACTTAGAAGGTAAGGATTGATATCCTTTAAGAAGTCTTTAAGAACACTAAATATTAGTATTTTAAAAAATCATTTGCAAAGGGGAAAATGGTAGAGATGAATATATTTCTTTAAAGATGCATTCCTATCTATTGGACTACTGAGAAAAATTTTACAACAAAAAAGGCAATCTTTATTTCTGCAATAGTAGAGTCCTGATTTGATATTTTTCTACATTTTTTCAGCAATGTTTGTAGAGTATCTTAAAGGGGTCAGTCCATTTCCCATTAGGTATTATAGGATCTAAGGCTATCTTAGCATATTAACACTCATTTATTGATAAAATAATAAAGTCACTTATTTATACTTTTTATAGAATTTAAAAGAGTGTATTCTTATTTGATTATCTCAATGTATGCAAGAGACTGAAATATACAAATGGAACAATGGCCAGATGACATATAAAACTAGAACTCTGACCTATAGCTCACAGGAATCTGCACAGAAAACCAACTCTTTATCTACAATAAACAACCCAGGAAACCAGCCTGCTATAAATCAGACTTGCAGGAAGCCAGATTGCTATCTCCAGCAACAATCTAGAAAGTTAAATAGTAAGTTCTATAGCAACTGACCCCAAATGACCAGTCTCGATTAATGACAACTTCTTCAGTGTTTATCCCTGTTTCTAACTTAGGACCAATCAGAGAGAGCCATATGTGTATCACTGACAAATCAAATAGAATGCTCCACTTTTAATTAGCCTGCCTACAGTTTCCCCATTGCCAATATCACCTATCAGGGCACACTTGAAAACTTGTCTTTTTCCATTCTAAAGCTCTCCCACTTACCTGCCTGCCTTCAAGTCTCTACCAAAACACAAATGACAGCTTTCCTTGCTATAGTACGTTCTGAATAAATAGATTTTGCCTTTCTAATTTGGCTGCTTTTCGTTTATTTCTATATACATGATGTTCATACATTTTTTTCCTCCCTCAGAAGATGATAATTATTGGATACTCTCAAATTACTCTACATTTTTTTTTCTGTAATGAAAAAAAGTGTAGAATTGTGGCCCCAATTAACAGGGCAGTTCCTTTATTTTAGGACCATGACAGACTATATTTAGAATCTCATTAGATTCTGATTTAGCACAATAGCTCTTCCCAATTTCTTCTCTTGTATTCTCACTGTTTCTGATTACCTGCTCCCCATTTGTAGTTTAAATTACATGCTCATCTTTTCCAAAGATCAAAAACTTTTTAGGGAGTAGAAAAAAAAAATCAAAGCAGTTAATTGCCTGTTCATAAAAAAATTCCCAAATATGTCACATTTTAAAATTTTATTTTATTTTAAAGATGTGGGGTACCACTCAGGGTTAGGTATACCAATAGTCATTGTGTAGGTAAAGCTTGGGTCCCCATTTCACCTGGTTTGAGATTAGGTACTCTTATTGATGAGGTGTGCCCCCCACTTTGTCGCCTGACAGTTTCCTACTACTGCCAATCCCTTTCTTATAATATTATGATGATTGTTCAGGGTCTGCTTATGAGTGAGAATATACGCTACTTATTTCTTTGTTTCGTGATGGATCACTCAGTCTTATAGATTATAAGTCCATCCAAATTGTTGCAAAGTCCATAATTTTGTCCTTCCTTATGGCTGAGTAATATTCCATAGTGTATACAGACCACATTTTTTATCCAGTCTTCTTCTGATGGGCAGCAGGGTTGGTCCCATGTTTTTGCTATTGTGAATAATGCTGTAATAATCATACCAACACAGGTATCTTTTTCATAGAGTGATTTAAGTTCTTCCGGGTATATTTCCAGAAAGGAGATTGCAGGGTTATGTGGAAGATCGATTTTTAGAACTTTTAGGAATCATCATATTATTTTCCACAGATGTTCTACTAGTCTACACTCCAACCAACAGTGTGGAAGTGCTCCCTTTTCCCTACATCCTCCCCAGCATCTGTTGTCTTTTGAGTAATTGATGATGGCCATCCTGACTTGAGTTAGGTGATATCGGCATGGTTTTAATTTGCATTTCTTTGATGATTAGTGAGGCTGAACATTTTTTTCATGTATCTATTGGATGCTCGTATGTGTTCTTTTGAGACGTGTCTATTCATATCTTTTGCCAACTTTGTAATGGGATTGTTTGTTTTTTTTCTTTGCAGCACATTTTTATGAATCAGTAGTTCCCAATTCTCTCTTTGCAGTCTATATTTGAAATGTTTCCTGATAGATGAGGAAACTGCAATAAAGAGAGCTTCAATATGTAAGGCACTGGGGCTGATAGATGGGAAATTGAGGGGCAAACTGTTGTGATTTGCAATGTACAGGCAGCAGCAGAATGGAATGTCATTCCGGCTTAATTGTTCCCTTGTCAGATGGTGTCCTTGGGATGCTGTTGTAGCTGTTTTTGAAATCACCCTAGTCCAAGGAGTTGTGATCAGGAGATCTCTTCACAGTTAATCTGCTGAGGTGTATACCATGCTTGACCAAATGAAAAGCTCTAAATGCTTGTTAGGTTGGGGACTTAAAGCTGTTTGGACTTAATTACAAATGCTGTGTGAACTTTTATTTTTCTTTCTGAGAATGGACTTTAGAGAAGATGAATCTTTTTTGAACTAAACTTGTGTGGCAGAGTACAAATTTGAATTATACTTAGAGAATCTGATGCGAGCTATAGTCAATAGATTCCATTAAAAAAGAGAAGGAAGGAAGGAAGCAAGGAAGGAAGGAGGGAGATAAGCAGAGAAGGAGGGGGGAGTGAGAAGGAGAAAGAGAGAGAAAAATCAACATTTCACTTCAAACCAACAAGAATTTTCTATTTCTGGCCTTGTATCTCCTACTGTGTTAGATAATAAAGAAATTGAAAAAAGTTTATACTTTGGAGAGCAGAGACATGCACAAATGCAAGAAAAATAGAGAACTCTGTATTTCGTCTTTGTGCACTTTCTTCTTCCATTTTAACTCTTCAGAACACCTGCACAAGTCCTCCTGAAGTAAGCATCTTTCTTCATTCCATTGTTAGTAACTGAGTCATTCAGTGCTCTGGCCACAGTGCTCCCTTTTGGGAAAGGCACTCAACTGCAAACATTTCATCCCTCTCCCCAAATTAAAACTTAACTGTTTCCATTTACTTGGGGCATCCCCTTAAGAAACTCCCTTATTCGTTTCAAATCGGTTTATATTGAGGATGTTTAGGCATCATCCAAGTTTTACTCATTAGACATTAATGTATATTTTCATAGTGGAATCTTGAGGAAGGCTGGGGTCCCTCATGGTGGGAATTTAAAACCCCACTGAAGGCCAGAACGGGAGATGAAAGAGGTTGTTTTCTTCCCCTCAAGTGATTTGTGATGGGTTTTTTACCTTACCTGTGCAAAGTCCTTCCTTGGTATGACCAAAATTATGACCACATACAGAAGTAAATACTATTCAAGAGAGGATAAAGAATTTGTTCCTTAAAATTTATCTGCTAAGAAACCCATAGAAGAGCCAGAATTATGTTTTGATATGCTCTTATTCTCTCTGAGAAGTGTTCCCCCCCCATCTTTAGGTACTTCTTCCCAAGATGGCAAGTTCCTCCAGAAAAGGACTCACGACACCCTCACCTGGAGCTGAGATCTTATTTGTTCCCTGTTCCAGACACACTAGGGGGAAATATTTGTTTATACATCCATGACAGGGTTCAGAAAGCATTCCTGAAGTATTGGTTGAAGAATTAGGATTCAGCGTCAGTGTTTCTTTTTATTGGTTCATCCCTTCCTGTGTTTGCAGTGTGTACTGTGTTCTCTGGAAGACCCAGGGGAGCTTTCAGATACCTCCTGCTTTGCTCTGTTCCCTTCTTTGTCCTTTCCACCCAGCACCAGATCTGTGATCTGTGGGATGTAAACTTTCATTTCAAGAAGGGTTTCTGCCACCTGCCTTTCTATTACAAGGGACTTTGAGTCACAAAAGGCGGAGATCAAGTTATATCTCTGCAGACTCATTGTATGACCTTGACTGGTAGATTTTTAAAAGGTGTTCAGCGTTGTTTTGTCATTTTTTAAAAAATATTCAAAATGGAGTTAATAACACCTACTCTGAGTGTCTTTGCAAAGAGTTAGAGCAGTGTAAAATGTATAGCCTGGCATATGTGCCTTTGGTGCTCAATAAAATTGTGGTCTTCCTGTCTTTACTTTTCACTTTGCTGACCTTTGATTCTGAAGTCAGATAAAATTAACGAAGCATCTAAAAACTTGCAATGCTAAAAAGCATTACAATATTATACAACCAGGTCAAAGAACTACTCTATTTTTGAGTCATTATTGAATGACAGGATACTTCGATATGCTATGATTGGATTTATAGATGTTATCCCAAATGTATCTGCTTTTGCAGAAGTGACAAATGATGTGTGGAATGTTGAGGAGTAAAGAGTGAACTACTTGCTGTGATGTCTTTCCTTTACTGACTGTGAGTCAGTTTAAGTCAGGAGTGGGTGGGCTCCTGACTTATTGGCTTCTAAGCTACGACAGTGGTAAAGTTTGTTGTTGGTGTTCTGGTCTCCCCTTTCTTATTTCACTTTTCCTATTACTGTTCCTCTCTTTTTTTCTTATATCCAGTGGCATCATTTCTCATCTCTTCCTCCTTAAAAACTCATTAGAACCTGATAACAGTTATCCAAATACCAGCCATTAAAAAATCACTGATTTTCTTCCTTCAGAGACATTTGCATCTTCAACTTTAAAGGAAAAGATGTACCAATAAAAAGAAACACTGAAGTTGAATCCTAATTCTACAACCAAGACTTCAGGCCCTCATTGTGGATCCTGCTAGGGATGGATGAACAAGTGTTCCCTTGAGGGCATTGGGAACAGGGAACAAACATGATCTTAGCTCAGCAAGAAATTAGACTGGTCCTTGATTAAAGGGACTTGAGCCATTTTTTATGTGGAACCAAACAATGTTTAGAGTAAAAGAAAAGGCTTTTCCAAAATTCCTGAAATAAATCATCAGGAATGTGTATTTTTCCTTTTTAAGAACACTGATTTTTAAAATCCATCCAGTTGAAAGGATTGGAAGATTGGAATAAAGCATAGTACTTTAGGAGCTTAAGAGCTCTTCATAACCCTAAAGAGGCCAAAAGAATGAGTTCCAGAACATGTGACAGCATGTCCAGATATAGAACAGCACAGCTGTGTTGGGGTTTCAGTAACTATAAAATTAGGATAAAATTGTTAAATATGAAAACATAAGACAACAAATGTGGATGTGTTTAAAAAGCAAGCCATGCCTACAGGACGGAAGCAACTAGAGTTTTTATGAATCAGATACCAGCATTTCCACCTGAAGTATGGACATCTAAGATAGAATATAGGGATAGTTCTTCTGCTTTTTCACTTGAAAGTAAGTGAAAGAAAAAATAAGCTTGTGTTTTGCTGCAATAAATACCATTTCTGAGCTGGGCTCGGTGGCTCAGCCTGTAATCCCGCGCCTTTGGGAGACTGAGGTGAGTGGATTGCCTGAGCCCGCGGGTTCGAGACCCGCCTGGGCAGCGAGACCTCATCTCTACAATAAATCAAAAAAATCAGCTGGGCGTGGTAGCGCATGCCTGTAATTCCGGCTACTCGGAAGGCTGAGGCAGAAGGATCGCAGGAGCGCAGCAGGTCGAGGCTGCGGTGGCCGGGAGCGGCCACTGCACTCCAGTCTGGGTGACAGAGCGAGACTCCAACTCAAAAAAAACAAACAAACAAACAAAAAAAACCATTTCTGTGGATAATTTTGACAGTAAAATTACACTGGAAAAATAGTTGCTTTAATAACCCACTTTAGTTCTTTTAACACAAATAAATCAATTTTTTTCCAATAAAAATAAATTTATTAAGTAGAAAGAACTCAGTCTTTTTAGATGAGCTGATCTAGATGAGTTTGTGTACAGGATTTGGAACAAGTCACACAAACACAGCACAACACACACAAAGAAACAAATTGTGTCTGTTATCATCCAGGATAAAATTTGTACTATTGAAAGGATTAACCTTGAAATATGATTGGATTGGATTTCCTAGATCATGTGAAAAATTTTTATTTTATTATTGGAATGTGTGGTACAAGTGAGGATTAACTACATAAGAGGGCTATGTGTAGGTGAAGTTTGGGCTTCTAACTGTCACACATGCCTCTGGTAATTAACCAAGTACTCTTTTTTTTGTCACATGCCCCCCACTCACCTAACTCTCTCACTCCCCTAGCAGTGCTCAGTGACTTCTGATCCCTCCCTTGTGCCAATGTGACTACCATTCAAGGCCCACTTATAAGTGAGAACATTCAGTATCTAGATCTTTGCTTCTGTAACAGTTTACTTAGTATGAGGGTCCCCAACTCCATCCAATTTGCTGCAAAGGGAATTATTTTGTTCTGCTTTATGGCTGCATAATACTCCATCATGTATATGTAATGCATTTTCATTATCCAGTCCATTTTTGATGGGCACTAGTTTCCATGTTCTTGCTATTTTGAATAGTGTGGCAATAAACATGCATATACAGGTACCTTTTTTGTAGAATGATTTATGTTTCTCCAGGCATCTTCCCAGTAGAGGGATTGCTGGATAGCATGGAAGATCAATTTTTAGTTCTTTGAGGAATCACCACACTGTTTTCCATAGAGGCTGAACTAGCTTCCACTCCCACCAACAGTGCAGAACTGTCCCTTTTTCTCCACACTCCTCCTGCTGGCATCTGTTGTTTTTGACTTAATTAATGGTAACCATCTTATCTCCAAACCCACATGCAGCCCCTTCCTAGGGCAACCCCAGGAAAAGTCAGGAAATTTTGAATGAGGTTTTCCCTTCTTCCCATCCAGACTGGGACCCCAACACTTCGGCAGGGTCCAGTCCTTAGATACTTATCACCGGACTTTATTAGCTGAGTTAAGAGGGGCAGCCCACAAACATATCAATCTCTCTAAAACTACCAAGATTCTCCAAGGTCCTGAGGAATCTCCAGGGGCATTTCTTGAATGCCTTCAGGAAGCTTTTTGTACCTATACCCTGTTTGATCCCTTGACCCCTGAGAATGCTCAAGCTATCAATTTGGCTTTTGTGACTCAGGCAGCCCCAGACATCTGGAAAAAGTTACAAAAGCTAGAGGGATTTGCAGGAATGAACATTTCCCAGTTACTGGAGATGGCTCAAAAGGTATTCAACAATTGGGATGCCAAAAAACAGAAACCAGCAGCTCAGGCAGCAGACAAGACTGCAAAACGCCAGGGTAAATTACTGGTGGCCACTCTACAAGCCACCAGGCCAAACTCCAGGCCGCCACATCAATGGAAAGGAGGACCTGAAAACAATCCAAAAGGTATGGAGCATTCCCCCTTGGCTAAAAATCAACGTGCATACTGTAAAGAACTTGGTCACTGGAAAAAGGACTGCCTCCGCCACCCAAAGACTGAGGACCCCAAGCCAGTCCTGGTCTTGCCAGCTGCAGGCAGAACTGAAAATGATTCAGACTGAGGAGGCCAGGGCTCTTTTTCCTTAGGTCCCCAAGAACCCACGGTAACCGCTGTTATTGGGGCCACCCAGTCCAACTCTTGGTGGACAACGGGGCAGAACTGTCGGTCCAAAATCAACATTAGGATCTATGTCCAACAATCAAATTTCAGTTCAAGGGGCAATGGGGTAAATTACCAACTGCAAATTTACTTCTAACTGAATTGTTGATTTAGGATGGAAACAGGTCACCCACTCATTCCTCACAGCTCCAGACTACCTGTTCCCTCTGATGGGCGGC
Organism: Cephalopachus bancanus; assembly: GCA_027257055.1. Classification (NCBI taxonomy): domain Eukaryota; kingdom Metazoa; phylum Chordata; class Mammalia; order Primates; family Tarsiidae; genus Cephalopachus; species Cephalopachus bancanus. The sequence continues at coordinate 51,431 of JAPVLO010000712.1, read as the reverse complement.
AACCTACTCCAAAAGCTAAAGGCTACCATTGTGTTCTCCCTAGTAAGACTGAAATATTTGTTCCCACTGCCTACCAAATGCTTTTGACTGTCCCACTTCTAAACCCTCCACTGAAAATACCCCATCACACTTACTTCTTCAGTAACAACAGGAATTTCCTTCAGTCTGGGTGTAGACCAACCTGCCAGGATTGGCAAAACAACACCCTCTGGTCATAGTAAGTCTGTTGACATCAGCTACCCCTGTGTGCATTCGTCAATATCCTATGAGTTTGCACGACCGACAGGGGATTACTCCATACATCAAAAGACTCTTAGCAGCTAATATTCTAACACCTTGCCAATCTGCTTGAAATACTGTTCTTACCAGTCCAAAAGCCAGGATCGTATGACTACTGGCCCATACAGGACTTAAGAAAAGTAAATAAACAGGATGAAACCATCCATCCTACGATTCCCAACCCATATACACTGCTCAGCTAGATTTCCCCTCAACATCAAGTGTACACTGTGCTGGATTTAAAAGATGCTTTCTTCTCTATTCCCTTCTCCCCAGTCAACCCAATTTGCCTTTGAATGGGCAGATCTTGACTCAGGAGACACCAGTCAGCTGGTGTGGATCTGGTTTCTGCAAGGGTTCAAAAACTCTCCAACTCTGTTTGGGGAGGCCTTACAACATGACCTGACAGGGTTCCATGTCCTACACCATGAATGTACTCTGCTCCAGTATGTAGATAATGGCTTGCTCCTAGCAGCGGACTTGGACACCAGTTTAAAAGGTATCAAAGCTCTGTTACAGCTCCTCCAGGACTTGGGCTACCATGTATCAGCTAAAAAGGCACAGCTCTGTTTGATCGAGGTCTTTTATCTAGGATACCAGCTAAAAAGGGGTAAGAGAACCCTAACCATGGTCCAGAAAAAAGTCACCCTCCAAATCCCCATGCCAACCTCAAAAAACAGGTACACAAATTCTTGGGGGTGGCAGAATACTGACAGCTATGGATCCCAGGATTTGCTGAGATTGCCAAGCCCCTATATTCAGTCACAGCAGGAAATCAACCTCCGACCTGGACCTCCACTGAGGAACAAGCATTTCAGCAGTTAAAGGCGGCTCTTATCCGAGCCCCAGCTTTGGTCCTCCCTGACATTAAAAAGCCTTTCCACTTGTTTATTCTTGAATAGTGGGGAATCATAAAAAGGGTTCTTACCCAGATCTTGGGACCCTGTAGGTGACCGGTGGCTTATTTGTCAAAAAGACTGGACCCAGTGGCCTCTGGCTGGCCCTCTTGTCTTTGGGCCATTGCCGCTGTAGCCATACTAGTTAAGGAAGCAGAAAAATTGACTGTTGGCCAAAACTTGGCCCTAACCATTCCTCATGTCATAGAATCCCTGTCAAACACATGCATCACCGAGTATCAAAGCCTCCTACTTGACTAGCCTAGACTAACTTTCTTTCCTACTCAAAGTCACTCTGCTGCCTGATGATAATCCAGAAATGCCAGTTTATGACTGTGAGGATGTATTGGATTTCTCTCAAGCCAGCCGCCCTGATCTTCGGGACACCCCTCGCTAAACCAGGCTGATGCTGACCTGTTCACGGATGGCAGCAGTCTGGTAATAAAAGGAGTCCACAAGGCTGGTGTGGCAGTAACCACAGATCATGACATCATCTGGTCACAGTCTTTGCCCCATGGCGCATCTGCTCAAAAGTCTGAGCTAATTGCTGTAACCCAGGCCCTGAACTGGGGGATAGGCAAATGAATAAATATTTTTACCGACAGCAGGTATGCTTTTGCTACTCTCCATGTCCATGCATGATCTACAAAGAACAAGGACATTTTACCGTAGCAGGTAAGACTATAAAAAACAAAGAGGAAATTTTAGCTCTTCTAGAGGCTATATGACTCCCCAAAGAGGAAACTGGCAGTCATTGCAGGGAACACCAAAAATTGGGTACTCTGGAGGCAATGGGAAACCACCTAGCTGGTCAGACAGCACGTGAAGCAGTGGAGCTCCCAGTTGAGCCCCTCTCTATTCTGCTAACTAAACCTTTTTTAGCTCCTTCACTTCCAAACCAGTCTGTCTATACCCAAGAAGAAGAGGAACAAGTTGACCTAGCAGGTGCCATAAAGACTCCTCAGGATGGTGGATAACCAAGGACTCCAAAATTATCCTCCCAGTCACCCTTGGACAGACTCTGGTAAACCAATTTCATGCCACTACTCATCTAGAAGGTACCAAGTTAACTGAAATGTTAAACCAGTTCTATTAATCCAAGACCTACGAAGCTTCACTGACACCGCTGCTGCTATATATTCCACTTGTGCATGAGTAAATGCCAAACAAGGATGAGAACCACTAAATAGTATCAAGGCTGGGGGACTAAGCACTGGAGAAGCATGGAAAGTGGACTTTATGGAGGTAAAACCCCCTCACACAGGATATTCATATCTAATGGATTTTTGTAGACACTTTTCCAGGGTGGATGGAGGCTTTTGCCAGCAAAAATGAAACTGCACTTATGGTCACAAAGTTTTGCTACATGAAATTATTCCTAAGCTTGGGCTTCCTCTGTCCATTGACTCTGATAACCATTCTGCTTTTACTTCTTCCATAGCCCAACTGTTTAGAAAGGAATTGGGTATAACTTGGAAGTTACACTGTGCCTGCCGGCCACAAAGCTCTGGACAAGTAGAATTCACGAACCAAACTCTAAAAACTACTTTAACCAAATTCATAATAGAGACCAGAGAAAAATGGATAAACCTTTTACCCTTGGTCCTCCTCCTAGTCTGGTGTACCCCTTGCAAGACTGGGTTCACCCCATATGAAATTATGTTTGGCAGACCCCCTCCTCTCTTACCCTGATTAAGGGATCCCATTCTTGAGAAAATTACTAATTAGTCTCTGTTAAAGTATCTTCAGTCTCTCCAACAGGTTCAGGCAGCTATCCACTCCAACATGTGAGCCATCATACCGATTCGTCCTCTATACTTTGCCATCTCTTCCAATCTGGAGACCTGATCTACATCAAAAAGTTCCAAAAAGAGGGATTGACTCCTGCCTGGAAAGGACCATTCAATGTCATCCTCACCACTGCAACGGCACTCAAGGTTGACTGAATATCAGCCTAGATTCATCACTCACAAGTCAAGAAGCCAAGGACAACAACACTACTCCACTGGCCTGCCCAGTCAACTGGACAACAACCAGAGACACTGAGCAACCTCTCAAAATCACTTTCTGAACCCACCATCCTGCTTCAACCACACCATAGGCTGCCCAACTGACACACAGGTGAAACGTGAGAATCCGACTGCCTGGAATTTACTGGTTAATAATTCCCTGAATGTATTTATCACCACTTAACCCTCATTATTTTCATCCCAATTGCCTTAGCTTTAGGCATAGGCCTAATTGAAATAGCCCCCCCAGACTAGAAATGTGGCGAAAAGTCCCCATTAATGCTATCCTATATCTCATGCATAGGATGTATTGTTGCCTTACTATGTTTGTAATAGGAATATGTGTTTTACCTAACCCTAACAAGGGAATCCGTAACTTCTATACATTTTCCCTAACCTCTTTCACAACAGGTAGACTGTTAAATACCCAGAAGTGGACCACCCCTTATGACCTGGTCATATTTAAGGCAGATCTTCTTGACTTGGTAGCAGAAAGACATAAGGGCGGAACTGCTAACATCCCGGTTGGCATATTCAATGATGGTAGCCCTGCTGGTAAAGTCTATAATGTCTTATAAAACACAGACTTCTATGTATGTCCTGGAAATTCCACTGATCAAAAATGCAAACAACCTGACCACTTCTTTTGCCCAGAATGGAAATGTGTCACCTTTGCAACCTACAGTGAGGGGCCTAATAAAACTTATAAAATCACCCTATGGTGAGGTACCAACTCAGACCCCAGAGAGGCACTTGTATACATAAAAGTCAACCATCCCTTCCACTATTCTTGGAATACAGACTCCACCTGGGGCATATTACTTTATGTAACAGGTTATGATCACAGTGCCTTATTCACCATCCAACAGCAAACACTTGCCTACAGAACCGTGGTCAATTGGGCCATTGGCAGACCTAGAGGACCCCTTGTTCAGTAATCATCAGCCTTTACCTCCTGCCAACTGAATCACCACTCTAGGTTCACCTCAACAACCCCCTAGGCCAGCTCAACAACCCCCTAGTCTCTTTCCTATGTTAGCTAATATGCACTGCTTGCTCAACACTACCCAGCCCCAATTAGCTTCAGATTGCTGTCTTTGCTTAAAGTCAAAACCCTTTACTATGTGGGCCAAAGAGTCAAAGCTCCTATTGTCAGCAAAACTGACAAGACAAAATGTTCCCCAGCAATAGTTCACATTACCATAGGGGATGTAACTGGTAATGTCTCCTGTTTTTTAACTTCAGGTTTCAACCTCACAGCTTCCCCATATTCTGATGTTGGGAGCCGGTCACGGAGGCCCACTGAGCATTAGGGATCAGGAAGGGCCATTGACCTCGAGACCACTAGGATGCATTCAGGAGCTATTGACCCCATTTATTCCCCCTTTCTACTCAGGACTAATCAGATTAAGCTCCTGTGAACTCAAAACATAAAAACTCTGAGACCAGGACGAACACAAGCTAACTTTAGAAGCTCATTGCTCCCATTCTTCCACAAACTGCAGTTTTGGCTTTCACACAACTTATAATTCAAACTCGGGTCACATCTAAGAGCCTTAGTATTGGTCACAGGCTTCTGGGTCATGATCTTAGGATTTATTGAAGTTGAATAAATGGATAAATGTTTCATCGATTAGGTTATGGGATTATACCTGAAAGAACATCCGGTGGGTGGGGAACACCCCTCACACACCCCACTGTGTATAAAAGACCAGTTGTAATTCCCATTAAACAGCTTCTGCACTAGACTGGGGTCCAGTCTCTCTCTCTCTCTCTCTCTCTCTCTCTCTCTCTCTCTCTCTCTCTCTCTCTCTGTCTCTCTGTCTCTCTCTCTCTCTCTCTCTTTCTTCTTCCCCCCAATCACCGATGCTGTCTCCACCTTTGGGGTATCCTGAACCCGGCTGGAGCTGGTCTCCGTCAAGTGGCGCCTGAACATGGAACCTCAAGGTAAACTTTCTTTTTCTTTTTCGGGACGGATAAGACCTCACCCAGGGTGCCGCAGACCCCTCTGTAGAGACAGGCAGAGCAAGGAAGGGTGAGCAGTTTAAGAGCTGTGATAGAATCATGGGCCAGAGTGAATCTAAAGAAAGAACATGTCTACTAGTATTTTGAACATATTGTCCAATAGAGGAATCGATTGGTTTGCATTTTGTATGCCTTAACTTTATGGAATATTATCCAAGATGCTTTAAATCCACAGCATGATTTCTCTAAAATTCTGGCCAAAAATAAAGACACTCCCCTGCTGGCCATAGACTCGGCTCCTCCTTTAGATGATGAATTTTTCCCTGAGGAGGAAATGGAGTTGGAGGAGAAAGTGATTGGGTATCATAAGCAAAAATATCCTGGTAATGTTGCCAAGGTACCTCCTCCCATACCCTTTACTAGAAATAAGGTGAAAACACTGAAATTCACACCTGGGTATGTGTCTCCAGCTAATGTAGGTATGCAGGGAGCCAGAAAAAAGGCTGAGAAAGAGGAAGATTTTACCATGTCTTCTTGCTTTCCAGTAATTTATATGGAAGAAGGCACAGTAAATGAGGCACCTCACTGGGAGACACTACCATATAAATTAATTAAGGAACTTAAAGAGGCTTGTACTCGGTATGGTCCTATGGCTCCTTATCCTATTACTATTATGGAACAATTTGCCACTCGGTGGATGACACCACAAGATTGGCAACAATTTGCTAAAAGCTGTTTGTCAGGAGGAGCCTATTTACTATGGAAAACTGAATTTGAAGATCAGGTAAGGATCCAGAGGGCTGTTAACCAGCAGAGGGATCCAAATCAGTTTCATATTTCTAGCAATATGTTGTTAGGAAAAGGATTATATGAGTCAGTTGACAGTCAACTAATCTTACCCAAGGAAGTTTTACTCCAGGTAAATTCTTGTGCAAGTGAGGCTTGGAAGAAGTTACCTATTAATTCTACTCAGACTACCTCACTATCTGATCTTAAGCAGAAAACAGATGAAACTTACGAGGAGTTTCTCTCTAGACTTACAACAGCAGTAAATAGAGTAATCTCTAATGCAGAAGCAGCAGATATCCTTATTAAACAGTTGGCTTTTGAGAATGCTTACAGTACTTGCCAAGCTTTGATTAGATCGATTAGAAGAACAGGACAATTAACTGATTATATCAGGCAGTGTGCTGATATTAACCCTGCTGTTATGCAGGGTATAGCAATAGCCGCCGCCTTGAAGGGAGAAACTTATGCACAATTTGTGCAGGGAATGCAAAATGGTAACAATAAATCAAAAACCAGCTTGGTTTTAACTTGTTATAACTGTGGGCAGCCTGGCCGTATTAGTAGGGACTGCCCAGATAAACAACGGTTGCAGGAAGCCCTGATGCAACAGCCTAATGAGAGCTCTCGACCAAAGTCTAGGTGTCAGAAAGGATTTCACTGGGTTAGGGATTGCAAATCCAAATTTCATAAAAATGGCACTTTGTTAACTAAACAACAATCTATGGTGCCAATTCCGGGAAACGGGCAGAGGGGCCAACCCCGGCCCCAAATAACAGTAGGGGCAGCTTCCAGCATGAACCTGTTTGTTCCCTTTGTCCCATCTCAGAACTCATCAGAGCCACCCCAGGGAGCACAGGACTGGACCTCCATTCCTCCACCACAACAATATTAACTCCAGATGTTCCAGTTACCCCAATTCCAACAAGAGTGAAGGGCCCTCTCCCGGATGGAATAGTGAGTATAATATTGGGAAGAAGTTCCTTGTCTGTACAAGGAGTTTCTGTGATTCCTGGAGTGGTGGACTCTGACTACACAGGGGAAATCCAGGTACTTGTTGCTCCCCCTAGCAAAACTGTACAATTTTATGAAGGTCAAAGAATAACTCAATTACTACTCGTATCGTATCATAAAATGGGCAAGTCTCTAACCGATACGCCCAGGGGTGACTCTGGATTTGGCTCAAACAATCTTGCTTTCTGGGTTCAGGAAATTACTAACTCCAGACCTCTAAAAGCTTTATATATTCAGGGAGTTAAATCAAAGGTCTGCTAGATACAGGGGCTGATGTTTCTTGTATTACTGGGAAAGACTGGCCGTCTTCCTGGATAACACAAGTAGCCCCATCAGGACTCATTGGTATTGGTCGAGCGCCCTCTGTAGCCAAAAGTTCTCAAATCTTAAATTGGACAGATAATGAAACTTCAGGAACCTTTTGTCCCTACATCATTCTTCCATCCACATTACACTTTGGGGATGCGATATTCTTGCTCAAATGGGCATGCTTCTGTATAGTCCAGATGACAAGGTATCAGCGCAAATGCTACAAATAGGATATGATCCCTTAAAGGGGCTTGGATGGAACAGACAGGGCATAAAAGGACCTGTTCAGGTTGTAGAGAGGAAAGACCAGTCTGGTATTGGCTTTTCAAATTTGCCCTAGGGGCTATTGTTCCCAAAGCTGCTGATCCCATTACCTGGAAAGATGATAAACCAGTTTGGATGGAACAATGGCCCGTGCCCTCAGAGAAACTTAAAGCAGCAAGTGAATTAGTTCAATAGCAGTTGGAGGCTGGTCATACAGAGCCTTTTACCAGTCCTTGGAATACTCCTATATTTGTTATAAAAAAGAAATCTGGAAAATGTAGACTTTTACAGGATCTAAGAGCCATTAATGCCACCAGGGAGGCTATGGGTGCATTGCAGCCAGGGCTGCCATCTCCGGTTGCTCACAGGATGCGTCAACTCCTGTTTGGATTCCTGATTGATTTATTCAAAATGCCCCTGCTAACCTGAAGACTGAGACGGGTGTCTTGGACCCTGTAGACTCAAAGGAATAGACGTGGAGCAATGCCTACCAACCATTACATGCTGAACAGGATTTGCAACACTCAGCTAAACAAGAATTGCACCATCCACCCTGCCAGCCAGAGGAAGGAGGAACACTGACATATCAGATGAGAGAACTTTCATTGCAGAACAAAAACTTCCCTCTCAGATTATTCCAAAATCAAGACAACACACTATCAGATGCTGTCTAAAAACTATAGCAATGTCTTCAGCGTCCGTTGTTCCCAATTACCAGCATGAGAGCAAATAGAATTTCTGGCAGAAGAAGCAGGAGATATGGTAACTTCACAACATGCTAAAAATGTAAACAAAATAAGGGTTTTCACTTCCATTGTCCTCTCCTATTCCTCCTATAACTCCAGTTCCTGCTTTTCCTACTACTCTTGTTTTTTGTAATCAGTTCTGTGAGTTCCTTCGCCTTTATCTGGGAAGGAAGGGCAGGCGTCTATGGCCGTGGTGCCTAGCTCTGACTTTCAGTCTTTCTCTTTAACCTTTGGAGAAGGGGCAGGTGCCAAAGGCCACGGCACCTATCCCCAGCCTCCAGTCTTTCTCTTGTACCTTCGGAGAAGGGGCGGGTGCCAAAGGCCACAGCACCTAACCCCAGCCTCCAGACTTCTCACCCCCCCTTTTTTTCCACCCACATGTCTCTTCTCAAGTGGGTGGCTTGGACAAAGGACTTGTGAAGGAAGCTCTTGTTCACATCCCATTTGTTTCTAACAACACTGAGAAGGACTGGCTGATCATTTCACGAGATTCTGGATATCCAATATGGAAAGACTGTATTTATGACTCTAAAGTGGACTACTTTTTACCCTGTGTAAAACTTGACCTTATATTTCAAGGTTAGATGGGGAAAATCCCATCTCTGCTAGATGGCATATTAATGAATGGGTACCTCCAGTGTTAACATTGACCATAAAATGTCAAAATAATGTTTATAATTTGTCTTGTAAACAAGTGTATTAACTAATTGTTTAACTGATGTTTCTTATCAGGGACTTGTTGTTCTCAGACAGCCTCTTGTGAATATGGTTTAAAAACACTGTCGGAAAAGATTTTTGGAGTTACAACCTTAATAGCTACTTTTCAGCTGTAGCATTACCTAAGGAAGTTCATACAGCTATGTTTACTGATCTGCTATCTAAAAAAATTTCTATTGCCCTAGCTATTCAGGAAATCATAGACCAGAAGTTAGAAAGTAAGGTTAAATTTTAGCAGAAGGGCAAGAACTTGTGACCTTAAAAATAAAATTGACTCTCCAATATCACTCTGAGTTTAAATCTGTCCATACTTGGAACAAAGTAACTCGGAATTTGGAACGATTCAGACCTGAGTATAGACCTTACTAAATTACATCAAGGAATTCAGGCATCATTTGCTAACCAAAAATCATTAATGTCTATACTCATCAATGTGGGCATTTGCGGAGTAGTGATTCTTTTGTTGCTATGTCTACCTCCAATCATCTTCAGAGTCAGCTCAATATGGGGTTTCATGGTTTCATGCTAAAAAAATAAAAAAGGGGGCGGCCCACTGAGCGTTAGGGATCAGGAAAGGCCATTGACCCCAAGACCACTAGGATGCATTCGGGAGCTATTGACCCCATTTCCTCCCCCTTTCTACTCAGCACTAACCAGATTAAGCTCCTGTGAACTCAAAACATAAATACTCTGAGACCGGAACGAACACAAGCTAACTTTAGAAGCTCATTGCTCCCATTCTTCCACAAACTGCAGTTTTGGCTTTCACACAATTTATAATTCAAACTCGGGTCACATCTAAGAGCCTTAGTATTGGTCACAGGCTTCTGGGTCATGATCTTAGGATTTATTGAAGTTGAATAAATGGATTAAGGTTTCATCAATTAGGTTATGGGATTATACCTGAAAGAACATCCGGTGGGTGGGGAACACCCCTCACACACCCGACTGTGTATAAAAGACCAGTTGTAATTCCCATTAAATGGCTTCTGCACTAGACTGGGGTCCAGTCTCTTTCTTTCTCTCTCTCTCTCTTTCTCTCTCTCTCTGTCTTTCTCTCTTTCTTCTTCCCCCAATCGCTGACACTGTCTCCATCTTTGGGTACCCTGAACCCGGCTGGAGCTGGTCTCTGGCATTCTGATGTCTGTAATCTATCTCTCACCCTAACCATGACAGAGTCCATGGCCTATATGGCTCTTGCCAATACTTGGTTAGCATGTTCTACAGGTCTCACTAAATGTATTACTACTGAAAAGTTAAACAATGAGCTTACCTTATGTATTACTATCCATATACTTCCCCAGGTATATGCTTACAGTGGTCCTGAAGGGACCCTTCTACTCAATCCTCCTGGTCTTCTATCTGCTCATTACAAATGTGGTGCCCCTTACTAGTGCCTGCTTTAATCGGGCTGAGCATAGCTGGGACAGCTGTACTCAGAACCACTGCCTTGGTCCAAGGAGAACTAGGTCTATCTAACCTTGCACAAGAAATTGATACTGACATAGAGAACCTACAATTTGCCGTGGACCAACTCCATGACCAGGTAGAATCCCTGGCTGAGGTTGTCCTTCAAAATCTTAGAGGCCTAGACTTACTTTTTCCATCCCACAAAGGACTCTGCATAGCGCTCAGAGAATCTTGTTGCTTTTATGCAAACAAATAAGGAGTTATTAAAGATACCCTCCAAAGGGTCTGAGAAAATTTAGACAAAAGACAACAGGAAAGAGAAAATAATAAATCCTGGTTCCAATCTTTGTTAAACTGGAACCCATGGCTAACAACTCTTATTACCAGCCTGGCCGGACCTATTATACTTCTCCTCCCCGGACTACTCATAGGACCCTGCATATTAAATTGGATTGTTTACTTTGTCAAACAGTGAATCACCTCAGTAAAACTCATATATATATAAGAACTCACTATAACTCTATATGCACTAATGAGTCAATGCACTGGCTTATGAACAACTAAAAGAGGGGAATGAAGTATCTGCCTGTAATAGCTGCCTGTATCTGCCTATAATAGCTTTGCTAAAACTTAATATAGGTTACTCCATTTTGTAACAGATCCTCCATTTTAGTTGTCAGTTTACCCAGATATAACCCCCCCCACACACACACACACTACTTGTGACAGTTGTAACCTCCCTGTAATTGATAGGCCACATCCTTGTTCCCTCTCGGTGTTTGGAAACTCCCCAACCACAAGTTCCATGTCTGCCGAGAAACTGTTCTTTGTAAAATTCCCCAACCACATCCTCATATTTTGTTCCCTTTTGTTTTTTAGTTCCTTGTTCTCCTACCCCATGCAATGTAGCCCGCTTGTGGTTTTTGCCTTTATAAACCCCTTGCTTGCTCTGTTTGGTGTTGAGAGTTCTTTGTGGCACTAGTCTGCTTTTGACCACTGGCAAATAAAGGACTTAAAAATTCCGCCCTCAGTTTGTTGACGAGTCCTCTCTCACGGTTTGGCTATAACAATTTTAAGTCCCCATTGCTGGTTTAAGTACATTCTTTTGCTTTGATTGGAATTGTGCCTATATAGACATGCCTGATGCTCAGGTATTCAGTTAAGTCTTAAGAAATTCACTTACATTTGAAAAATGCAGAAGGGCTTCCATTAATAAATGCATGTGCATTTGTAACTTTGAAGCTAATAAGTCAAAGCTAATAAAGCAAGGTTTCTTAAATAGATAATTAGCCTAAGAAGTGAATATGTAAGAATATGAATATTTTTATTAAATGTTTAGCTCTTTCCCTGCTATGTACACTTAGCCACTAGCCCCAGATACCCAAGACTATTTCTCTACTTTATATATCAAAGAGTTGCACATGTGAGAATCTTGAATTTAAGGTAGGAGTTGGACTGTTTATGAACCCAGGAAATTAATTTAAAGATTTGACTTTATAATTATACAAACTTCTCCACATGTAATTATTTATATAAAGAGAGGATGTCTTAGTCCATTTCTGCTGCTGTACTGAAATACCACAAATTGAGTAGAAGTTTAATTCTCATAGTTGTCGAAGCTGGAAACTACAAGATCAAAGTGTTGACAGATTTGGTGTCTGATGATGTGTCCCTCTCTGATTCCAAGATAGCACCTTGTTGCCTGCTTGCCAGTGTTCTCACATGGCAGAAGGTGGAAAGGCAAAAGGACATAGCTAGTTCCCTATAGCCCTTTTATAAGGGCACTATGATGGTCAGGACAATGATAAAATAGTTGGGTAAAATAGTGGCATAAAATAATTTTTAAAAATCTCTCTGCCTCTGTCTTTCCCCAATAAAATGAAATCAAGGTCCTGAGAAGGTATAACCAAATGATGGAAGGAAACCTAATCCCTGAGAGGCCACTCAAAAAACTGTCTTTTCTTCCTGTGAGTTGAGCCACAAAATCTTCAGTTTTGTTAAGCTCTTGAGTGAGGAGACCATATCTTTAATTTGATTTCCCCCCAGGCCCTTAATAATAAGCTGAAAAATGTTGAATTGTTGTTATCAATTCCTTTTAAAATACCTCCTCTTATTAATCGGGGTCTAGAATAAGTCAACTTCCCTAGCCCAGCAAGCCCCCAAATTATTTATTTTTGTCTGTTCTCTTTCTGCTTGAAATGTGGCCAGATGATTCCTGAGTTCTTCTCTACTTTGTCCCACCTGGCCCCAGGCAGCCCCTGACCTAATCACCAGCATGTCCATCTAAAGTATGAACTTTTGAGAACATAGGAGCAGCTCTTCTGTCTTTTCACTTAAAAGTAAGTGAAAAAAAAGAGTAAGCTTGTGTTTTTGTTTTTTTTTTTTGCAATAAATACTATTTATCTGTATAATTTTGCAGTAAAATTATAGTCACAATAGTTGCTTTAATAACCCACTTAGTTTTTTTGACACAAATAATTCAGTTGTTTCCAATAAACAGAGCCCTTGTGAACTAATAATCCCTCAAATACCTCACCTCCTAATACCATCAGCTTGATGTTTAAGTTCTAGCATGTGAATTTTGGAGGACACATACTTCAAACCATAGCAGTGGTTTAGGCATTTGCTTATTCAACATGTATTGAGCACATCATGAACCAGGGATTGTGCCAGTGCTCAGAAGACAGTGATTACTAAGACCTAGTCCCTGACCAAAAGAAATATATACTGTAGGGAAAGACTGACAAGAAAGCAGCTGTCACAGAAAAGATGGGTGCTCTGTGGTGATGCATCATGGGACACAATGAAGCTATTTTAGGAAGTCATAGAAGACCTAGAAGCAAAGATTAAGATAAAAAATAAGAGGTTAGAGACAAGGAAGTCAAGGAGAGAGCTTTAGGTAGGAGGTAAGGATATACAAAAGCTCAGAGGCAGGGGAGCACACAGCATACTCAAGAAAATCTGTAAAGTTGAAGGGCAAGTAGTAAACTGAGGCTGATAAGGAAACCAAGGGTCAGGTCATAAAAGGTATTATGCTGACCTAAATGATTAGAACTACACATTGTGGCCATGGAAGTCACTGAAAGACATTAAATAGGAAAATGATCTGACCGGGCTGGACCCTTAAGAGATTATTTAGCCTGCAACTTGGAAAATAGATTGCTGGGAATCAGGAATTCGGGTGAGAATAAACTGCTTTGAGACTGTATACTTTGGAAAGCAGTATTGGTAGCCCAAAATAAGATTGTCTACTTATAGCACAAAGAAATACACACATTTCAGAGATACTACATATGATGGTAGAGTAAAAGAGTCTTTGTGAGCAGTTGAGTAAAGGGAATAAAAAATTGATGCCCTGGCTTCTGATGTGGGCAAAAGGGTTTATAGTGGCATTATTTAATGGCACAGGCAGGATTTTAACATAAACTATTTATTAGTCAGGGTAACTGACGCTAGCTGCTATGAAAACAAAAACACAAAATACTCAATGACTTAACAATAGTGAAGATTTTGTGTTGCTAACCTCATAGTTTAATGAAGAAAAGACAGTTTCCCCAGTGACCACTTAGGGATCTGGGTTCCTTCCATCAATTAGTTGTACCATTTCAGGGCCTTTTGATTCCATTTGCACTGGGGAAAGACAGAGAAAGATTTTAAAAATTATTTTATGCCAGCATTTTTTAATAGTAGATATTATGATGATGATGAATACATGGGGACACTATCATAAACACTTAAAGCATATGGGGAATGCTAGTGATCAGCCAGAAGGCAAGGAGAAACCTGATATCAGAGGTTGGAAAAAAAATGCCTGTATTTGTTGTAAGGTGGCGAAAAGTTTGGAAGAAAATGATTCCCTGCAATAACTTGAGAAGCAGACCATATGCCACAAGTGAACTGACAGATTTAGGTAGAGCTTGTCAGATAGATTCTTAGTTGTGGATGTTTTTAGTCAGGGGCTGCCTTGGGCCAGTGGAAGCAAAGCAGAGAATTCCTCAGGAATCACTTGGTCACGTTTCAAGCAGAGAGAGAGCAGAGAAAGACCCATAATTTAGAGGTTTGCAGGACTGAGCAAGTTGACTTCTTTTACACCCCAGATAAAAAGACATGGAATTTTAAAAGGTATTTGCAACAAGGGTTCAGTCACATTTCTTAGTAGAGTAGTAAGGGCCTCTGTACAGAGATCAAATTAAAGTTGTGGATTCCTCATTCAAGTCAGATGCCTCCCAGGTGGCCACAGCTGAGTAAAAGGCATACAGTCAAGAAGGCAAAGACAAAAAGCAAATCTGAGAACTATATTTAAGAAAAATCTTTGAATGTAATTATTGGTACATGAAACAGTCTGGAATCAAATTTAACAGACTCCCATTATACTTTTGGAAGAAATATATATATAAATTTATGTGTAGAGATGAAGTCATGCCATTTTGCCCAGGTTGATCTTGCACCCCTGGGCTCAGGTGATCCTCTTGTCTCTGTCTCCCAAAGTGCTGGGATTACAGACATGAGTCACAGCGCCTGGCCTGGAAGAAATATATTGACAAAGAAGCCATAAGGCTAATATTTTTTTTTAAATCTTGACTCTTTGAAATATAAAGTGATCTTTAGGCTTCCTGCGTTCTAGGAAGTAGGTTTTAAGGACCACAGAGTACCCATGTATGTGATAAAGGAAAAGTCTTTTGGGCAGAGAGAAAATTCCATTTCTCCTTCCCCATTGCTTCAAAGTGGGACCAAGTGGCTGAGTTCTAATTGCCACAGTTGTATGGTTGTTGTATGGTCAGAGGTTGTGTCCATCCCTGCAACCTGATCTAGCATTGTGTTACATGATCTTCCACGTGTGTGCACTGATTCAGTTGCTCATGCATCCCAAAATAAAAGAAGACCTCAGGATGAATAAAGCTTAGCCTAAGAGAGTCCTCCTTGAAGAAGAGCTTCCTGCAGTGACAAAACAATGTTCACTGACTATAATGTACATGAGAAAAACTTGTATGTGTTAATTCAAATGTCAGCATTTGTTACCCTAGAATCATCCAATTTTTTCCACTTCAAAGCTTGAAACAGAAAATGACACTTTCGGTCCAAAAAATGGAAATCTGTAACCTCTCTGGGGTGTCCAGTTCCAGCATGGAGGTATATTTAAAACGGTTACAGTAGGTGACATCACCCAGGAATTGAGTGTTCAGTGAAAGGAGATGGAGCCACGGATCTGAGCATCTAAGAACCTCTGCCATTTACAGATGGTCTGAGAAGAGTGGTCACTTAAGAGGTGATCAAATGTCGGGCTCGGTGGCTCAGCCTGTAATCCCGCGCCTTTGGGAGGCTGAGGTGAGTGGATTGCCTGAGCCCGCGGGTTCGAGACCCGCCTGGGCAGCAAGACCTCATTTCTACAATAAATCAAAAAATCAGCCGGGCGTGGTAGCGCATGCCTGTAATTCCGGCTACTCGGAAGGCTGAGGCAGAAGGATCGCCGGAGCCCAGCAGGTCGAGGCTGCGGTGACCGGGAGCGGCCACTGCACTCCAGTCTGGGGGACAGAGTGAGACTCCAACTCAAAAAAAAAAAAAAAGAGGTGATCAAAACCACATTGAAATACCACCTAAACCCAGTAAGAATGGCCATCATTAATAAAACAAACAACAACAGGTGCTGGCAAGGATGCGGAGAAAAAGGAACACTTCACTGTCGGTGGGAATGCAAACTAGTGCAACCTCTTTGGAAGACAGTGTGGTGACTTCTGAAAGAACTAGTAATTGACCTTCTATATGACCCAGAAATTCCCCTATTGGGAATATACCCGGAGGAACTCAAATCATTCTACAAAAAAGATACCTGCACACGTATGTTTTTTGCAGTTCTATTTACAATAACAAAAACATGAAACCAAATATGCTGCCCATTGAAGTTGGACTGGATAAAATGGAATGGAATATCATGCAGCCATAAAGAAGGACAAACATATGGACTTCGCTGCAACCTGGATGGATTTAGAGTCGATCATACTCAGTGATCTATAACAGAAACAAAGAACAGAGTACCATATGTTCTCACTCACAAGTGGACCTCTAACAATTATAATACTATTAGAAAGGGATTGACAGTAGTAGGAAACTTTCAGGGGAAGGGGTTGGGATTGGCAGTTGAGGGAAACTGCTAGGGGAGGGAGGGGCCCACCTCATCAACAAGGATACTTACATAATTAATGTTTGGATACCTAACCCTGAATGGTACCCCACATCTTTATAATAATAAAATAGTAAGAAAAAAGAGGTGACCATGAATGTAGAATGGGATTCGGGAGATGCCACCAAAAATGTGGGAAGCTGTGCTTCACAGAGGAAGCAATCTACTGTGTACAACCATGCAGAAATGTGCAAAAAGGATAAGGGTTAAGATGCATCTGTGTGATTCAGTGAACCTATTATTGATCTTCCAAACCAGCAGGTTTGTAGGAGTAGGGAGTATGATGTTGGCAGGCTGGAGCCTGTGCAAAAAGTAGAGACGGGGTATGAACAATTTTCAAGAAGGAAGGAAGTTGAAGAACAAGGTAATAATGTAACCAAAGGAATGGACATGATGAAGGCAGAATTTCAAGACATGAGAGGATAAGAAATGGGTGAACAAACAACAGACAGCTACTTATCTTTACCAGTGATTACAGAGAATCTTGTCTTACACACTTTCTTAATTCTTACTTGACGTCTATTTCTAGAGCATTTTCTATACTTTTTCCTACAATCTTGTGAAGTAAGATTGCAAACTTCTTCAATGCATGAGATGTTTTCTATCACTATGTGTTCCCCAGGCCAGAATGGACATTGAGCGCACAATAAAAGTGTAATAGATATTTTACTGATATTTAACCACATTAGATATTGGGATTGTGCAATAGGAAATGAGATTCTGAGAACAATTAATGATATTACATTTCAGAAACAGTAATTTAAAGGACATTACATACCAGAAGTAGGAATAGGATAGAAATTAAAAAAGAAAAAAGTTATATTTTCAACAATTTTGATGGACTTTACTAGAGAATTTTTGAACATTCTTCTGTAAATATTTTAAGTATTAGTTTCCAGGCCTCTAGCAATTCCTAATGTATCAGAATATAAAACTATTCAGTTAACATTATAAAATGTATAAATATTTCCATAATTGTATTTTTTTCTTTCTTTTTTTAATTTTAGAGTTGAAAGGTATATCTGAGGATTTACTACATAAGTAAATTGTGTGCAGGGCAGGTATGGTTTTCTAGCGAGCCTTCTTTCCCCTGGTAGTGAACCTGGTACCCAGTGTGGACTGAGTGCCCCTTATTCCTCCTCCCTCCCTCCCTCCTTTAGCAGTGTCTAGTGTCTGTTTTTCTTGCCTTTGAGCTTGTGTCCAGTGATCAGGGCTCTCTTATGAGTGAGAACATGCTTATTCAGTTTTTTGTTTCTTTGATAGTTCACTTAATATGATGGTCTCCAGCTATATCTGTGTTGCTGTAAATATATGATTTTGTTCTTTTTTATGACTGTATAGTGTTATATCTTGTATAGGTGCCATCTTTTCTTTATGCTGTCCACTTTTAATGGGCATCTGGGTTGGTTCCATGTTTTTGCTATTGTGAATAGTGCTGCAATAAACATACATTTGCAGGTGTCTCTTTGGTAGAACAATTTATGTATCTCTGGCTGCATTTCCAGAAGTGGGATTACTGGATGATATGGTAACTCAATTTTTAGTTCTCTGAGAAAATGCCACACTGCTTTCCACAAATGTTGAACTAGCTTGCATTCCCACCAACAGTACAGAAGCATCTCTAGTAGCCTCGCCAACACCATCTGCTGTTATTTTTTTACTTTTTAGTGATAACCATCCTTATCAGTGTTAGGTGGTACCTTGTAGTTTTTTCATTTCTCTGATGATTAGTGCAGCTGAGCATATTTTCCCACAGGGTTGTTGGCTGCTTGAATGTTTTCCTTTGATAAATGTCTGTTCATTGTTCTTATCCTCTGTCCACTTTTGAGATTTTTTTTTCTTGACAATTCGGTTGACTTCCTTGTAGATCCTGAATATTAGCTCTTCATCATATGCATAGGTTGCAAATATCTCTCCCCATTTTGTAAGTTGTCTACTCTCATTATAGTTTCCCTTGCTGTGTAAAATCTTTATAGTTTAATAAGAGCCCATCTATCAATTTTAGATTTTGCTGCATTTGTTTTTGGAGACATGGTCATGAATTCTTTGCCTACTCTGATGTCCAGGAGAGCGTCCCCTAGGTTTTCTTTTAAGATTCTTATAGTTTGAAGTTTCACATTTAAGTCTTTGATCCATTTTGAATTAATTTTTGTTTATGGTTAAGGTAGGGGTTCAATTACATTCTTTTGTGTGTGGTTAGTCATTTTTCCCAGCACAATTTGCTAAATACAGTTTCCTTTCTTCAATGTTTGATTTTGCTGGCTTTGTCAAAGCTGAGTTGTCAGAGATGAGTTGGTTGAAGGTCCATGGTTTTATTTCTGATTACTCTGACCTGTTCCATTGGTCTATGTACGTAGTCCTATACCAGTATCATGCTCTCTTGGTTACAATAGCTTTGTAGAAAAGTTTAATGTCTGGAAGTATAATGCCTCTAACTTTGTTCATTTTGCTGAGGATTGTTTTCGCTCTTCAGGGTCCTTTTTTGCCTCCATATGTATTTCTATATTGTCTTTTCTACGTTTGTGAAAAATGATGCAGGCAATTTGATGGGAATTACCTCGAAACTATAGATTGCCATGGGTAGAATGGACATCATGATTATATTAATTCTTCCAATCCATGAGCATGGGATGCTTTTTCATTTGTTTGTGTCATCTTTGATTTCTATGAGCAGTGTCTTGTAGTTCTTATTTTAAAGGTCTTTCACCTCTTTGGTTAGGTAGATACTGAGATATTTTGTGTTTTGGTGGTTATTGTGAATGGAATTGTGTTTTTTATTTGAGTCTCAGTCTACTTATTGTTGGTGTATAAAATGCAACCATTATTTGTGCATTGATTTTGTATCCCAAGATTTTACCAAACTTGTTTATCAGTGACAGTTGATTTTTGACACTCTCTAGGTTTTCCGGGTATAAAAGTGTATCATCTGCAAAGAATGATAATTTATGTCTCTGTCTTCCTGTTTGGATACCCCTAATTTATTTCTCTTGCCTGATTGCTTTGGTTAGGATTTCTGGTACTATGTTTAATAGGAGGAGTGAGAGTGTAAATTCTTGTCTTGTGTCACTTCTTAGGGGGGAATGCTTCCAGCTTCTGCCCATTAAATATTATGTAGGCCACAAGTTTGTCATAGATGAATTTTATTATTTTGAGGAATGTTCCTTCGATGCCTTGGTGTCCAAGGATTTTTATCAAAAAGAAATGTTGGATTTTATTGAATGCTTTTTCTGTGTCCAGTGAGATAATCATGTGGTTCTTGGTTTTACACGTTTTTGTGATGGATTGAATTTGTTGATTTATGTATGTTGAACCAGCCTTGCATCCTGGGAATGAAGCCCATCTGGTCATGATGAATGATCCTTGAAATGTGAAACAGCAATTTGTTAGAATCTCGTTGAGAATTTTTGCATCTATGTTCATCAGGGAAATTGGCCTGTTATATTTGCATTTGTAATGTTACTTTTTTCATTTTGTTTCATCTATTAATCATATGAATGCTAACTAATTACTACTAATTAGAGCATCCATGTTTACATCATGTTTAACATTCACATTGGGTATCTAATCCTCACACAGCCCAGGAAAGTAGGCTAAGCAGGTATTCATTTCTACTTAATGACAGACTGGGATTAGAATTCAGTCTCTCTACTTCCTAGTCTAAGGATTTTACACTATATGCGCTCAATAAATGCATTTGTGACATTTATGTGTCAAGTATTTGGCTGTATACAAACTTACTAGTTTTTGTTTCTGCCTTCTTTCTTCTGGTTTCCTTGATCTTTAATATATTTGAATGAAGAGTCACTATTTCACCTAAACAGAAACGACTATTTAACACATTCATCAAACATCTATTTGTTAGATGGCTTATAGATAGTGA
Source organism: Cephalopachus bancanus (assembly GCA_027257055.1). Taxonomy (NCBI): domain Eukaryota; kingdom Metazoa; phylum Chordata; class Mammalia; order Primates; family Tarsiidae; genus Cephalopachus; species Cephalopachus bancanus. The sequence continues at coordinate 30,978 of JAPVLO010000712.1, read as the reverse complement.
GGATTTGAGGACTACTTCTATCTGAGAAGCATATTCAAATTACCTGAAACCTTTTTCATGTTATTGGGCTGACACTTACGTTCTCCCCTCTGTGCCCAACCTGAGTAATCAGGGAACCCCACTGTACCTGCTGACGTGCTACAACTCTTATCAGTAACCTTGCTCAGGAGGTGGGTAGGAAATAATAAGTTGGGTAAGGATATTCTCTGTGCCAGAGTAGAAAAGTGATGCTAGTAAAAGTAGTGGGTCGTGAAAACAAGCAACTTCAAATTACAGGAAAGTTTAATCATAAAGATTATCTCAAGCTGTATTTAGTTATTTTTTTTTCATAGCAGCATATGCTACTAGCTGAAGTTATAATATGGGAACTGAACTGTTGCTATCTTAGCAATGGTCAATCTGCATTTTGTCTATTCTGTTATCAAATTATAGTTAAATGACCTGTCCTTCTTATGAAAATGGAATAAAATATGCCTGTGGAAACAAAATAAAGGAACACAATCTAATAAGAAATTCAAATGAGTGATTCTGAGTTGCTGAAAATGCAGCCAACACTATTTTCTAAATAGCATGTTCTTAGGAATCAGATATTTTCAAAAATTATTTTAAAATTATGAAAAAAGATAATTAGTTGTAAGCTGGAGATATTTCAGTTTTCCAAGCCAATTTTGAACTAAGTTTTGTCCTCAACTTACAAATAATTTGAAACAGTGCTTAAATTGGAAAGTTAATCTTTCCCAGAAAACATTATCACTAAGTTTCCAAGAGAGGAATGCCCTTTAGAAATATAGTACATGGTTTCTATTAAAGAGATCTGGACTAATTAGAAGGTGTGCATTTTACAATTAGGTTCACCATAAGATAGCTGTACCTTTTTTTGTTTGAGACAAATTGTTGAACTTCTCCATACATCAGTTTTCTTACTTACAAAATGGGAAAACAATACGTATGGGTTTTGTACAAATTTTAAGATGTGAAAGGCACATTTTCAATGGAATAAATATGTAGGACATATGCTATTATTTAGCAATGCAAGATTTATCATTATTATGTCCTATATTTTCTGCATTATAATTCACTAGCCATTGTAGACCTGTAGTAATTTGAAATATGGTACACTTTTCTTTCTTCCTTTTTTTTTCTTTTGAGATTCTATTTTCAAAATTGGCTCACAGCTTGGATATATTTGAGTAAAGCAGCTCTTCCTTATGTCCCCAATCATATGGCTCCTGAGTATGTAGCAAAGAGTGTGAAAGGAGAGGGTGGGAAAAACTACATTAAAGATTCAAACTCTCTAGAGTTTTCCTAGTTTTTAGTATTATCTGAAAACAAGGAAAGAGAAAGAAAAAGACTAGAGTCTTTTCTTTTGTCTATTGAGGCATCTTTTCTGACCAGATATACCTCCCTAAAATATACATATATTTTAACCTTCCTTAAATGCCACGAAACAATTAGGTTAGATTAAACTTTATAAATCTCTCCCGAGTATTGATTGAGTTTATGTACACATTCTAAAGCAGGTGTCTGCTTTAAAGAGACCCCTAAATGCTTTTTTTTATTGGTTGCCCTATTTCGAATTCTGCTGTGCATCTATGTCACTGTTAAAATGTGTGGATTCACAGAAATAATTGAGGGAACACACCCTATTTGGGTGTAAGTAGCTCAGGGAAGCAAACCTAGCAAGTAGCATTTGGTTTCCTAGATAATGGTACCATCTTCTTGGCACTGATGGAAATAATGAAATATTCATGAATTTCTTAAAGACTTTTGGAAAGAATGTGTGCTGGAATGGAACATTAATGAGCCAGTTTTTTCTGGTTTCATGCCAGGCAGGGGATGATAAATAATTAAGGTGTGACAAACCAGAGTCTACAAGGAGGAGGTGGGAAGAATCAGTCGTTCAGCATTGGAAATATTCCCCTGCTATCTTGAAATGAACACCCATTTGGTCCAAGTTCTCTTACATTCCTTGAGGTATTCTCTTCAAAAACCTTATGGTGTCTAATGTGTTGAATTATTTTGATAAAAATTTGCTTCAGGGACATTGAACTACTTCTAACATATTTGGAAATCCTTCAATTAGTCTTTATTGAGTGTGATCATCATTGTGTTATGCACTGTGTATGAAAACAGGACAATTGTACCTCAAGACCTCTGCCTCCTACCATCTTCAAACTAATTGGAAAACTATGAAAAAAAATACTCTGTGGTCAATTGTGAAACTTTTAAGGATTGAAATGCTTTACGGAAGGATGCATTACGGATTGTTGAATAAAGGAAGTTTTCATGAAGATTAAAGACCTTATATCTTAGACAAGATACTAGACATGAATGAGCAAAGGAGAAATTAAGAGTTTATCTTCAAAAGAATAAGCAAAGGAGCACAAATATAGAAAAAGCAATACACAAAACATGAAGAATAAAAATATTCTGTGATATAATATCATCAATAGCCACATAGAAGATAATGTCCCAATTGTTCACACACTAAAATACATAAATAACACAACCATATATCCTAGAGGAAATATTGAATTGATGTGACTAAGCGTTGACTCACCAGGATGTACTGGATCTGAAAGGTAAGGTGGATTCCCAGCTGAGACTGAATTTGTCTTTCAGCTGAGACTGAATTTGACTGAAAAGTAGACAAAGTGGCTTTGGAGGAACTTTATGTGTGCAGATCTTTCCTAACAGGCTATGAAAGCAGTCATTTTCACATTCTTGTATTAAATATGCAAAATCTCATGCTTCTTTCGTAAGATGAAGTATTCACACTGCTTCCCTTGATTATTTATATAATATCCTTGCCATTGTTAGTCTGTGGCTTTCTCTGCAAAGGCTGGGCTTTGCAGATCTTTAAAGGCTACAACATTCTGTGTATATTTCTGCTTTTCACTTAAACAACTAACCAAGTGCCCACCATGCATAAAACACATTTTTTAACAAAAACTCTATCTTTCTGGTTTACAGTGTGATTTAGAGACAAATACAAATAAGAACACTTATAAAAAGTCATCCATAATCTTATCAAATAAATCATAGCTAATATTTTGATGAATTTTCATTTCACTGTTTTATCCTATATGGCATGCATAGATTATTTACTTATTTTCTAAAATTGTAATCTGGACATACAGTTGGTATCTCAATTTTTTCCCCTTTATAGTACATCAAGAAATGCTTCCTTTTTATTTACAAAATATACATAATTGCTATATAATTTATGTTTTATGTTTTATAAAATATGTTTTATGCTTGAATATTTACATTTTGTAATATTTTATTACCACAGTTAACATTTTGATAAGTGTGACATTAATCTATGATTCACTGCTTATTTTACAGGGTAATTTCCTAGATGTGAAATACGTGCTCCAACAGGTATAAGCATTTTTAGTAACTTTGGTACATATTGCCAGACTTCCCTAGAAATACTAATTTATCATCTATTCAAAATGAAAAGGTTCATGAAAGATTTTTTTGTCAACTTAGATATGATCTTTTAAAAAGATGTTTGCCAGCCGGGCTTGGTGGCTCAGCCTGTAATCCCGCGCCTTTGGGAGGCTGAGGTGAGTGGATTGCCTGAGCCTGCGGGTTTGTGACCCGCCTGGGCAGTGAGACCTCATCTCTACAATAAATCAAAAAATCAGCCAGGCGTGGTAGCGCATGCCTGTAATTCCAGCTACTTGGAAGGCTGAGGCGGAAGGATCGCCAGAACCCAGCAGGTCGAGGCCACTGCACTCCAGTCTGGGCGACAGAGTGAGACTCCAACTCAAAAAAAAAGAAAGAAAAATATGTTTGCCAACTTTATAAGTGAAAATAATGACTATTTTTACCTGCATTATTTCTAAATTTGAATATTTTCTTATTTATTTAATAGTTATTTGTGTGAGTTATTTATTTGTATGTGCAAGTTAATGTTTGTCCACTTTTCTATTTCTATAGATAGGTTTTAGAAACTATTTGCAACAATTATTTTTGGAGGTCCCCATAAAACTTCTAATAATGATAAATTTGATTTTAAGATTAAGGAGGAATTAGATCCATAACTTTTTTAAGCCAAAATATATATGGTATAGGAAGAAAATTGATACCACATGACTTTTTTGGGGAGACCACATTATAAAACAGGTATAAATTACTAGGCATAAACTGTAAAGTAGGATCATTTTCTTCGAACAAGTAGGTCTGATTATTTACAAACTCAAGGTCCATTTGTTGATCTTCACCAATTTATATCAACATAAACTTCCACCTGGCAGAAGATATTGAAATTTAGACTCACAGGAAGAAAAAAAAAAGCCTCTTTTCGTGTTTTTTTGGTTTGTGAGTTGGAGTCTCACTGTCATCCAGGCTGGAGTGCAGTGACGTGCTCACGGCCACCGCAGCCTCGACCTGCTGGGTTCAGGCGATCCTTCCACCTCAACCTGCCAAGTAGCCGGAACTACAGGTGTACACTACCACACCCGGCTAATTTTTTATTATTGTAGAGACGCGGTCTTGCCAAGTTGCCCGGACTGGTCTCGAATTGGTGGGCTAAGGCAATCCTCTCCCCTCAGCCTCCCAAAGTGCTGGGCTTATAGGCTTGAGGCTTGAGTCACTGCTTCCGGCCCGTGTTTTTGTTTTTAAAGACAGTCAGTGATACATTTCATTACATAGGAAAAATATTTCCTTAAATGCATGGAAATAAGTACTAAACATAATTTTAACTTTAGGTTCTTGAGCTTTCTTGCTCATCTCCCTGATTTCTACAAACTGTGGTAAGAGCATCTATCCTCAGAGGTACAATTTTTCTCCTCCATTACATTGTTTCTCTGCTTCTCCGTAAATCACAGCCCTTTTCCCTCCCAAATCCTTCAGTGTAAAAATCTTATTTGTTATCTGCTTTCTTTTCTATCTCATTTACAGTTTTTAAAAAGTTATTTCCTCAAACAAGAGAAAGGGAGATTTTTGCCCTCAAAATACTTTACACATTTTTTAAAGAACACCTAATTTGCAGAGCTAAATTACTATTCTAGAATAGGTTGAATCATTCAATATAATGTAGCAAAGAAATTCTAATTTTACCCTCAGCTTAAATGTCCAGGAAGGAAAGTAAATATATAAGACAATTTGCTATATACAAATGACACAGGTGCATCCTAAAATTAGGGTGTTTCCAGAAAGACCAAGTGCATTCTTGGCCTCACACAGGAAAGAATTCAGGAGGTACTAGCACAGTACCCAGATAGTATATTAAGTTTATTAGAATAACAAAGGAGCAGAGAGTAGGCTACTCCTTAGGCAGAACAACCCCTGCAAGTTGTCGGACATATTTTTGTATGGCTATTCTATGCTAAGAAAGCGATGGATTTTATTTTATTTTATTATTATTATTATTATTTTTTTTTAGTTGGAATCTCACTCTGTCACCGAGACTGGAGTGCATTGGCCGCTCCCGGTCACTGCAGCCTCAACCTGCTGGGCTCTGGCGATTTTTCTGCCTCAGTCTTCCAAGTAAATGGAACTACAGGCTCACGCTACCACGCCCGACTAATTTTTTTTATTTATTTATTGTAGAGATGAGGTCTCACCAAGTTGCCCAGGCGGGTCTCGAACCCGCGGGCTCAGGCAATACACTCACCTCGGCTTCCCATCGCGCTGGGATTACAGGCTGAGCCACAGAGCCCAGCCAGGGATGGGATTTTAATGAGCTTTGCTGACAGAGGGGCAAACAGTTTTTGGAATTAAGGATTTCTCCTTTTTGGGGTCATGTAGAGTAATTTCCAGGAGTTGTCATGGTGATTGCATACTGTCATGGTACTGGTGGGAGTGTCAATTAGCATGTTAATGCATTATCATTAGTGTATAGTAAGCAAAAAGTTTAGGCAGAGGGTAAGATCCTTCCATCTTGGTTTGCGCTAAATTTAGCTGGTTCTTTGCTACATCCATCATATCAGTGGGGAGGGAATACTTGATACTTGTGTCTTGGGGAGGGAATCAGTTCATTCGCTTGTCTAAGGAAACTAATCCTACCTATTTCTTATCCCACCAAGTTGCGAGAGATGATCAATGGGTAAGAGGGATTTCATAGGAAGAATTACTTTTCTAAATCTAATAGAAAAAAATATTTGAATAAATGGAAGAAATACCAGTAGGATCCTCCTTATCTCAGGTGTCAAATAATTGGGGATATGAGTATATGATTTCCTATCATTCCATATTTTTTCTTATCAAAGACTTTTCACACTATAAAGTCTTGCAGCTTCTGGTTTTCTATGCCAGTTGGTATGTTCCATGATAATTTTTCAACTATTTTATCCTCATTGTGTGCTTCACAGTATGGCAGTAATATATATCTGAGAACAAAGAAATGAATGAATACATGTTGAGAAGATAAAATATGTTAGGACCTGGACTGAGACATGATATTTACTGGAGCTGAATTGAGTGACCTAGAAAGGTCAGCACCAGGTTTGGTTTAATGGTGGGTTGCAAAGACAATAAGGATATATTGAATAAACTTCAATCAATCAAAAGACTTCTTGCTCTGTAATGCAGTTTAGCCAGCTCAAGAGAAGTCCTAAAGTTCTAAAGTTCAGTCCATTGACATGGCAGAACTTAGTGATGGAGTTAAAGTTCATAAGCATTGTTCTTAAATTCTGGAATTCTTGGGTACACTAATGTTCCTGTTCCTCGGTGCTGACCTGATCTGTATCCCTTTGCTTTTAGCAGTGAGATGGTTAGGTTGCATGTGTAGTCTCTGCTTGCAGCTATGTGTACCCAGGCTCCACAGTAATACTGTGAGAAACAAGCTTACCCATCCAAAATCAAAGGATGGGCATGGAGACATGGAGTGCAACAGAAGCAAGACTTTGATGATAATCTTCCAGGATTGGATGTCTGGTGGGAAGGCACCCCCAGAGCAGTTACAACAAGCAATTTATCTCCTAGTACGCAAATCCCTCCCCCAGTTCTTCATTAATTGAGGATTACAGCATCACAATCTCTCCCGGATGTCACCTAATCAGTTTTTGGTCCAAATAAGGTTAAAATAAGTATGTGTTGCTATTTGATTGGAAGGTTTCAGTTTCCTTATTTCTAAGTAAGTTTCATTTCCCTAAGACAACGTGACTTTCATCACACCTCCCTTCCAAACAAGGTTTTGGTCACATCTGCTTCCTAATACGTGCTCTTGGTCACATTAGCAAACTTCTTTCCATTTTATGAAAATAAACAATCCATTATCTTTCACAAACACTGCTTTTGGGTTTAAGGTGGGTGTCCAACTCCCAATCCTGAATTTTATTTTCTGCCTCACTTGAATATGGATCATCTTCATTTATTATACCTTTACTGAGAACCTAATTTTTAGCGAGTGTTGTTTTTTTTTTTTATACTTGGGATAAAGTGAAAGAAAGATCCACATTCTGCCCTCATGCAGCTTGAATTCATAGAGAAATAGATAAAGTTGAAGAATAGAAACTTTCCTATTGCTTATGGCATTTCTTGGAAATCTTAGCAGCCTTTTACCAGTTGCCACTTTACAAGTCTATTTTGTTTTCCACGTTGAACTGCTAACTCATACTAGAACCTACTTTACTTGACCCCAGTTGAACCTGTCATGTTAGGCTTCCCAGTACCACTTTGAGGACTAGCCTTTCAATCAAGTGTCTTACCAGTACAAGGATCATTTCAGGCGTTACAAACCCTGTCCTAGATCATTCTTCAACCATCCTGGACTGCTCTTCTGTGCTGCAGTCGACACTATGGCTTACTGCACTTGAAAGTCAGAAAAAATCAGAACTCAACTCTGAAACTCATCAGGAATATGACCTTGCAAAATTATTTAACCTTTCTGATCCACAGTCTGTGAATAGGAATAATAATAATGCCTCTCTCTAAAGGTTTCTGTGAAGGTCAAAGCAGATAAAATATTTTTCTATCCCAGTGTCTGATATAGCAGCCCTTGTTTGTTTTCCCCCCTCAGTTCCTGAGAACATTGGTACAACCAGTAAACTATGCCTGAAAGAAGGATGCAGAAGTCTAGGAAAACTGAAAAAGAATTCATTGAATTTACAAGTTAGAGATAATTTTCCTAGAGAGTACTTTTTTTTTTTTTTTTTGAGTTGGAGTCTCACTCTGTCGCCCAGACTGGAGTGCAGTGGCCGCTCCCGGCCACCGCAGCCTCAACCTGCTGGGCTCTGGCGATCCTTCCGCCTCAGCCTTCCAAGTAGCCGGAATTACAGGCATGCGCTACCACGCCCAGCTGATTTTTTTTTTTTTGATTTATTGTAGAGATGAGGTCCCGCTGCCCAGGCGGGTCTCGAACCAGAGAGTACTTATAAATAATCCATTGAAAACTGTATTTATTGGTAATGTTTGGGAAAGAGTGACTTATCCTTTGGGAGATGTAAATGATGATGTAGTTCTCATAATTATTGTTGATAATGAATTTGTATCCATTTCCCACTTCACAATACAGTCACCTAAACTCTATACAGAAACAAAAGTACAATAAGTAAAACACCATGATTATTATTTTGAATTCATATCTATTAAGATCTTTATTAGCCTGTGTTTGCATGGAATTCATGTAAAATATCTAACAATTAAAAACAAAATTTCATAAAAAGAGGTTTGCCCAAAAGGAGAAAAAGATAGTTTTTCTCTCTTTTTTTTTTTTTTTTTTGAGTAATGCCAATTTTTTTGTGTTATGCTTTTACATAACATTGAAGTTTGGGGTGCCATTGTACTCTTTAAGTGTTGATTTGTGTTTGAAATACTGTAGCTGATACAGCCTAAAGTGGAAATTTAGTTATATTTTTATTGAGTCAGTCCCCCATACTTGCTCACACTTGAAGTTCCTGGGGTTATGAGCCTTTATTAAGGTTATAAAATGCTTTGACCTTCATCAAAGGCACAGTGACTTCCCTTGAGGTCCAAAGCATTAATGATGAGGTGAAATGCAAAATCATTATCTGAAGGCAGCATCTCTCTTACTGTAGAAGCTATTCAAATCATCCAATTGAAAGGCAAACCTATCCAAAAGCTAATAAAGAATTATCTCTGGCGATTGAAATATTGGACAAATTGCTTTCCAGTGTATGATAGGTTGTTAACTGTGTGACAGCCAAACAGTACCACTGGTTCACTGTACTCCACCTGTGTGAGCTGGGTAATTGATGATCTTTGGGTCCAGAGGTCAATAGTTGTTGTTGAGCTAGCAATGAGAAATTTCACCATGGGAATGGGCCAGTGGTGAGTGTTTATGACTTGTCATGGTTTCAGCACCAAAGCCTCTAAGAGGAAAGCTATGGTTCATTCAGGGCTAGTGTCATTTTTGCACTTGAAAGTTTATTAAAACTTTTAAGTGCACCAGTGAGAAATTGAATGCTGACAATATGAGAAAATGTCATCTATATGAAAACCAGTTTATAAAAACGAGGTCTCATTTCCTTCTCTTTAGAAACAAAGCAGTGTGCCCCTGTGTCTGTAGTACCCATTGGTGACACTGCTGGACAATTACTGTCTCCAGAAAAACTAATTTGTTTTTTTAATCCCAGATGTGAAGATTATATTAAAGAGGTTCATGTACTAGGGATATAGAATAAATCATGAAAGTCCGTCTTGACCAGTCTTTATTTTCCTTCCTAGATATATAAATTTACTCATTTCTTGTGTGACAAAAAAAGCATTCTCTATTAATATTTCAAAATTAAAATTCCTTACTGTCAATTAGTATATTTATGGTGAGGCAGGTGGTCTTGGGCTTCTACTGCATAATACAATGATTTGATATATACTATCAAAAAGACAAATAATATCCTAGTTTAAAGGGATCTAAATAAACAACTAGTTCAGGAGCATCCATCTAGTTTATGTATCACAGAGGACCTGGATCTATAAAGGTGGACATGTAGGTTGATAACTATTTTCAACATTTCATAAAACTTGCTAATACATATACTGATTGGTATAATGATCAACCTTATTTGCTTTTGACTGTTTTGATACCAACTTGGGGCACAAGTAACACTATTATCTGTGTTTCCAGTACTATTCAGAAACTCTGATTGGCACAAAAGGAACTTATGGAGAGAACATAGAATCTGAGTTTTCTGCTAAGGATATAGAACTAAATTTAACCCTCAACGATTTTGTAGTTCACGACATTACTGAAGCATTTTCTCATATAAACTAAACAATATCTATGACAAATTTTAAAAGTTGTTTTATTCTTAATTTCTTATCATACCAGATAATCTCTAAGGACTTGTCTACATTTGAACACATGATCATAGTACTTTCTTTGTTGCTGGATGTGCATATTATATACAAGAAAGACATTACATGAACTTGACTATTGGAATTATATATATACGGGGACCTTGAGCATATTGAAGGTAGAAGAACTGCTTCCTAAAGACTCACTAATCAGTATCCTCACTTTGTGGAGAATAAATGTTTCTAAGGGCACAAGTACAAAAATATTCTAATAAGGAGAATCTTAATATAAGTTTATCTTGGACCTAGTTAGACAATGATGCACTATAAAAACTTAAGGATAAAGCTAACCACAGACTGAGCAGCATTTGGGTAGTGCCTTCTAAAGGCTACTCTCTGCAGGGAGTATTTGAACTCCTGTTTCTCATGGAAAAGAGAAGTGAATGGGGTAGCTGAAGAACTAGGGAGGTTTATGTCTATGTTCTTCAATCTTTTCGAAAGAATAATACAAAAAACAAGAAAGAAACAAAACTACCCAGAACAATGCCCTTAGCATTCTTGAAGATAGAGTATGGCTTAATTTCAAAACAGCTGTAACCAAAACAGAAAGAAAGAAAAATGAAAACAAACCAACAGAACACCACACCCAAGCAAATAATCTCTTAATCTCCCTCCATTGTACAAGACTTTGAGGTCAACCAGGAGTAGTGTAAGGAAACACAGGGAAGGAACAAGAGTGGAGCTGTGGCAGTACTCAAGGGGAACCAAAAACAAAAAACAGACAGAGTCATTCCCCTCTAAGTCCAAATGGGTATTGGTAGATCAGAGCACAGATGGCAGGGAAAGAAGTTAAGAGTACATGCCACTTGACATGACAGCCCTCAAGAGCATCTGGGAAAAAGACCAAAAGTGAGAGGCAAGCACTTTTGGCAATTAACTGGCAATAAAAAAGGTGAAAAGGCTGGGCTGGGTGGCTCAGTCTGTAATCCCAGCGCTTTGGGAGGCCGAGGTGAGTGGATTGCCTGAGTCCGCGGGTTCAAGACCTGCCTGGGCAAATTCGGGAGAACTCATCTCTACAATAAATAAAAAATTAGCCAGGCATGGTAGCGCACACCTATAATTCCAGCTACTTAGAAGGCTGAGGTGGAAGAATCGCCAGAGCCCAGCAAGTTGAGGCTGCAGTGGCCAGGAGCAGCCACTGCACTCCAGTATGGGGGACAGAGTGAGACTACAACTCAAAAAAAAAAAAAAAAAAAAAAAGGTGAAAGGGAAATTTTAGAACTCTGTAAGATAAAAGGGAACAAAAAAGCAAACTGAAGGACATTGGTTCATTCCTCAACAGTAAAAAGATATCCTGGCAGAAGAATATGCCATTATAAGTGTGAATCTTAAATGATATTCCAAATCCTAAGAATAAAACAGGAGATAAATAAAATCTATACAAAAATAGATAGATAAAGAAATCTATGCAAAATTATACATGAAGATAAATAAATCTATCCAAAATGATTGTAACTTAACAGAAAATGCAATCTAGCAGATTTCTATGGCTATAGATCTTTTCTCCCAGTAAAGACTTAAAGAAAAACTTCCAGTTTATGGTCAGGCATGTAAGAAGCTTGCACATTGCTCGATCCTAACAAGTAAAAAAGTTGACCAAACTGAAAAGTCAACTCTTCTTAGATCCTTAGAGAAGTGAGGTCACAGGGTAAACTGCTGCCCCAAATTGGAGATGCAGGCAAACAGGCTGGATACAGAGAATCACAACTCATCAGGAGCAGAAATCCGTGGACAGAAGCCTCCACTGAAACCAAAGCAGGAGTAGAAAAACATGAATGGTAATTGATGACCAGCTGGAATTTCAGTGTCAAAGCAGAAAGTAGAAAAAACTTATTGATCATTGTATAGGCAATAGATAGGATTTGAAGTATTGTGGCAGGATGCGGCAAAAAAATTTCTTGTATGATTAAGTGAATAATCACAGGAACGCATGTAGCTGATTTGGGATCAGCAGTTGGCCTCACCTGGATTGACTGAATATCTCCCACTAGCCCAGCGGCAGAAAGGGGTTGATAGCAGTTAAAGGTATTTCCTTTTGAAAGGCAAGTTACAACTTTAAAGACCCACCCACCAGGTGCTGGCAGGTTTTGTTTAAGAAAGGCCAAATGGCCCAGAGACTGGCTATTTCATGGAAATGGAAAAGAGTCTTATTTAAAAACCCCCTTCTGAAGTTGACAGTTTACAAACCTGCAGTTCCTGGAAACCATTTGTTCTTTAAAAAATCTGATTTTGCTGAGTACAACCTTGTAAAGTTCCAAAGGAAGTATGTAATCACTCAACACGACCCCCTCCCTTACCTAAACAAGGGTATAAGACCCCACTTCTTCTGCTCTGGGGTGCTCGATTTGGACGCATTAGATTCTTGGGCCTGCTGTGCTAGCCAGCATAATAAAGTGCCACTTACTATAATAGTCTTGGTGTCACGATCTCTCTATTTTTCCTGCTATATTTCGCCACTAAAAACTAACAAACCAGAGAGTAAAGTGTTAAGTAAAACAGGGGGCAAAGCAAATAATAAAAATAAAAGCAGAAGGTAACAAGCTATATGTATTTTAAAAACACACAGAAGTGTTAGTGTGTGTGTGTGTGTGTGTGTGTGTGTGTGTGTGTGTGTGCGCGCGTGCGTATTTACACAAGAGTGTTTTGGGGGACAGACCCAGGGGTGGTGATTCAGGGAGAATAGAACAGTGTCGCTTTAGACTTGAGAAAATTCTATGATACACATAGATATCAGTAGTATAGAATAACGTATGTGTGTGTATATATGTGCATATACGCACATATATAAAATTTTCTCTGCAACTCATTGTTTTACAACTTAAAATCGAGAACATATGTGATCTTCGTTACACGAACTGTGCCTGCGTCTCCTGAAATGGCAAGTGAAACTAACACTGTGCAAAGCCCAAGCTCAGTTGTGCTTATCTCTATAGTAGTGATAATAATTAAGGGAATATCTAATATATAATATATGGGCTAGCCACAGTGCTGGTGGCAAAAAAAAAAAAAAAAAAAGGACAATACTCTTGAGCAAATGAGAGATATAATCAGAATTGAATTTCTTCACGGATGTTTGGGTTTTAGAAGTATATTATCAAAATTCTTTCAAACATTTTAATTGGGTGATTTGATCAAAGGTGACTCATTATTTTATAGAATATTTTTGCAACCTGAGGTTGTGTGCAGCTGCTCTCAGGTCTGAAATTGTATCTTACATATTAACATCCCAGCTTATTCCAGACTTTTAGTTTTTCACTTTTAAGAATTTCTATGCAGATCCAGTTTGCCCTCCCTTAGAGGAATTACAGGTTGTCGATTCCCTTTGTTGTTTATTGCTGCATAAAATTTCAACCCCCATGAACAAAAGAATGTGCTAGTTCTATAGGATGAAGCATAAATTATATTTTCCTATTCAAAAAGGAGTTTAATTATTTCATAAAGTTTTATCATTTTAAACAAATTTATCCCATGTCTTTGATGCTTACCATAAATTGCAATTGTGTTTCATTCTAATATATTACATTACTATTTCACTCCTCAGAAGATTTAAAGGATGCCAATTTCCTGTACAATTTATCAGAAAATATTTAGCAATTCTGTTTAGAGCAAACTTATAAAAATACAACTTACAAAAGATTTATCATATTGTTTGCATTTTAGCATGTTTTCAGAAGTAGTAACCTAGTTTCTTCTTGCCTCCTTTTGACAAGAGTAAGTTTAATATTAAATATTAACCCTCCCTCTTATAAAAAGACATGGATATTATTTATTTAGGATTCATCTGTTATAAAATTATTTAGAGATTTTCATATTTTTCTACAATGCCTGTGTAAAGATTATCCTTCTGTATTTGATTTGATTATCTTTCCTCATACATTTTATTTAGTAGCCCTAACACTTATTTCTGCAAAAAAAAAAAAAAAGGTAGGGAGACACTTTCCTGGGTGGGAGGAGAGAGCTCAGCTTTCTTTTGGCCTCTCTCTCTTTGTTTCCCAAGATAAAGGTATCTAACTAATCTGATGGATCAAATTCCAGGATATTGACTGGGCCATGCACACTAAGGTATTAGGTTTCTGTGTGTTTAAAAGGCTATTTTTGTTTTGATGGTTAATTTTATGTGTCAACCTGACTAAGCCATGGCACCCACTTGTTTAATCAAACAACAGTTTAGATGTTGCAGTGTCTTTTTAAAGTCTCGATTAACATTTAAATCAGTAGGTTTTGAGCAAAATAGATTACCCTCCCAATGTGGATGGGTCTCTGTCAACCTGCTGAAGGCCTTTAAGAGCAACACCTGAGATTTCCATAAGAAGAATGTAACATCAACTCTTACCTGAATCTCCAAATTGCCAGTCTGTTCTTTAAATTTTGTACTTGCTAGTTATTATAACCCTTTAAAATCCTTGCAATTCCTTAAAATCTCTCTTTCTCTCTATCACTGTCTATAAATATCCTACTATTGTTTCTCTGGAGAGTCCTGACAAATGTACCTGCTAATGGATCTCTCCTATCAAGTTTTTCCTTATATTTGTCTGGCTGAGAGAGTTTATACAACATAAGGCCAGCTCTTTCAATTATATTCTTTCTATCCCGTCGTTCCCCTTCCTTCGTTTCTGAGTATTCTACCAATAAAGACCTGAAATTTCCCTCAGAGAAATTTCAGGCTATGAGTCCAGAGACTTCCATGTTGAGTTCTTCTAGGTGTCTGGCTAAGATAAATTGTTCCTCCTTCTGGTGTGCAGCTCCCTTGAGACTACAACCTTCTTAGGATAAAGTCAAGTCTCATCAAATAGCACTCTACATTCTACCTAATCTGCCAACATATTTGCATATTCTAACTCTTAAATTTGTTGAAGGTTGAGAGGGGACAGCTCAACATTGTCTGAAACTATCTAAATTTAGTTCTAACACAAGATGTAACTTCTGTGGGCAGAAGATACAGAAAAGAGTGGCAAAAAAATCTTATCTGTTGAGCTTTCACTTTGTGCCCACTACCAAAGTATTTGCTTTACATTATTATAGTGTTTAATAACATAAAATTCACACCACAACCATGCAAGGTAAATATTCTCAAGACAACACAGGCTCACAGGGCTCTTAAGTGTCACAAGCTGACATCCACTCCCTTAAAGAGGCATCCCCCTCACCTCTGTCACTGTGAGTCTCTGCCAACTAATAGAGGGCCCATGTATTCACACCAGGACAGAGGACTAGCTTTAAGTTTTAACTCTATGTAGGTATTTGAATTATATTCTTTTAAAAATATGATAATCTTCTAAACACATGTTGGAGAAATGTGTTCACTAAAAGTGAAGCTTTTCTTTCAAAATTATAGAGTTGAGCTAAGATTCAGCTATCTGATTGGGAGCACATATCTTGGCCCCTCTTAGCAACAAAACATTGCTATGTATGTGACTATACTTGTGGATGTCTCTTCTCCTCCTGGCCAGAGCATGGCCACTCATGAAGTCATTTTCTGCAGATGGCAGAGCCACTGTCCCCCTGTATCTTTGAATCAGTATAAGAGGGGGGCTATTCACTTGCTAGGAATTCCTACCTTTGAATATTATACAAGTGAAAAAAAAAGACTTTATTTTTTAAGCCACTAAATTATTATTATTGAGTCTTGCTACAAAAGAACACCTTAGTCTATTCCAACCAGGGTTAATTCTGTTTATGATTTTAATTAATTTAATAAACATATAGCATTTTACTATGTACAAATACAGTGCTCTATAAATACATTTATTTCACTGGTAAAATTATCTTGATTATTACAGTGATATCTTTATACATGACCAAAATTGATGGTCATGTGAAAAAATTTGAGGGAAATAGATTGCATCAAATTGATTTGTCATCAATGTGTAAAACAAGTAACCTGTAATTTTTAACTGATTTTTTTTCTTTCCACTCTATTAAAAGTAATGCGTGGACTCAGTGCCAGATCGGGTGTGTGCTCAATGCATATACACAGAAGGCATTTTATTTATCTGCTGCTTTTCATTGTTACATCCTACATTTGTCTCAAGCAAATTATATTTCTGGAAACATTAATAGCAGAGAAAAATGAAGACAAATTTCCCCATGTTTGCTTGCTTATTTAATTCATATCGGTGACTCAACTTCTCTGATGTCTTTCTGCATGATAAACTCTCTTTATTATTGATCAATTTGGGGAAGTCTTGCTGAAAATGGAGCAATGAGATAAATGAATTCTCATGAGAATTTCTAACTTCCTATAACTGACATTATTTTATGGAAAAATATAAGAGAAAAATGTCTTTCCCAACTTAATATTTTTTATTTTCTCACATAACAGATTAATCTAGTGTCTCAACAATATACTTAAATTTGTTTTCATGATCATGGAACAGACTGGCAAATATTAGGAAATGTTCAACTTCTTTGCCTGACTGAATATAGATGTTCCACGTGTTGATTTTCAGTGTCATGGCAGAAAAATAAAATTGACTCAGCAAAGTAGCAAATCACTAGCAATTCTGGTCAGTTGTCTTCTTCCCACCTTACTCCAACTAAAATTTTTCTTCTTATTTATATCTTCTACTCCTATCTTTCCATGGTTCCTGAATACTCATCTGAGAGATATAATTTATAAAAAACATCTATTAAATCATATTTTATTTTTTATTTTTATTTTTATTTTTTTGAGTTGGAGTCTCACTCTGTCACCCAAACTGGAGTACAGTGGCTGCTTCCGGCCACCACAGCCTTGACCTGCTGGGCTCCAGTGATCCTTCTACCTCAGCCTTCCAAGTAGCCAGAATTACAGGCATGCACTACCATGCCCGGCTGATTTTTTGATTTATTGTAGAGATGAGGTCTTGCTGCCCAGGCGGGTCTCGAACCCGCGGGCTCAGGCAATCCACTCACCTCAGTCTCCCAAAGGCACGGGATTACAAGATGAGCCACCGAGCCTGGCTCATATTTTATTTTTAATCAAAAGCCATTGCATTTTGGGGAAAAAAAAGCATTAAATTGGCTTCCAATGGGCACGATTTGACCCACGTTCCACTATTTGGAACACAGCTTTCAGTAGGTGTCTTGTATGTTTTCATCATTCTGAAACCACAACAACACTTATATTACTGGTTATTTAAAGCTCTGAGGAAGCAGAGCTTAAGATGGTGCCCGGACAGATCAGACTGTGAGAGTCTCTGCAAAAGCAAGTGTCCATAAAGACTCTCTGCATGAGTAGGCATGCATTGGTGGGAGAGTGAAAATTCGTCTGAAAGGAGACTCGGAGACCCCTCTGATGGCAACTGCAAGTCACCACCACCCTGAGATTGGAGCATGGGGCACAAGATTGTCTGCTATTGTTTGCATGGGATGCTCCTGAGAAAAGCCTGCCGAAACCAACTGATTTTCATCACCTGGAGCCTGGCCCACACCATCACCTGTTATATTGGATTAATAGAGCCCTGGATCTGATCAGTGGAGAGAGAGGATCAGGGAGAGACGGAGAGGAACCTCCTGCCCAGTGAGGAGACACCAACCACAGTCATTTTCTCTGTCCCAGGACCAGGTGGAGACCTGAATTGCCCTTCCCAGATCCACCCAGCTCGGCCCAGCCTCCAAGTTGGGACCTAAGGTAATTTCATCAAACCAGGAAAGACAGAAGTCCCTTCCCCATGCTGGATCAGACACAGATTTCCTGTTTGTGTATGAGAAGAGTACATGAATAGGGAGGTTTCCTTGGATTGTGTGTTTGTATGATCATTTGTATATTTTAGGTTTTTTACTCTTTTCTGTCTTTGTGTCTCTTTTAATTTGTAAATTGGTATATCTGTCTGTTTTCCCTCTTACTCTTCTATCTCTCCACCTTCCTCTTACCCCCTCTTTCCTTTTTCTATTATTTTCCTTTTTCTTACCTCATTTTGCTTCTAGGGAGCAAACCGGTACCCCCACTGCATGGACAGATCATAAGGCAGTGGGAAGTGGGTTCCAGGGTGCCCACACAACTTTCAGTGGATACTGGGATCTGCAGATAGAATTTTAAACACAGCTCCCTCCTCAAATAAATCTCAAAACTGCAAAAAGCACAACCCCCACCCACAGTCCAGCTTCAGAATTGAACAAAGTCAGAGGATCCACATAAAGAAGAATAGGAGACAGAGCAAACAGAAGTAAAAGCAACCCTACCATCCCTGAACAACAGAATTAAAGAAGAGCAAAAAAAAAAAAATGGAGGGGGGTGGCAGAAAATCTTCATAAGTGAAGAAAAACCAAAAGAAGAATATGGGTCTCACACACACTCCTGTGAGGCCAGACACTGAGAAAATAAACTATGGAATGAAAAACAATGAAGAGCCTCCAGAATGACTGGTCTCAAACTACAAATCCAGATATCAAGACATTAATTGAGAGAATAAATAGAATTGAGGAGAGACAAAAGGAAAATATGAAGGAGCTGATAACTGAGATAAGAGCAGTAAAGAATACTGTGAATGAAATAAATAACAAACTGATAGGCATGGAAAGCAGAATCAGCCAAGCAGAAGAAAAAATCTCAGAGCTTGAGGACCAAAATATAGAACTATTCCAAACTGTCAAAAACATAGGAAAGAAGCTTAAAAAGACAAAACAAAACCTTCAAGAGATGAGAGATTATTTCAAGAGGCTGAACCTAAGAGTTATTGGACTTCCTGAGGCAGAAGGAGAGACAGAGATCACCCTGAACAAACATTCCATGAAATTATTCAAGAAAACTTCTCTCATCTCATCAGTGATGTGACCATTCAAACACAAGAGATTCAGAGGACCCCTGCAAGACAATAAATGAGAAGACTAACTCCTAAACACATGGTAATTTGCCTAAACAAAGTAGGTATAAAAGAAAAAATTCCTAAAGACAGCAAGAGAAAAAGTTCAGACTACCTACCAGGGAAGACCAATTAGAATAGCAGCAGATTTATCTACAGAAACACTTCAGGCTAGAGAGCTTGGAATCCAATCTTCAAAGTTCTCAAATATAAGCAATTTTAACCAAGAATAACCTACTCAGCTAAGCTTCATCAGTGAGAGAGAATTAAGATCTTTCCCAGAAATTCAATCCCTAAGAACTTACATTGCTTCTAGACCAGCTCTATAAGAAACACGTATGAAAGTATTAAACACAGAAGAAAGGGAAAAAAGAATGACAATGTTCTTCACAAGAGTGAAGGAAAAAGATTGAAAACATACATGAATCAACCCAAAAATCAAAAGAAAGACAACAAACAAACAGGAGCAACAACAACTCTATAAGAATCTCATGACAGGGATAAACTCTCACATCTTAGTAATTAACCTGAATGTGAATGGTCTAAATGCACCACTGAAAAGACATGGAAAGGTACATTGGATAAAATATCATGAGGCAACAATATATTGTCTCCAAGAGTCTCATCTCACCAGAAAGGACATTCACAGACTCAAAGTAAGAGGAACGGAAACAAAATTTCAGTCAAACAGAACACAAAAGAAAGCAGGAGTTGTGATTTTAAGGTTACTATATAATGAAAAAAGTTTCAATCCATCAACAAGAAATAGCCATCCTAAACCTATATGCGCCCAACATAGGAGCATCAACTTTCATAAAGCAACTTCTAGGCAAACTTACAAAAGATATTAACTCCAACACTATCATAGCTAGAGACTTTAATACCCCACTAACAATGCTAGACAGATCATCAAGACAAAAAATTAGCAAGGAAATCCAGAACCTCAATGTGACTCTTGACCAAACGTACTTAATTGATACTTACAAGACACTCCACCCAACAACCACAGAATATACATTCTACTCATCACCACATGGAACATAATCTAAGATAGACCACATCCTGGGCAATAAATCAAGCATAAACAATGTTCTTAAGATTGAAATTCTGCCATGCATCTTCTCAGACCACAGTGAAATAAAAATAAATATCAACACCAACGAAGTTCCCCCAAAACCTACAAAGACATGGACACTAAACAGCATGATACTAAGTAACTCCTGGGTCAACATGGAAATCAAAACAGAGATTAAAAGAAACCTGGAAACAAATGAAAATTAAGAAACATCTTAACAAACCCTCTGGGATGCTGTGAAATCAGTAGTAAGAGGGGAATTCATATCTCTACAAACACACATGAAGAAAATGGAAAGATCACAGTTAACAGCCTAACAAGACACCTAAGGAAGCTAAAGAAGCAAGATCACCAAAATCCTAACGTCAGCAGAAGAATCCAGATCACCAAAATAAAAGCCCAAATCTGGGACATAGAAGACAAAAAGACAATACAGAAAAATCAATGAAACAAAAGCTGGTTCTTTGAAAGGATAAATAAGATTTATATTCCCCTAACTAGACTGACCAAGAAAAAGGGAGAAAAAGCCCAAACAAATTCAATCAGAAACACAAAAGATGAAGTCACAGTTGTGTGTGACCATGAAGAAATACAAAAGATTATCAGAGACTACTATGTATACCTGTATGGAAACAAACTTGAAAACTTAAAGGAAATGGAGGTCTTTCTGACATCACACAACCACCTTGGTTGAAACAAGAAAAAATTGAGACCCTAAGTAAACCAATAACAATCCAGGAAAGTGACTATGTCATACGAAAACTACCTACAAAAAAAAAGCCCTGGACCAGATGACTTTCCAGCAGAATTCTACAAAATATACAAGGAAGAACTTATACCAGTCCTATTGAAAGTATTCCAGGCAGTTGAGAAAGATGGAACTTTCCCCAAATCATTTTATGTAGCTAACATCACATTGATACCCAAGCCAGGTAAAGATACAGCAAAGAAAGAGAACTACAGGCCAATATCCTTGATGAACATAGATGCTAAAATTCTCAATAAGATCCTAGTAAACCAGATTTAACAACACATATCAAAAATCATCCACAATGACCAAGTAGGCTTCATCCCTGGGATGCAAGTTTGGCTCAACATTCATAAGACCATAAACATAATTAAATATATCAACAGACATAAAAACAAAAAACACATGATTATATCATTAGATGCAGAAAAAGCTTTTGATAAAATCCAGCACCTCTTCTTGATAAAAACCCTAGAACATCTAGACAAAGAAAGAACATATCTCAAAATAATAAGAGCCATCTATAAGAAACTCATGGCCAGCATACTGCTAAACAGACAGAAATTGGACCAATTTCCCCTGAAAACTGGAACAAAACAAGGATGCCCACTCTTACCCCTCCTGCTCAACCTAGTTTTGGAAGTTCTAGCTAGAACAATCAGAAGAGAAGGCAATCAGGGGTATCCAAATATCAAAATTTGCAGATGACATGATTCTATACTTCAAAAACCCAAGAGAATCTTTCAAAAAACCTCCTTGCACTAAAAAAGGACTTTGGCAAAGTCTTAGGGTATAAATTAAAGCTGCAAAAGACCATCATATTTCCACACACCAATAATTAAAAAATAGAAATCCAAAGAAAAAGCACAATTCCATTCACAATAGCCACAAAAAAATGGTATCTTGGTAAACATAGACCTTGGTATCTTCCTAAGCATAGACATGAAAGACCCTAACAATGAAAACTACAAAACACTGCTCAAAGAAATCAAAGATGACACAAACAAGTGGAAAAATATTCCATACTCATGGATTGGAAGAATCAACACAGTTAAGATGTCCATTCTACCTAAGTCAATCTACAGATTTGACACAACACCCATCAAATTACCAGCAACATTCTTCTCAGACCTAGAGACAACAATACAGGAATTCATATGGAAACATAAAGGACCACAGATAGCCAAAAAGATCATCAGCAAAAACAACAACAACAAAGCAGGAGGTATCATACTCCCAGACTTTAAACATTATTATAAAGCTACAATAACCAAAATAGCCTGGTATTGTTACAAGAACAAGCATATAGACCAATGGAATAGAATTGAGATCCCAGAGGCAAAACCTCAATTTTTCAACCAATTCATCTTTGACAAAGCTTCCACCACTAACCACTGGGGAGAGGAGAACTATTCAGTAAATGGTGCTGGGAAAACTGGCTGACCACATGCAAAAGAGTGAAATAGGACCCCTACCTATCTCCATACACAAAAATTAACTCTAAATGGATCAGAGATCTAAACATAAAACCTCAAACTATAAGAACCTTAGAAAATGCAGGAGACACCCTTATGGAAATTGGAACTGGCAACCAATTCCTGAACAAAACCACAAGTGCCCATGCCATAAAAGATAAGATAGACAAGTGGTGCTTCATCAAACTGAGAAGCTTCTGCAAAGGCAAAGAAACCATCAAGAGAGCAGGGAGACAGCCCACAGGTTGGGAAAAAAAATATTTGCAACAGTGTGTCTGACAAAGACCTAATATCTAGGACCTACAATGAGCTCAAATGTGCTGAAAAGAAAAAAACCAAACAGCCCCATTACAAAGTGGGCAAAAGATATGAATAGACAGTTCTCAAAAGAAGACATATGAGCTGCCAACAGATACATGAAAAAATGTTCAGCCTCATTTGTCGTCAAAGAAATGCAGATTAAAACTACACTGAGATACCACCTAACTCCAGTCAGAATGACCATTATCAGTAACTCAAAAAATAACAGAAGCTGGAGAGGATGTGGCGAAAAGGAGACACTTCTACACTGTTGATGGGAGTGTAAACTAGTACAACCTCTGTGGAAAATGGTGTGGCGATTCCAAAAATTCTAAAAATTGACCTTTCATATGACCCTGCAATCCTCCTACTGGGAATATACCCAGAAGAACTCAAATCACTCTATAAAAAGATACCTGCACACATATGTTACTGCAGCATTGCTCACAATAACAAAAACATGGAGCCAACCATGCTGCCCATCAAAAGAGGACTGGATAAAAAAATGTGGTATATATACACGATGGAATATTACACAGTCATAAAGAAGAACAAAATCATGGACTTTGCAGCAACTTGGATGGAATTACAGTCTATAATACTGAGTGATCTATCACAAAAACAAAGAACTGATTATCACATGTTCTTACTCGTAAGTGGACATTGAACAACTATCATAATACTATAAGAAATTGATTGAAGCTGGGCTCGGTGGCTCAGCCTGTAATCCCGCGCCTTTGGGAGGCTGAGGTGAGTGGATTGCCTGAGCCCGTGGGTTCGAGATCCGCCTGGGCAACTTGGCGAGACCTTATCTCTACAATAAATCAAAAAATCAGCCGGGCGTGGTAGCGCGCGCCTGTAGTTCTACAAAAAATTGATATGCATGGTGGTTCCAGCTACTTGGAAGGCGGAGGCGGAAAGATCGCTAGAGCCCAGTAGGTCGAGGCTGTGGCGGCCGGAGCGGCCACTGCACTCCAGTCTGGGCGACAGAGTGAGACTTCAACTCAAAAAAAAAAGAAATTGATTGACAGTAACTGGAAACTGCAAGGGTGTGGGGGGACTGGGAGGTGGGAATGGCAGTAGTGGGAATCTGCCTGGAAAAAGGGGGGCACACCTTATCAACAAGGATACCCGCACAATGAATATTTGTATACTGAATTGTATCTTACAATTAAAAAAACAAAAGCTCTGTGTACTTTTCACCCTTTATGGCTTCTCATATACTGTGCCCTTGGCAAGACGCTTTTTTTCTACTCTTCTCTATGCTTCAAATTAAATAACACTTCCTCAAAAAGTCTTTTTTCAACCTTCTAATAAGGGGGTCTGCTATAAGTAAGCACATGCCAGAATTGCCATTTACTTTTGTGTCTGATATTAGTTTAGCATTAGCCAATTAAGTGAGTACCTATTGGTTTGCCTACTCAATATTTCTCATTTTCTGTGAGTAGAAATACCTTTCTGGAAACTTCTTCCCTCACTCCGTCTATGTGATCACTCCCAAAGATCTATTTTCTGTTATATACTTGTACCCTTACTCCAACTATAATTGTCTACTAAAGTGAGATACATCTTAATCTGAGCATCTGCTAGTCACAGTTGACTGAAAAGGAGGTCAATTGAAGTTATTCCAAAGGAGTTTTAGAACTGTAATTATCAGGTAATCTTTCTTTTTTCTTTTTCTTTTTCTTTATTTTTTATTTGAGTCAGAGTCTCACTCATCCAGGCTGGAGTATAAGGACACACTCACTACTACTGCAGCCTCAACCTGCTGGGCTCAGGAGATCCTTCAGCCTCAGCCTTCCAAGTAGCTGGAACCACAAGCATGTGCCACTACACATATTAATTTTTTGATTTATTGTAGAGACAAGATCTCGCCAAGTTGTCCATACTGGTCTCAAACTCCTGGGCTCAGGCAACCCTCTCGCCTCCATCTCCCTAAATGCTGGGATTGCAGGCATGAACCACTGAACCTAGCCTTCCGTCAAGTTAAAATTTCCTGCTCCTAGCATCCTTGTCCCCACAATTTGGAGAAACACTAGTTGTCTACAATAAGAGACGATGAGGATTACATGCAGAAAGAATAAGAGATGAGAAGGGGATTGGGTATACCAGGAGTATTTGAGTGCCTTGTTCTAGTTCTTCTAGAAGTCAGTTGCAATATTGACCTTCCTACAAATGGGATTTTATGAGACACTGCAGTGTCTAGTTAGTTTGAGTTGGATGGCTGTTACCAATAATCAAGATTACTGATAATTAGTACGTCTTGGGAGATGTAAGCTTGATAAAGTTACGCCGTGTCTGTCAAGAGAGAATGCTCAGCCTTTCTCCTTCCAGGACGTCTTTGCATGATTTTGTGAAAGAGGCTCTGTCTGCTAAGAGCATATTAAACTACAAAAAAACTACATACCAATAATCCAATTATTTTATTATTTTATTTCTACCTAGACCTTTAATGGTCGTGTGAATGGTTTTAGTCTGAAATCTGGACAATGTCTAGAAATTGAATCTTTGTGTAGGTATCTCAATTAAAGTCAACATTCTAGATTTTTTTTCCTATTTTTTTCCCTTCCTTTCTGTCTTCCCAAAATGTAAACTCTTATTTAAAATTAAATGAAGCCTTTTTAATATTAAAATTTAAAAAGGGCTTTTAATTAAGTATCTTTTGCTGATTTATAGCACTTAAGACTTAAGTTCTGTCATCTTAGGTGTGGGTGGGGTGGTAGAGAACCCAACTAGGTTGGCCCTCTTCCTGAGATTATCCTAATGAGGCTCCAGGGAGCAAACTGAGTAATATAAAAATGTAGGCTCCCTCTGTCTCCCAAAAGTCCCATCCTGGGACCGTAATCTTGTCACCTCACCATATGTGTAGAATATTTCAGGAAGTAAAGTCAAGTTGGAACAACAAGTCCTACTGTTCACCACGATTGTTTGTACAACAGATGCAGGCAATCCATCAACGTCAGGAGAAACTGAGAGGAAAAAGCTTTCATGACTATAGACTCCCAAACACAATCCTATAATGCTGTCTTAAAAAACAACAGTGCATTTAGGGACCCTTTCAAAAATTAAGTATATCATTAACATTAAAATATTTAAACAATCCATTTGAAAGTAGTTTGAAAAAAAACCTTACTAAAATAAAGATTGGATAAATGATGAGAAATAATAACGATAATGGAACTAATTATATGTTATGAAATACTTTCTGAGACATTCACATTTTACTGTGTATAGCAGTTCACATGAGGCAATGTTTTAGAGATGATGAAAATGAAATTTAGTAGAGGAAGTGATAGAACTAGTATTGCCAGATAAAATACAGGGCATCCGGTTACATTTAAATTTCAAATAATTTTAAGTTTAAATATGTCTAAAATATTGTATGTATATCTGACATTCAAATTTAGCTGAATGTCCTGTATTTTTATTTTCTAAATCTGGTAACCCTAGATAAAATAAGGTCACAAAGTTAGTAATTGGCAAAGTAGGTGATATTTAACAACCATCGGAACATTGAGCTTTGAAAAGTTTCTGGTGTATACTCAGATAAAATTGTTGTCACTGGCAGAGCATTGCATCAGACTTGACTTCTTCACATTCCAAAATGCCAAGTGAGAAGCTAGTTTAAAATTGCCCCTAAATAAGCATATATTCTGTCAGGTCTCCTTGAAATATGTCAAGTATATTGATACAGATGGGGATAAGTATTAGTTGCACAGATTTCTCCAGTGACTATCCACTCCCCCAAATCGCTGAGGGTTAAAGATCTCTTTAAATAAAATGTGTGCTCTGGTCTGTTCATGAAGAACTAGCCCATTAGAAAATAGATTCCAAAAGGGACATTTGTGGACAAGAGAGAAACAAGGTCCTCTAGTTTCTCAAACACATCGGGAGTAAGTGTGGCAAGCCAGTAAAGCTATGGTAGAAGACTTTGGTATGCTTCTTGATTCCATCTTCAGGAAGCATACTTATAGATCCTAATAAGTCCTACCTATTTTTTCATTAATAACAGTTTTCTATATGTGACTGCAAAGATAAATAAGAGACCTATAGCTTTTTTTCTTTTCTTTTTCTTTTCTTCCTTTTTTTTTTTTTTTTTTTTTTTTTTTTTGAGTCAGGATCTCACTTTTTTGCCCAGGCTGGAGCGCAGTGGCATAATCATGACTCACCACAGCCTTGATTTCCTGGGCTCAAGCAATCCTCCTGCCTCAGCCTCCGGGGACCACAGGTGCATACCACCACACTGGATAAATTTTAAAAATTATTTGTAGAGATGTGATCTCACTATTTTCCCTAGGCTGGTCTCAAACTCCTGGGCTCAAGCAATATTCCTGCTTTAGCCTCCCAAAGTGCTGGAATTATAGGCATGCACCACTGCACCTGGCTAGGGTCTATAGCTTTTATCAACAAAAGTTTTATCAAAAAATTTGAGTTATTGGCTCTGGAGTGAGCACTCACAGAGAAATTCTAGAAATAGGCATATGGCATTCTCTCCACATGTGAAAACAACAGAGTTCTGGAATTTATTTATAATGGGTACATATCAAACTAGGCAAAATTAGACAGTGGTGACTGGTCATGTTAACTTGACTGTAATTGTAAGGTGCATATTAGAGGTGTGGACTTAGC
This sequence comes from Cephalopachus bancanus, assembly GCA_027257055.1. Lineage (NCBI taxonomy): Eukaryota > Metazoa > Chordata > Mammalia > Primates > Tarsiidae > Cephalopachus > Cephalopachus bancanus. The sequence goes on along the minus strand of JAPVLO010000712.1, from coordinate 3,699 downwards.
ATAGCATTTCCTCTTTTCAGTGGATGTATTCACAGAACACTAAAAATAAATGAAGACTCAGTGACTCTGTGAGGAATCAGGGCTATTTAGAATCCTAAGAAATGAGACCTGTTTCAGAAGGCAGAGCTGGAAGCATAGTGCTGCCTTCTAGGAGGAAGTCAGGAGAAAAATACAAAATGAAGTAGTACTAGCCTATTATATTTTAGAAGCATTTAGTATTTCAGAGATTTAATCATAAGTATTTTGGGGCTAAAATGTCCTACTAGCCACATTCCTGATGCATGCTTACACTGCCATGAGAAATGATAACATAGACTTCCACTGTGGAGTGAATGACACCAGCAAGGACTCAGCTAGTTTCCATTTGTATGTGCATAAAGAAAGTGAGACACATTAAGAAGCTTAACACTTGACCACAATTACAACCCTGAAAATCATTAAGCCCAGTACACTATTCTAGGAAAATGCTAGAAATTAAAAATTCTCTTAAAATACAAACATATCTGAAAAGGATGAAATCAGTTATATCTAAGGAAAACAATCCCTCCGAATGACATTGAAAGAGCAGATCAAATTACAGGTAAAAAGTGACATAAATTTAATGAAGGGGAGAAACAGACAACACTGTTATGAGAGTGAAGGAGAAAGTGCGCTTGAGCCAGCCCTTCATAGATTTTGCCATGTGAGTGCTTTTATTCATCTTACTTGAACAGAAGAATCAGTAAATTATATATTTTTAGTATCAGGTTGCTGTTTATTCCCCCCAAACAGCAATGTGCTATGGGAGAAGGAAAAACACATAAGTATCTCCTTTCTTAAAACTTCTTTATTTTGAAATAGAACTTGTCTTGCCATTCAAAATGTAAATTTCCTAAGCTATATGAGTAGAGATTTATCTCTTTGTAGACTAAATAAAAGTGAAAAAATATCTAATAAGATTTTTGTCACAGGTAAAGATATAATAGGAGGAGAAAGATTATAAATAAATTGTATCACAGTTTCTCTACTCTTTGTTTCAAGGGAAGTACAAAGCAGGTCAGAACATCTTACCATTTACTGGGCCAGTGGCACTGCTGAAGGTAATGGTCAGTTTGGTTGTTTGCCCCTAACCACAAGGGAGCAATGCCAAGTCTATTCTAGGTCGAGAGAAGTGAGGTGTCTAACCATCAGACCGGCTTGAATATAGGGTAGAAAATAGCTGAATACAGTCTGGGCATTGCATGTGATACAGAGGGAATGTTACTGTAAAAAATTTTCACCAGTTTTTGGCACTTTTTTCCCGAAATATTTTGTCCATTCTAATTATATAAACAAAATCCACTCTCGTCCTGACAAGGGAAGGGTCTCTAATTTTGGCGGATAAACCAATATCCTTTGATTAAATGAAGATCTATGGGATCACTGACTTGCCAACCTAGAGATCAGCTGGCAGGCAGCAAGTCAGGGCAAAGGTACACACTGCAGAGTCTGTAAGCCTTTCATTTCTCACCTCTTTATAAAACAGAGATGAAAAAGGAGAAAGGAACGTTCATTAACTTTGGGCTAGGGAAAGAAATGAGAATTTACAAACTTTAACTCAAGAAACAAGGACTTCTCAGCCTACCCCTCCTTGGACATCTTGATTATCCCCCAAGCACGAAGGACTAGAGGAACCAGTGATGTCCTCATCTAAGATGGAAAGCTCTTGGGAAACAGAAAATTGCTACCTCACAGAGGAACTCACTAGAGAAATTTTTAGAATAAAGAGGTAAGACATATGTACTTTGCCCAAATCCACTTTTACAGCTACCACTCTACCAAACAGAGAAAACGCCCATCCCTATAACTCAGAACTTTACATATTTAGGTGTCGATGTCTCTGCGTACAGTTTAAAAGGCTGAACAGTTTTCATGAGTGTCGATACCTCCATTTTCTAACAAGGGATGTGTCTCATGTCGGCATTGAGATATTTATTGCCAAGAGTAAATGGTGAATGGATCCGTGGATACTAGCCATGTCTGATTAATTATAGGGTATATTCAACAGAAGGCTACTTCTCTGAGGAGCTGAGAAGCTTCATATCAGAGACTTTCCCTTAGGAGAAGAATCAAGCTGAAAAGCTTGAGCCAGAAACATAATCCTATTTATTTAAGGATGTGTCCCTCTCTTGGATTTGAACTGAGGCTTACTATCAATCCCAACATGTAGGGAAAGAGGGCTGTGAGAAATTATCTGAAAGAAATTGTTTTTAACAAGATCTAAGTACCATACTAGAGAGCAAAATGGCCTCCCAAGTAAACCTCTAAAAAAAAGAATCACAGAAAAAGAGATGGCGAAATGATCTTGCTCTTGGTCACAGAATATCAACCAGGTTTAGTCCATGGGAGGTTCTAGTATATCTTTTCTTCACGCCTAATTTCTGTTTGTAAAATTATAATAATAATATCAATATGTCATGCTATAAACGGGGAGTATGCTATGTAACGTTACTTGGTATATAATATTAGGACTAAAAAGTGTATTAGAGATTTGTGTTCAATAAATGAAATAGAGGGAAAAATAAGGAAGGAAGGAAGGGGAAAGAAGGAATGAAAAAAATTGAAAAAAGAAAAGAAGAAGGAAGGAAGAAAAAAGGAATGAAATAAAAAGGAAGGAAAGAAAAAGAAGGAATAAAAAAACAGCAAGGAAGGATGGAATAAAATAAGAAAGGAATGAATAAAAGAGGGAAGGAAGGAAATAACTAGAATGGGTATCTTTTATAAGATCAAAATATTATTTGTAACAAATCCATTAAGACACTTTAGTTTTATTAACTCCCAGTCCAGTATTTTTCAGACATGTTTGCTGACTTGAGATGTCTACAACTTACTTTAAAATAACTCTGGCATGAGCAGCAAGATAATGATGTATATAGTAGTTTAACCTTCACTTCCAAGAGCATTTTACCTCACTGAGAATCAACACTTCAGGAAGGTAGCCAGCATTAAGTGAAAACATTTATATTCTGGAAGCAACTACTCCAAGTTATATTGATTCACACCTCATATTATGCTGATTAGACTGGTGAATGGGATGAATTTTATTGGATAAGTTAGTTCTTTGGTAATGAGGTTGGTAAATGATAAAAGTAGATGTTCAATGACAAGACTAATAGGAGTTTAGGTTTATAGACTAACCAAGAAATGTATAGAATCACTTCCACCTCTGTAGGAACAGGACAAGCAAATTCAGCGACATCAGTAGTCTTTATGTCAGGGATGAGCAGCAAGAGAACATATTTTAGACTGTTGGCTTAAGAAAATAAATAGTGGCCTATTGGTGATGATAAGAGTAACAGAATCCTATCTCTGTTATCACGTGTGCCTTGCACGAACTTTTCAGGCAAGGTGGTGGTTAGATCATCACAAAGCCATGCTAGTTTACAAAACAGGTGGAGAAGATTATTTTGCACGTGCTTACAAATAACATTTTTTTTAAGTAAGCATTCTTTATATGGTAAAACTTGACCTACAGCTAGTTCTTACTATAATGCAGATTGTAAGACTGTAATGGAACTATCACAGGGCCTCCCATATTCTAATGGCTTTTATTGTCCCCCAAAGAAACGCAAGACTTAGACACACTCAAGTTGGCTTTAGTCAGTTTTCTATGCTTAAGAATGACAACTTTTAGTGGATATTTTAACCATATCTGCTGATCAAGAGGAGAGAGAAAAGGGA